>CM039596.1:39412783-39892632 GCA_022457205.1 Saccharum spontaneum | reverse complement strand
TCACATAGGTTGGCATGAGCACTTATGAATAAGTATCTATCAACATGATGCATCCCTCTTAATAGCACGGCATACCTATTAATTCAATATCAAATGAAAATAGAGGTCGAACCACTTGAGTTGATTCCCTTCAAACCAATTGCCATAACTTTCAATCTTCATCAAGTGAGGGTGTCATCATGTCAATTTTGATTTTCTCCTTGAGCATAGCCATCTTGAGCATGTGACTTGATTGTATTCAATAAATATGAGTTAACTCCAAATGTATCAAGTCACTTCAATGATTCATCCAAGATTTGATTCTCCACTTCCATTGTGACATTCATGGTTTGATTGGTACTTCAACTAAATGCAAGTACTTTCTTCTTTACCCTAGCTAGGTTCCTCGGCCGCCAAGCCGTCACCTGCCCTTCACCCTTGCTTAGTACCTCGAAGCCTTTCCTTTATATTTTCACCATCTCAAGCCATCAAGACACACTTTTGTGTTGAATCATTCATTAGTTCCATAATCCATCCTTTCATTTGTTTAGCAAGCTTCAAATATGAGACCATTCCATATGCAATCCCTCATGTCTCATTAATCAAATCTCAATGTGCTTGCTTTCACATTATTTATAGAAATCCCACAATAAATAAGCCTTGCATGAATATCTTTGCATTGTTGTCTTGTGTTTGAACTAGATTGATTATACAACAATACATCATTTTGGCTTTCATTAAGTACCCGTGAGATAACCCATTTTCTGTCCAACACTTAGTAAAACGGTTAGATCTTTAATCACGTTGTCATTCAATCATGCAAAACCCACTAAAGGGCTAGATGCACTGTCAGCCATCCCTGCTCAGATCCAGCCATCCTCCGAACAGATCAGGTGCCAGAGCAAGGAATGGAGGTAGAGCTATGGAGAAGAAAGGAGAGGGCTATAGGAGGGAGGAGAGAGGGAGGAGAGGAGGTAGAAGAGGAGGGACTGAGTGTGGCGGCCGCCACTGCCCACCGCCGCCACCTGTGCCCTCGTCGGCCAAGGCGGCGGCAGTGGCCGTTCGTGCTCGCACGGTTGAGGGAGGTGGGCGCAGGTCGCTCCGCCTCGGTTCTAGAGGGAAATTTGTGACAAACATTTTCTGCCTACTATGTGGAAGATGTGAATGGAGCCTAGGGACTTAGAGGTTGTTTGGATCTTTAGGCTAAAGTTTAGCCCTTGTCACATCAGTTATTCAGATGATAATTAGGACTAAAATGAGCATGGCTAATTTGCGAGCGAATCTATTAAGACTAACGATCCATCATTAGCACATGTTTACTGTAGCATCGTATTGTTAAATCATGGACTAATTAGGCTTAATCGATTCGTCTTGCAAATTAACCCTCATTTATGCTAACCTATATTTAACATTTCTAATTAACATCCAAACATCTAATGTGAACCACTGCACCCAGCCATGATAAAAACAACTAATTAGGTTTTTTTTGTTAACGATTAATATGACCATGCACCCATCCATGATGACGTAGTTGCATCTCTTGTACGTTCGTACAAGGCCAACCATATAATAAATATAAAACATGTGCAGAATGTCTTAGCAAAAATCTCAAATGAAGAATGCCTCAGTTATTGCCATGTCAGGATTTCTTTTCCTTTTGTTATTCCGAACTTGTGGCGTTAGATAAGGAAAGGAAATAACTGTTGGTGCTGTGAGAGGCGAGGCTAGCCGGGATTGTCGGTATTATTTGTTTTTTCCATTAATTTCAATTATATAAATTCATTATGCATTCTAAAAAATATATTATTTTTTAAAAATCAAGGATCAGGATTTGTTCAAGATATTACTTCCTTGGAAGTAATGGTGGTACTGTAGCAAAGGCCTACGAAAAATTTCAGCCTAGCTACGTGGAAGAGGTGAATGGTGCCTCGGGACTTAGAAAGTTTTCGATCAGCACGTATAAATAGATGTTTTCAAGGCATGCCCATAATAACAGCTACCTCTAAAAATTGATTTCGTTGGACGGTAAATTAGCTGGGTTCCTAGAAGCATCTCTAGGTACGGTTCTAGACGCAGCCTACCATTAGCTGTGGCAGATGCCTGCCTCGATCGCATAAGATGTTCATTGCAAGTAGCCACTTGGTTTTACCTCAGTATTTGTTTGGTCCTCTTGTACTTAGGCCAGTTTAGTTGGTGAAGTATTTTGAGTTCGACTATTATAGCATTTTTTGTTTTATTTGATAATTTGTGTCTAATCATGGATTAATTAGGCTCAAAAGATTTGTCTCGTGATTTATAACAAAACTGTGTAATTAGTTTTTTTCTTTCGTCTATATTTAGTACTCATGCATGTGCCGTAAAATTTGATGTGATAGATACTGTAGCACTTTTTAGGTTCGTTTTGGGAAAACAGGCTCTAGGATGAGAAACGCTGAGATTGCCTGTGTGGAGATTCGGCGATTCATGATTCATGGATCTGAGTCAAAGCAGACAACAAGGACGGTGCTGAGATGGGTTGCGTTGATGGATCATAGGTTCCCCCATGTCCTTGTATACACCAAAAATGGTCCTATCTCGGTCACTGAAAGAATACAATTCTAAATCAGTGTCATATTTTTAGTATATCAAATTTGACTAATTATAGATAAAAAATACAAATATTTATAATATCAAATAAATATCATTAGATTAATTACGAAATATATTTTTCATAATAAATTAAGTTGTAGTCATAAATGTAAATATTGTTTACTAGAAACTTAATTAAATATGAAACACTTTAACTAACACGTAACACATAATTGTATCTTTTGGGGACAGAGGTGGCCATGTTTCTCGCTGTCCATTACAATTATTGCATAACCCATATAGATAGTGCTACTATGGCTGAAGTGGACATTACATTGTTGGAGCTAATGTACATAAATTCAATACTTCTTATTTCTGAAGAAATATTTCACTTGGAAACCGTAATAATTTACAAACTAATTGATTTATTTCCCTTGCAAATATCACAATTTAATACCACATAATTCTGATATCATAATTTTATTGAATTCCATACAACAGATTTACAATTCAATTCCATATTAGTTACATATGCAATAATATCATCCACACAGGGGCAGTGACACGTAGAAAATGATGGGAAGGAGAGGAGACGAGGAGAGGGTTGAGAGGAGTCAATGGGCTCGGGGATGGATTTGAAGGCCAAGCGGACTAGGTCATGGTGGTGGAGCTTGGCCAACAGTGGGGGCACGAATGATGTCGGCGTCGGTAGTACCACTGAGGAGTCGGCGGATCCAAGTGGCGGTGAAATTAAAGGAGCACCGTGACTAGGGCTTGGCGAATGTTAGGACACTGCCTATAAGCATCTTTGAATACTGGGCCGATAAATCCTCAAGATTGACGAAGTCATTACAGGAGTCTCGCTATCGACGGAATGCCGTCTATCACTGAAAGCACGACGCTGTTAAATCTTGGAAAATTCACTTCTCCGGAAAGTCGAATCGAGGACCTGAGGTGCTACTAAGGCTGTTATAACCACTAGGCTACATGCGCTTTTCACACCAATGTTAGCTATATTGCCTTTGTGGAGATTAGACGATTCACGCCTTGTTTAGTTCCTCCTCTAAAGTTTAGTCCCTATCCTATCAAATATTTGGACACATGCATAGAGTATTAAATATAAACTAAACAATTAACTAATTGCACAGATTGTGACTAATTTACGGGACAAATCTTTTAAGCCTAATTATTCCATAATTTGACAATGTGGTGCTACAGTACCATGTGCTAATGACGAATTAATTAGGCTTAGTAAATTTGTCTCGTGGAGTACTGACTTCTATAATTTATTTTATTATTACTATTTAAACAACTCAATGTAACACTCTAATGTGATAGCCGATGTGATACCTAAAACTATTTTAGTGCCTCGATTTAAACACCACCAGCATATTCATGGATGTGAGCCAAAGGAGACAACAAGGACGGTGTTGAGATGGGTTGCGTTGATGGACCATAGGTCCCCCCCATGTCCTTGCATACACCAAAAATGGTATCGGCCATGTTTCCCGTTGTCAATAAACTAGTAGCAACGGCGCGCCCCTGCGCGCCGACCGCAAAGATTGTAGAGGCAAATAAGAGCAGATAATTGTCAGTATATAGTGGCAAACGTGCGCCCCTGCGCACGAGTGGTAAGAGATTTGGAATACATGGTAGTTATGAACAGTGACACATATACATATCTGAAGCTGTTCCATAATTGGTATCTGATGGTCTACACGAAATTAGCTAGCTTATAAAAAATAGTAATCTCTAACTGCTTGGAATGCACTAAAAAGATGAGGTGAAAATGGACACTTACTTATACAATGGCTGATTGAAATCTAAATTGCGTGGCTTCTTTGCACAGTTTCTGTACATAGTCGAAAGGCTATGCCTATGTTAGCATTGGTGTAAGGCGTGGAGAAAATTTGCAGCACAATCTGACTATGTTAGACAGACGATTCCGATTGAAGTTTAAGGGGCCTTGCACTGAAAATATCCCCACTGCCAATATGATCAGGTACACCAATCCAACAGGCATCTTTATGGAACACCATCCACTGTCAACCTCTTTCTGATAAAGGGAACCTACAGGTAGAAAAGGTTGCAATGTAGTTTCAAAATGTATACTGTCAACATCATAATAGCCATCTGCAATTCAGTTAAGAATAGACAAAATATCATTTACCTAGATAGATAGTTTTCTCATGGCAGAAAATCATGGAGGCATTTTTCTTAGCACAACTTCCTGTACTGGCTCTTAGCTTTCTCATATAGGGCCTTACTAACAGCAAGGAAACATGTGAACATGAAGTGTAAGATAAGAGTATAGACTATGGAGTGACCAATGGAGATAACAACTTGAAAGTGGAAAGCCACATATCTCTTTCAGACGTCTTTGTATCTCGTGTCATTTTCAGTCTCCAAAGTGCTCACAAATGTGATTTATCCTTGTACCCAATCACACTGAAAGAACATTGCATTGGACGTTGAACTAATAAGCACATTGTAAGCACAACGGTCAGTTAAAATTGGCAATGGTCCATTAAATAAATTTTCTAAAGAAATAAACATATTTCTCTTTCAACAAAATATTATTTTCACAAGGCCACGATCGAAAGACAAGGAACCAAACATTTTAGGCCATCTAGAATGTACATTACAGGAAAATGGAGCGCACATGATTAGCAGCAGCAGCGTTGTTTGAACTGGGACCGCAACGTGAAGGCTCAAGTTAGGGCAAATCAACATATAACTGAGATTAGGAAAGAACATGATCAGCAGACAATAAACTGAAGCATTCCCATGAAGAAAGGAAGAGGCATACATCATATTGTTTAGACTCCGACGTAAAGCCCAATTTTTTCAGACTAACATAAGAACAATATTTCTGACTGGTAGGTGATGCTGGACGCCAAGGTAGCTTACTCACCTGCACCGCATTTGGTAAGGAAGCAACCGTTAGTACCATTCAAGAAGGATTTGAACCGAATAAGCAGCTGACGCATATAACCTTTTTTAGAAAACAGCCATATACCAATATAACATTAAAAATAACTTGGAATTGTATGGTGTGCCTGACTCAACCCAGTAATCTATAGGTCAAAAGTACTTTAAATTGGTTCTTGGTTCATTCCCAAGGACATCTGGAACATGCAGTATAAGTGTTATTGCAGGATGACAATAGGAATTGGCATAAATTTGTCCATGGAATATATAAATCTGGGGTCAAATTTCCTTCATATAGACATGAATAAATAAAGAAAGCATCTATAAGGTTGGAGAATATACGCATAAGGTCAAACCGTCAAACCATGATTATATGAAAATAATATTTCATATTAGAGATGCCTTTCCTAGGAAGCAGACTACAGGTGAAAAGAAAGGTTTCGACAAAGAATCAAACAACACTGAAGGGATGGCTATAAAGCAAATAGCTTCTAGATCCAAAATATGTTTCCATCACCAAACTGATTCGCTGGTTCTGCTAATCCAGCTCCCTTCGCCGTATGGAAGTGTCGGTCATATCCTGCTGTCCTGAGGGAAAAAAGAACAAGAACAAGGGGTCAGGAGAACCAAATATGGAGAAGAAGCTTACACTGGCTAATATTGCCTTGGGTGACCAATCGAAAAAACACCTTTCTGCAAAACCACACACTACCAATCTTTATGGAAAATGGAACCTACAGCAAGGGTCTCGATAAGACTTTAAAAGAGAGATAATGCTTCACCTGGAGCATAGTAGACTGTTTCTCTATACCTGGAATGTCTCCAAGTACTGCATCCTGCATTTAGAAGAATCAACAACAGCAACAAATGGTTGAAGCAAATGTAAGCAAAAATAAAGGAAAACGTGGCAGAAAGGGCACAGTATATACTGGCCTCCAAACTCCAGATTGTACTGACCAGCAGGGGCAGTGTAGCCTTAGCTTAAATGTAGTAGCTGATGTAGCAGAAGGACAGGACTAAAACATATAAGGGAAAAAAACAAGAGGATAGATCTGTAGCAAACCGAAGCAGAGGCACTGCACCCATTGCAGCCACCAAACTTTGAATATGTGCTGAGTAAACACATCATCGGCAATGGGGTGTGCTCAGTAATACAACAACCAACAAATTATGTGGACTAAAGACATCATAGACAATGGAATCATGCTCAGTAACAAACCCACAAAATGTAGCAGCTAATAAAAACAGAACGACACATGCAAAAGAGAATTGGTCAGCCAAAATGACAGTGTCATCACAAAACCAATGCAAATAGCAAGAATCATGGAAGGATCAAATAATCGTTCATCGTTGCACAATTCCATTGTCTCAGTTTGGACAAGGTTCATCATTGCACAATCCCAAAACCTCAGCACATAACATGAAGAATGAAACAAATAACCATCACTGGAGAACGAAGGATATCAGTTCTACACACGAGGGGAGCAGCGGAGGGGAGCACACCGTAAACAGGGGCGAGCAATAAATCTGGCTGCCAAACAACGGGAGCATGGGGCAAATCACTACAGAGAAGCACATGCCTCACCCATGGGACTGGGGCCTCGGGGACAACCACCGCCGGCACCGGAGTAGGGCCCGCAGCCGCGGCCCGGGGGCAAGCAACCGCGGCGACGGCAGAGCACCCCGCAGGGGTCGCGGTCGCAACGCCCATGCCAGGCGAGGGAGAGGGAGGAAGGAAGGGAGAGGGGAGAGAGGGAGGGAGAGAGGAGGGCGTCAGCCGCCGCGCAGAGCACCGGCCGCCGCCGCGTGGAGCACCGCCACCGCCGGTCGCCTCGCCCAGGCCGCGCGAGGAGCGGAGAGAAAGCAAAACCGGAGATTAGAGAGGGAGAGGGAGAGAGGAGCCCGCACGGAGGATGGGGGGAGAGGAGGAGGAGGGCGGCTGCCGCGCCGAGGGATGGGCACCGGCGGGGGCTGCCCGCGCCGCCGCCCTGTCCGCTTCTGGAGAGATCGGGAGCAAGGGAGAGGGAGGGGAAGGGAAGAGACGGGGGAGAGAGAGAGGAGCTGGAGGCCTCGTATTGGCGTGGGAGCAGAGGACTCGAGGTTTCGCGAAACCACGAACACGGAGGTACCGATGACAACGTCGTCAACAGGGTACACCACCAAATCTGGACGTCAAAGCCGAGATCGAACGGCCGGAATGAATTTTGCTAACGTGGATAGCCTGGGCTTTCGGCGACAGGTTCACCTTTGTAGGTTCTAAATAACCCAGTATATAGTGCTACTATGGCTGAAGTTGACATTTCATTATTGGAGCTATTTCTGATGAAAATATTTCTCTTGGAAAACCGTAACCTCGCTGCTTTACTTACGTACTCCTACCTCCGAAAGAAAGGAGGTCCAGAGTAATACGAAGTACATGTGTTTGGTACTACCTGCTAGCACTCGAGATTTCCAATGCAACCCTCTGTTTCCAATTTCAAACAAAAATTTGCATCTGCTTTTTGAACAAAAACTCCATTCGAACTGCAGGGCCGGCGATATAAATCCGGTTTAACAAAACGGTCTCCGGTCACCGGCGGTCGCCGTGGCATTCCCGCGCCGTGAAACCGGCGGGATGCTGAAATGCCAGAGCCGGCCGGTGCCGCCGACCCGGAACCTGTCGCAGAGGAACTCCTCGGCGAACATCCTCTCCACCCTCCGGTTGACGTCGTGGAGGAAGACGTCGGTGTCCCCCTCGCCGCGGCGCGCGCGCGCCATGGCGGCCGCGGTCCATATCGCGGCCATCCTCCCGGGCGCCGCCGCGAAGTAGCCCTTGGGCGCGTCGATCATGAACATGTCCCACTCCGTCTCGTACACCTCGGGCGGCAGGTTGTGCAGCGCCAGCGGGCACGCCCAGTTGCCGCGCACGCGCAGCAGGCCGGTGGCGTTGCTGCCGCCGCCGGAGCTGCTGGTCGCCGGGAGGCAGGCCGGGTGCCTCCTGTACGTGGCCATGAGGCGGTCCGCCTGGTCGAGCCGGGTGCGGTAGGCCACGAGGTGCGCGCGGAGGAACGGCGACTGCGTCCGCACCACGCGGTACCAGGCCGGGTCCTCCTCCAGGAACACGGTGACGCCGCCGGGGTTGAGCGCGTGCCACAGCCTCGAGTCGTGGCCCAGGCCGAACACCAGCAGCCGCAGCGGCGCGCGGCGCCGGAGCACGGCCAGCGACAGCGAGATCTCCTCGCGCGACTGCTGCGGCACGGTCTCCGAGGTGGCGTACGCCACGGCGGCCTCCGCCAGCTCCGCGACGCCCGGCGCCGCGCCGTACCCGGACCCCGACGGTTTGGTGACCGCGGGCAGGCACGGCAGCGACAGCGCCAGCGGCGGCAGCAGGTACGGCGCCAGCGGCGTCGTCACCACCAGGCTGCCCACCAGGAGGAACGCCGCCAGCAGCAGCGCGCAGGCGCCCGCGGCGAGGAGGCCGCGGCGGCCGGGGGGCCTCATTATTGCCGGCCCGGGGATTGTGTCCGGCGGACCGCGACGCGACGCCCGCGTGCAGTGCCCGTCCGTACGTGCGTGTGTGCTCGCTCTGGTCGGGAAGGGAAGTGTGAGAGCGTGTGCGGTGGGAGGTGCGGATTGGCTGCTTTATTTAGGGCCCCAGTGATGCTGCGTGCCTGTCAGCCTGTGTCACCACGCGTCGTTTGCTCCTTGGTTTTGCTTGGACGCGGCGATTTTCTACAGCCTTTTTTTTTAAAAAAAATGTTTACTTCACCCTTTTTGGGCAGTGTGTAATTTGTTTTGTTTTGTTTTGTTTTGGGTTAGGTCGCGCTGTTCCTTTTTGACAAGCGTAAGAAACGCGAAAAACTTCGTGTTGACAATATTTCAAGTGCTAATCATCAGTTGACAGGTGGATGCTGGAAAAGCGTTTGAGCACAATTACCGGACTCTGCGAAAGCATGTGGCTCCTGCATACTCCTATGTAGGTCGGCAGGTCGCACATTGTTGCCCTGGCAGGTGGCAAACCACTCACTGTTTAGGTACCGTTTAGATACCAAAAATTTTGCCAAATTTTTCAGATTCTCCGTCACATCGAATCTTTGGACGCATGCATAAAGCATTAAATATAGATAAAAAATAAAACTAATTACACAGTTTAGACGAAATGGACGAGACAAATCTTTTAAGCCTAATTAGACCATGATTGGACACTAATTGCCAAATAACAACGAAACTGCTACAGTTCCATTTCGCCAAAAAATTTGCCAACTAAACGCAGCCTTAACCTTGTTATACAATGTAAATGTAAGTACTGCATCGTGATGGTTAACTGGCACAGCTAGTAGCTGAGGCCGTGAAGAATCCCTGACTCTGGAATAACTTAATCTGCTCAACAATGATGCGCATACACTTTCAGTCATGAAGCCGAAGCACCATTTTTGTAGTCACCTGCGGTTCAGTAGTGTCGACACCGCTAAATCCGCTGATAACATGTACCTTCATCACCTTGCACCCACTGGTTGAACTATATACTCCCTCCACCCAAGAATAAATCAATTTCTAGAGGTTTGTTATGACAAACATTTTTATGTTTTACTGAATTAAAATAAAAGAGCACGAATAGAAATTGATTCATTAAGAGACGGATAGAGTATATACTGTTCCTCAGCCAATGGACCCTAGTAAATTTTCATTTGCAGCTTTATGGTAGTCTCATGATATTATACTCCCACAGTAGACAAACTTAATACACATATATATTCCGTCCATCCTAAAATACTTGATTTTATAGGGTTTAAATTTTGTCCTAAAATACTTGACACTCTCACTTCCATATACACATTTCTCTTCTCCCAATACATCTTTTTTTTCTCAATATATTTCTCTCTATCTTTCTCCTTGTTTTCTGTGCACAACACATTTTTACTTCTACTTAATTCACGTGTCCAAACCTAAAACGTCATTTCTGGGACGGAGGGAGTTTGTTCTTTATAAACATCGCTACAGCATCTCACCAATTTGTGTTTGTAAAAGCAGTGTAGTGGAAGTACTTTTGTGATAAATGAATTAAGTATTACTGTTCCTCGGCCAATGGACCCTAGTACAGATGCTCATTGTTTGATCGGTATTCGTTCCCCAATCGATCGTGCATCGATATACTGCATGTGCTCATATATAGTATTATGGTTCATCACGTTGCACGAACTGGCGAGTTTTTTGACGAACTGGCAAGTTTTTTGACTATAGCCTCTAGGAGCATGTGTTCGGTAGGAGTACGCATCAATTTCTTAGCATTTCTCACTGAACGTTCTAAAGGAAGGAACTGCTACTAGAAAACACCGAGGCTTGTTGAACTATCAGACTAATCAGAGATGAGATCATATATCGCCACCATTCTAAAAGGGTGGTACTGGTATGGAAAACAACTTTTTTTAAGAAAAAGGGAAAAAATATGATGCTTGAATAGTTACTTGGTGAAGGTGCTATCTAGGATCATAAATAGCAGAGAGGTCGTGCAACTGTACTGTGTGCATATATCTCTTCAATTGCTATAACTTTGGTATAAAGTTTGTCTTCTGACTTGGTTTGAAAAGTTATGATACCAAATTTTTAGATGCAGATTAATTTACCAACCACCTCTAGAAACTATTTCTAGAGACGACTGCCTAAAGGTGCTAACGATTCGGGCCAAGCCCCGTTTATATGGTTTGGTCTTCATTTTGGGTTGATCTAGTTTGGTGGGAAATGGACTTAGAACTCTAGTGGTTTGGTTTGGGTTAGGATGTCAAATGGATTGGTTCTGTTTAGTTTAGTCTGAACCTTACAAGGCGGTTCTCTCCCCCTTTCCTTCTGAGCCATCACCGTTGTGGAGCTCTATTGTGACCTCGTCTCTGGTTGTAGTCCTCTTCGGTAAGACCAAGAACTAACTCATCGCCTGCACGTCCCCTGCACCCTCACCACACGCAACGCTATGGCCCTCCAAATCCAGCGCTGCCGCTGCATTATATTGGGAGGAGAGATTGCCAGCGCTAAGCGAGAATGAGAAGGAGGTGACTTAAGATTGTTGTCGTCTACCCAGACCTCGGAATCGGTAAGTCAGAATCTTCCATCTCTGATCACTCGTTCTCATCCGTGGATGCATCCCCGCCCTCATGCCTCAACAAGTCAACATACAAGCTATTCCTCCTCCTCTTGCGACGTCTTGCGACATACGATTTGCTTCATAAAGTTCTTGTTGTTCCTATGATGAAAAGCGAGGCAGAGACAAGTTAGGGAAGAGCAGGCAACTAGTAGCCAAGAAGGAAATGGTCCATGTTAGGGAAGAGCATTCATGACGACGTGGAGGATGGAGGGCATGGTGACGTAGCTGTACTTAGAGCACATGGTGTGGTAGGAGTGATAGGTGGAGTGGCGACCTGCGATGCCGATGCCCCTGATTGGAGCTTGAATGTTGCCTTTTGGTAAGGCCTATAGCGTGCGCTAGACCACTATAATGGATGCGTGGAACACTGAAACGGATCGAAAACCAGTTACAACCATGATTTTTGTCTGGTTTGGGTTTAATGACCAAACGGTTTGGTTTATGAGCATTTGTATGTGTATTAGACTGGTTTAGCGAGGTGGCCATGTTTTTATGGTTTGAAGTTGGTTTTGGTTCAGATATGACCCATTAGTAGCTTTACAAATGCTCCATTACTAGAGGTGGTTGGAAAGGCTAGTTGCCTCTAGAACTGACATCTTTAGAGGTAATTTGAGTTTTTAGTCGTCGTCTCTAAAATAGAGACCATTCCTTAAAGATTAATTGTCAGAGGTGACCAGCTGTTTAAAAGCAGGTTTTTACAGAGCCGACTCTACATAAAAATAGAAATATTTTTTAAAAATCGTTTTTATATAAGTGAAAATTTGATCAACCGTAGATTGAAAAATTGTAATATTGGTGCCTACAGAAACCACTCAGTATCTTTTTTTTTTTGGAACACCTCTCTACAGGTAGAAACAGACAAGCAATAGTATGTGTTCAAGTGCTGCGACACACATATTCTTACGTGCACATATCTCATGTACACCCCCTACGACGCGTAAATCGTCAGGATGTACGCGTAGTGAATTAAACATTTGCTGGAGAGACCGAAAGATAGATGATGAGAGAATTCCTTACTTTCTCTGCTTCTGTCTTTTTTTAGAATTTCATTTCCAATGCAATACTACCGTTCTGAAGGGTAACACTGTGTTAACTGACATGCGAAATGATAAAAATACTTCTGATCATCGACGTCGGAGTACAGAGTACTCCACCGTTCGGTCACGTGGCGCTCGTCAGCAGCTTGTGTCTGCGTGCGGCCTGCCTATAGGTCCACGGGAAAGCTACTATTAGGCCCCGTTTAGTTGCGAAAACTTTTAGAGAAAAATTTCTATAACATTTTTTTTATTATTTAGTAAAATTTGTCAAATTCTGGACTAACTAGACTTAAAAAATTCGTCTCGATATTTACAGACAAATTATACAATTAGTTATTTTTTTATCTATATTTAATACTCCATATATACATCCTAAGATTCGATGTGATAGTTACTATAATTTTTTTTTGTCTCTTTTTTGCGTCTAAACACGACCTTATTATTATTCCTACGATGCGCACCATGTGCCGGCAGTGGCAGCGCAGGGGTGTGGCTGTTCAACCACAGTTTTCACCCCGACCATCTAAACTGTTCTCGCTTGGCAAATGAGCTATGCACCAACAGTGCAGACATTGGTGGTACCTACCTTTTTCTTTTCCATTATTGCACTATGCCTCTTATTGCAGTGATCGTGCGACAGGGTAAAGTAGCAGCGGTTTTGCATCAGATCTTGGGTCCGCTTCAGTTTAATCCTGTGGTTGGATGTGCATCCGTGGATTCTGGTAATAACTAATAACTGCTCCTTCTGTTCTAAAATATAAGGCCTACACGTATTTCAAAATTTAAACTTTATTATCTTTGACTAACAATTAGCCTAATCATATTGTTATGTTTGACTAACAATTAGCCTAATCATATTTCTCGCAAAAAAAATGGCCTAATCACAAGAAAAAATTATTCTACGAAAGTAATTACATTAAATTTCTATTTAGAAATACTCTCTAATAGTTAAAGTTTTGTTTCTATAAATTGCATATTATAAGAGGAAAATTATTGGATAAAATATGTTTTTGAAGACCACATCAAGTCAAATCACACCTTTTATATATATATATATATATATATATATATATATATATATATATATATATATATATATATATATATATATATATATATATATATTCTGAGACGATGGGAGTACTATAATACGTCCTTGCCGGTGGGATCCTCTTGGTGTAAAAATAATGACAAGTAATCTCCGGTCCTAAAATATAATAACGGATTGATCCGATGCAAACAATTCAATGTACCATTGTCCAAAATCCTGGAGCATCAGGTTGTCAGAGATTTTGCCGTAGCCAATCTCTGCTGCGGCGGGTTGCTTGAGCTCCTCCTGACGTTATCCGCACTCGTGGACCTCTATATTCATCGTCTATACGTCTTAGTCAGCAAGATTCTCTCCTCTATATTCAATTCTCTCGCACCCATCCATCCTCTATATCATCCTCTATCCACTCTATCCACTATGGGACCCACTTATCACTTTATCTAAATATATCCATGTGTGATCTAGTTTTGAAGGATTTATTGAGACGAATTTAATGGTGCAATCGAAATTTAATTTGGATTTTTGATTTGTGAGTTATAGCATTTTTTCCTTTGTTTAACTAGTGGGGCCCGCCACTGTACACTATAGAGTAAGCACGGTGCTACTCTAAATATAGAGTAAGAGAAAGGATAGAGTATCGTTTTAGAGTACCCAGTGCAGCAGTTTTTACTCTATATTCATACTCTAAAGCTTTAGAGTATCGTTTACAGTATGCCACTGCGGCTAGTCTGAAGCTGCTTGCTGTCCTCGTCAGGCATCTACCATTTTATTCCTTAGGCCCTGTTTACTTCCCATGCACACCTAAAATATTTCCTCTTTCACCTATCACATCAAATCTTTAAACACATGCATGGAGCATTAAATGTAGGTAAAAAAACTAACTAATTGCATAGTTTGCCTGTAAAGTTCGAGACGAATCTTTTGAGTCTAATTAATCCATGGTTGAACAAATTTTACCAAATAACAATGAAAAGTGCTACAGTAACTTTTCACCCCATTTTTCTCAACTAAACACAGCCTTAGAGCATCTCCAAGAGTTTGGCAATTTTCATTTGGCAAATCTTGTGTTTTGCCAAGTTGTAAAAAGATATGCCAAGTAAAAAAACAGTCTCTCTCCAAGAGTTTGGTATAATTCACTTGCCAAACCCAGATCTAACTTACATCAGGAACCCTGAGGGAGAAACAAAATTATGTTTATGCCCTTCCACCTCTTAAAAACTTACATCAGGAACCCTGAGAGAGAAACAAAATTATGTTTGTGCCCTTCCACCTCTCTCGTACATACGGATGCCAAGTCCGCTCCGCGCGCGCATATTTGCGCGTGCAAGGCCGGTGGATGGCAAGTTGCCAAGAATGCCAACCTCATTTGCCAAGCTGTTGGAACCCAAATTTTCTCATTTTGCCAAAATTGAAAGGATGCCAATCTCATTTGGCAAACTCTTGGAGATGCTCTTACTGCTGTATACAAAAATCAACAGCTCCTTGCACCACGTCACCGTTTTCTGAAGGCCGTCCGATTTAATGCGTGCTTCCAATCCGTTGCCTGCCTTGGCTCTTTCTAGACCCTCCCACACACGGCACCTAAACAGGACAGCTCGCTTCCTTGAACCTTCTGGACTTCTCTGGCTCAAGGCGACATGCTTTTCCCCTCCCCCATCCGTAGCGCACGTAACTACAGGCTCTACCTCTCCCAGCGCTATGGGCTCCACCACCCTCTCCCCGAATCACGCGGCCCCGGTGCTGTGTGGTGCCAGCATAGGAGCCCCCGCGCGGGCAGCCCTAGCGGCATAGCCCGAGCGCTGGTGCGCGCCCATCGTCCAGCGCCCCTATATCCAGGTAGTGTCATCTCTCCCTTCCTCGCACCTCCGTGTCCATGTCCTCGATGAAAGTCCTATGTTTGGTGTTGGTAATTAGTGACAATGCCTAAGTGTTAATCATATGCATAAGAATGTACGTAGCAATGATGATTGGCACGAGACATGGTGAAGCATGGTGATCAAGTAATGTGATGATGAAGTGCTTACCATGATGGAGTTGGATGTAGGTGCAAAGCCAAATCATGGAGCTCAAGGCAAAGGTATATGATAGGGCTTTTCATTTTGCATCCAAGACACCATAGAGGGTGTGGATGGCTTAGGATCGATAGCCGTACTATAAAGAGGAGAATTTCTGGGGCTATTGATCACTTAAGTGCCACTAGATGAAAATTCATTTGCATATGCATTTAGATCTAGTGGAGAGCTAACCTAACGCCTCAAAAATGATTGTGAAAATACTAACACACATGCACATGATGATGTGCACTTGGTGATGTTAGCACATTTGCGAAGGCGGTGGAGTTTAAGCGGTAGAGAGGGGTTTGGGTTCCACTACGCCGGACGCGAAGAAACAGAGGTGAACGGAGGTCACAGAAGTGACCGGATGCTGAACCGGACGCGGTCTCTGTTTGACCGGACGCGTCCGGTCAGTGTCAGCGAGCAGCGCGAGGGGCAGCCAGGGTTTCTAACCGGAGCGTCCGAAGCCTCATGGGACCGGCGCGTCCGGTTAACATGGCGTGGAGCAGCATCAGTGAAGAGCTAACCGGACGTGGTGGCGAGTCCGGTCACGATCGATCGGACGCGTCCGGTCGTGGTGGGTGCTTACTGGACTCAAACCGGATGCTGGGTGTAACGCGTCCGGTCAGTTTTGCAACGCGTCCGATCGGTGTTTCGCGAGTGCAGGCGCTGTGCGATCGGCGCGTCCGGTCAATTCAACCAGCGCGTCCGGTCATGCTTCGCGCATGGGTGGTTTGCGCACCTGCGCATCCGGTCAGTTTGACCAGCGTGTCTGGTCTGTGCGACTGCAGCAGAATCAGGTGCCTAACGGCTCTATTCGAAGCGGTACGTCTATAAATACTTGTTGGCCGGCTCTTGGCTCATCCTCTTGCACTCTTTGACATACTTGTGAGCACTTTGAGCTAAGCAACTCCCCTCCCATCCATCTCTCTTGCTTCTTTGCATATTCGAAGTGAGATTGAGTGATCCAAGTGCATTTGCATTGTGAGATTGCATCTAGTTGGCACTTGGTGGTTGATTTGCTGTGGGATTCTTGTTTCTCTTGGTGGTTGCCGCCACCTAGATGGCTTGGAGCAGCGGTGGAGGTCTGGCACGTGTTGGTGATTGTCCGTGGCCGGCTCCGGTGAGCTTGTTGTGAGGGGTTGTTGTGGTTCCCCGGCGGAGCGCCGAATTCCAACTCTAGTGGATTGCTCGTGTCGGAACTTCTCACCATTTGGTAGGTTCTTGTGGCGCCTTTTGAGAGGCTCGGTGTGTGATACCGATTAGCCACCGAATCACGTGGTGTAGGGGGACACAACGGGGACTAGCGTGCCGGCAAGCACGTGAACCTCGGGATAAATCATCGTGTCTTCACTTCATTGATTATGATTTGGTTATCTTGGATAATATCTTTTGGATATTGATTGGTTGGCTCAATTCATCGCCCCTCGGTGAAATCTCTTGTAACTCTAACTTGCATTACATTTCAAGTAATTACTTGTTTGCTCTTGCTAGCTTGTTTAGTTGTCGCTCTTGCGGTTTGACTTGTGCGGTTGAGTGCAAATATACTAGAATTGTAAATTGGTTAGGTGGCTTGCAAACACCCCGTAGGCTAAGCAAAACTTGCATCTCGCTATTTGTTATATTGATAAACTTGTCTAGCTTGTCTTTGTAGAAAATTTTTAAAAGGCTATTCACCCCCTCTAGCCATCAAGACCTTTCACTCGGGTCATCCTCACCTCCTGTTCCTCGCCCGCAACACTACTTCTCAACCGAAATCGCCTTGCGTTGTCTGCCCCTCCCTCCGTGCTTTGCTCAGTCCCTTCGTCATGCCCTTTGCGTCCAGAATCGTCTAGCGAAGGTATAGTCTCCATGACTCACTCTACGTGTGTGAGATAGAGATTTCCCCGTACTGATTTGGTTTGTTGGATGTAAGATGAACTGGACTGGAGTTTTCAATAGGACAGACAAACAACCTTCCATACATCATGGTCTTCCGTTGGTGAATTCTGTGTTTGGTCCTGATAGACATTACTATTGCAAAGATGAAATAATGGTGCTCTGAGTTACCATAGCCACAGAAGCTGATTCGTTAAGTTTGCATCTCCTGCCACTGCGAGTACCATCTCTCCATGCATCACTACAAGGAATGGTGCTTTACATGACGCATCACTTTGGTCACAAACGCTCGAAAATGCGTCACGGTTAACTTGCCATGACAATCAAGAAATCCGTCATGTATCTCGCGTCATACATTTGATGGACCGACTGGAGCCGTCATCGATTGCCATTTTGTTTCATCATGGAATACATGGTCAGCAACAATGGCAAAAGGCTATAGTGATGAATTGAAATGTCATGAAGTTGTTACACATCAGCTTTTGCCACGTCATTTGGTGATGCTGGATTTGACGTGGCTGCTACCTTGCCACGTCAACTTTTGCCACCTTAGTTCTTGCCACATCATGACTAGGCCTACGCCGGCCCATTATGGAGGAGGCCCATTTGATCTTCATATTTTCCCCACTAGGCCCATGTTTTATGTTGTTTTTCTTTGTTTTAATTAGGCCCATACTACTAGGCTAGCCCAGGTGCAAAGAAGAATTGGCCCATTATAGACCAAATCATCACACATTCAAATTTAATTTTTTGCCAGAAATATTCGAATTCAAATTTAAATTGGCACCACATTTGGATCGTCACAGATCAACACAGATACATTGAAATATAGTGTCATATATATATATATCCCATTGCCATTACATATCACAGATCAGTTACATTTAAAGTTTGCCACACCAAATGGCATAAGTTCAAACAACAACATTCAAAGTCAAGTAGTTGCAGCAGTTCATAGATCATGCAGTCACCAACAGTTCACAGACCATGCAATGCATCATTCATAGGCCGACATTGCATCAGTTCACAGACCAATCCACAAACATTCAAAGTCAAGTAACCCAAAAGCACCACTTGCCAAAATGCATCGATCCTCAAAAGACAAACCACCAGCCTTGGTGCTGCAGCTAGTAACCCCAACATAACCTTACCTTGTTGGTAGACTTCTTGGAATCATGGACATCAAACCTTTAATCAGTGCATTTGTCTCAGCATGCTTTTTCTTCAACTTCTCTTCCTGCCTAGCCCTTGTTGTTTTAGAGTCTTGGAACTTCTTCATCATCTCATCCATCTGCAGTTGCTGAGTCTTCACAAGCTCCCTAAGATCACTTGATGTCTGCTTCTCCACCACCAGTTCAGCTTCTAGCTCACGCTGACTTTCAACATTGGCCTCACTAGCAGATACGCTTTTCATCCCCACATTTACCAGAATCTATTATTCTTAGTCTTTTGAACAAGAACCTCAGAGACAGCATCAGCCACATCCTTTGGTTCCTCACCATCATCTATAGGAGAATTTATTTTGTCCTCTATTTCAACCTAGCAGTGGATGGGATAGATAGATAAATGATCATGACATATGTGGACCTTATGTATCATTTGATTGTGCACTAATTTTGATTTTACTTACAATAGCAGATTGAACTGTAGGAGTAAACCCTTTCTTTTTGCTGTAGTGGCAGTCTTTAAATATATCCACTGCATTTGGTGGTTCGTTTTGGTACTTGTTTGCCTGACAATGAATTCAAAACAAGGATAATTTGAAAAATTGATATTGAATCTTTTTTATTTCTAACACATATAACAAGCAGTAAATTAAACTAATTGACATGGGATGCAACTGCTGCAAATAATCAAGCAGTATGACTAATCCAAGTGCTAGTTATTTGTACTCACCAAATTTATAATGTGCATTTCATAGCTGCGAGAACCGGTTGTCTGGTGAAACTGTAGTTTGCTTCTGTTGGCTTTGTTTTTCTCACAAGTCAGCTACACCAACAGAGTTGTAATGCTAGGCACATATGAGATCAACATCAGATTATGGGATCAACATCAGATTTTGATCAGTGGCATGAACTTACCATTTTGTCCTCATTTTTCCAGTATGCGATAAGTGTATCCCATTGGTCATTACTCATCGATGTCATAGGAGATGTTTTGGGCACCAGATGTAGTGGACAAGCATTAAAATACCTCTTTTTTGAGCTTATAGCGCTGCTGGCGAACAACTTTCTTTAGCATAGCCACACATGCTTTTTTCACAAGGGGGTGCAATTACATTTGTTTGAAACTTGGACTTTAGTTAACAATATCATTTAGTAGTTGTTATTGAATAGACAATGTAATAGTTGAAAATAAATAGTGCAAAGAGGGAAGTTTGAACACTTACACAAACTCTCTTTATGTATTCCTTGACGATAGTTGTAGAACTTTTTTTTTCTTGTATTCCTTCCAGTGTGCAAATATGGGAACATGGTGCCTGACTGCAATGTTGCATTCAGTTGCAAACTTTGCAGCAATCATCACTAAGTTTGACCTTTGCTTCCCTGTTTCAATAACCAAAGGTAGTTTACCTTTCCTCAAGCGAGTCATCTGATCAAGTTTTCTCCAAATATTAGGTCCCCTCATCAAATGGGTCATCTGCAAAGGATATGTTTTAGTACACCAATGTCTTATTTTGGGTATGGGAAGATTTACATTGTTCAAGGATCACAAAAACACACCTGCAGAGTCAATGCCACCCTGTGTTTGTTCATTTTCATTGACCTCATTCATGGTGGCGCCATTTTTTTTGAGCGAAAATCGTGGGGCAAAGCACCCCCCGGCAACAAATATATTAAACAAAGGGAGAGACCACTTACAAAAAGAGTTACAATGGGGCATAACCAGAGGTTAGGCCAAAAAGGAGGGGGAGGGGAAGCAAGCTAAAAAGAACAAGACTAAGAGACTAAGCGCAGCAAAAGAGATTACAAAGCGTCAAGCTAGAGCTGAATGGAAGGGTGCATCGAGGGCTTGATTCTGCAGAAATGCTCTTTAACCTCCTTCTTAACAGAGATCTTCCAAGCAGCCAAGGATGGAACTTTGCCATTAAAGATCTGAGCATTCCTCTCATTCCAGATGCACCAGGCCCCAATCATTACAATTTCCATGAAAAAAGGTTGAGCAAAATCAAGCCTGGCCTGATGGATTCTTTCATCAAGGTTGCCTTCATCATTCCATATGATTCCCAATGAATACCAGCGGGCAATAGAAGAACTACAGCCAAAAAACAGATGCTCAAAAGTCTCCTCTATGCCTTCTTGACATAAGACACAATTATATCCCTCTTCTAGGAACTTATTCCTTCGTCTTAGCATATTTCTTGTGTTGAGTCTATCATTCACCAGTAACCATGCAAACAACTTGATTTTGGGGGTACACCTTGACTTCCAAAGCCAGGTAAGCAATCTTGGAGTACCAGCATTGAGAAATGATGTTGATAATATTGATTAGAGGAAAACTTCTGTGGGCCCCAAATAAAAGTCCAACTATCCTTTGAATCCAGGGGACCAAGAGGAAGAAGAGCCAGCTCCTCCTGTAAAGCCTGCATCTCATCAAAAGCTTGCCTGGTCATAGGGATTCTGAAGCAGAACAATAAGGAATCAGAGGTCCTGAGCTTCCAGAAGGAGATTTTTGGGTCCTTGGCAAAAAGGAAAAGTGAAGGAAGATCCTGGGAATGGATAGAATTGTTGATCAAATCATCCTAGAATCCTACAGTATCACCTTTATTAGGAATACAAACAGCAACCCCTCTATATTTTTAATGCAGTCTAAGGATGTCCTTCCACCAGAATGAGCCCTTTTCTCTTACAAGATGAGGAACTTCATTGGAGTAATATCTCTGCCAAATCAGATTGACCCATTGGAGCTCCTCTTTTCTGTAAAATTTGTCAAGCTGTTTCAACAATAGAGCCTCATTCTGCAGGCTTAAATTAATCACTCCAAGACCCCCTTTACATTTTGGCCTCTGAACAAGATCCCAAGCAGCAAAATTGTAGCCCTTCTTATTTACATCATTTCCCCTCCAGAGACAATTCTTCCTATGCTTGTCAATGAGCTCAATTACTGTCACTGGGAGCTTGAGGGAGCACATGTAGTATGTGGGTAGGGAGGAGATGACAGAGTTTACCAGCTATAGCCTCCCAGCCATTGTAAGGAACTGAGAGCTCGCAGAGAGCCTTCTTTCTATTCTGCATAGAAGGGGAGCATAGTCCTTGACTTGAGGCTTGGTGAGGCCCATTGGTAAGCCCAGGTAGGTGAAGGGGAAGGAGCCCACCAAACATCCAAACAGAGCAGCAAGAAGACCAGCTTTCTCCTGGTCAACATTAATTGGAACCAAGCAGGATTTGTGAAAGTTTACCACTAAGCCAGTGGACAAGGCAAACCTCTGTAGGATATCCTTGAGATGCAGTAACTGAGCCTCACAGGCTTGCATGATGAGAAGAGTATCATCCGCATATTGGACAATTGGGAAAGGGGTACCACTGTTCTGGGGGAATGGGGGGATGAGGGTTCCAGCCATGTACTCAGAGTTAATCACCCCTTGAAGAAGATCAGCAGCAATGGCAAAAAGCAAGGGAGATAAAGGATCCCCTTGTCTTACTCCCCTCTTGCATTTGAATTCCTTGCCAGCAACCCCATTGACCAAGACTAAAGATGTAGCAGAGGAAAAGATATCTCCAACCCATTTTATCCATTTGGGACAGAAGCCTTTGGCCCTCATGATATCCAAAACTGCCTTGTGCTCAACCAAATCAAAGGCCTTTTCAAAATCTAGCTTAACAATAATGATCTCCCTCCTAGAAGTATGGCATTGATAAAGGTATTCAAAAGCCCAGCCAAGACAATCTTGAATGGTCTTTCCCTTGATGAATCCATATTGATTGGCATGCACCAATTGTTGAGCAAGGGGCTGGAGTCTATTAGCAAGCACCTTTGTGATGATCTTTAGGGAGGAGTTCAGCAAGGAAATTGGCCTGAAGTCACTAACAATCTCAGGATTATCTTTCTTTGGGACCAGTGTTATATAAGAAGAGTTAATACTCTTTAGATCAACCTTATGAGAGAAGAAGTCATTGCACATCATGTATATATCCTCTCTGATAATTGTCCAGGCCTTTTTAAAGAACAAAGAGTTGAAACCATCTGGACTAGGAGCCTTGTCAGTAGGAAGATCTAGAATGACTGCATCTATTTCTTCTTTACTAAATGGATGGCTGATATCAGAGAGACCAGCACAAGGGCAGATAACCTGCTGGAGATCAAATTGCATCGAAATGTCAACTGTAGAACCCAATCTCCTTTTGAATTGTTGGAAGAAGAGAGCACTTTTTTCACTATGACTTGCTACCACTCTTCCATCCCCATCTAGAATTTGGCTAATGACATTTCTTCTATACCTTTCAGTGGCCATTGCATGGAAGAATTTGGTGTTTTCATCCCCAAATTGTACTAGTCTTTGGGTGAACCTCTGTCTCCAGTAAGTGTTTTGCATAGCAAGAAGATTCCTGAGATGATTTTTTACCAGACTTCTGAACAAGGCCTCATAATCATATAAGTTTCTAATTTCCTCCAGCCTGTCAAGAAAGCTGATGGTGGCATTGCAGTTTGAAATCAGCTTAGATAAATTGGATAGACCTTTGGCCCAGTGCTTCAGGATTCTTCTGAGGAGTTTAAATTTGGCACTAAGAACATGAGCACTGTTAGAGCATCTTACCGGGGTAATCCAGGCATTAGTGACTAGACCCATGAAACTAGGATGATTAAACCAGAAATTTTCAGCCCTGAAGATATTGGCCTTTGGGATACTAGTGCTAATTTGCACTTTACAGGGAATATGGTCTGAGGTGGTTCTAGCCAAAGGAAGCACCATAGAATGAGGAAATTGCGTGGTCCAGGCAACCGAGGTGAAAAACAAATCTACTTGCTCAAGCAGAGGGGGGGTTTGCATGTTGCTCCAAGTGTAACTCCTACCTTTAATAGGTAGCTCAATAAGGCCCAGAGGACTGATGATATTGTTGAAGACCAAAGAATCATGAAAATTTCCACCAGGCCTATTTCTATTATCAGCAGATCTGTATAGATTGAAATCCCCCATCAATAGCCAAAGATCATCATCATTAATAACCAACTGGCTAAGCCAGTTAACAAACTCATCCTTTGCTGGCTGCCTGCAGGGACCATACACTACTACCAGGGTCCAGGATTCCAGACTGTGGCAGGAGGTCATGACAAGTTTAATAGCAAACTGGTGCTTTTCTAAAGTTACAGCAGAGAAGAAGGAGGAAGCCCAACAGACCAGGATACCCCCTGAGGCCCCCAAAGAGGGGCAAAAGTCAAATTTATCAAACTTCTTAGGAGCAAAGTTCCTAATATACCGAAGATCAAAATTCTATCTTTTAGTTTCTTGGAGGCAGAGAATATTAGCACAACTTTCTTCTAACTTATTCCTCACAGCATCCCATTTGTCTAGATCATTAATACCATGAATATTCCAACATAAAATATTCCAAGACCTATGTTGACGGTTCTTAAGTATCAATTATAACCATCAAATAAATAAAGAAAAGAACCTATATGCAAGCAACACCTAGAATTAGGGTTTGATCTAACAGAATTCCACGAGTTTTGCTGTTTATCTATTTCTGCAGGGGGTTATCAGGAAATACGGAAGAAAGGCCCACATGTCGGATTAATGACGGGATATTAACCGAACACGTAATTATCTTACATCTAGAAGATTCCAGAAGCCACGGGAACGAACGGGAGCCGTAACGGGGCCGGACACAGGGCGCCCGCCCTGTGCCCTAGGGCGCCCGCCCTACCCCCGGGACCAATCAGGTCGAGTCTCGCGGATTATGCTCCACCGCCTTTGAGGATCAAGGAAAACCGTAGGATGAAGGTCAGTTTGATCCGACGGTCCAGATTCATCCAAAAGGGCTATATAAGCAAGGCCCCTGACCCCTGGTGGAGAAGACCCCAATTCATTATTCAGTTGCATATCTCTAGTTAGGGTTTAGAGAGAGAGGTTCCCTCTAGGGTTCCCACCTCTTAGGGCTTAGCATCCAATGTGAAAGTAGAATTAGTTCTACTAGATTGAGAGAGATAGAGTGGAGGTGTAGATCGGAGGAAGCCGGCCTGTCGGTGTCTACTCCGAGGTTGTACCTGTGGGAGCAAGTTCTTCTAACCCGAGGCTTGTTCTCAGGATTCTTCAGTATTTCGACTTCTAAATTCTAGTAAGTTCTTTGTTTTATTGTTCTTTGGTTTATGAGTTTACTTTGATCTCTTCGCGTAGAGTTTAGAGTAATCATCTCTAGCGTAAACGTGGTGTTTAAGCTAGGATACTCATAGATATCCCCTCGTCTAGCCGGACCGTGGTAGTAGCGAGGAACGTGACAATTCCGAGTTACCTTTGTATTCCATATCCCGTTAGTAGGATCGATAGGGTTTATAGGTGCGGGTTGAACATCCTTTGTGGTGTCTAGATTCCGTAAACCTCCCCAATAGAACAGTAGATCATCCTTACCAAGGTTAGAAGAAGAGTGCGGTTGTAGTCTTCTCTATACATCACTCACATCGAATCATAGTGGTTGTAGCCTAAAGGTTAGTAGTAATAGATTTGGTTAGTCAGATGCACTCTTTCTCCTAAAGGTAAAAATATAAATACGATACCCAGGATAACATCTCGGGTGAAGTGCTCACCGATATCCGTGCGCTTGCGGATCCTATTTCCTAATTGCGTTACCAAATATCAACAAGCATTTCTGGCGCCGTTGCCGGGGAGAAAGACGGTTTGCTGAGATAACCTTGAGTCTTACTACTAGCTTGTATTCATACTTTTTATTTTCTTATCTTTTTCATTCTTTCTTTTTCTTTTTACCAAAAATGGAAAACCAAGGTTCTATATCTATCTTTGATGCCGCAACACCTTCAGCAACTGACCTTTTACCATGGGAGTCATCACAGCCTATCCAAACATCCCAGTATAAGTTAAGTTCAAGGTTGATTGCGATGATTCAAAATTTATCTTTTTCGGGAAAGGAAGACGAAAACCCTTACCTTCATATTAGAGATTTTGAGCAGACATGCGATTGTCTTCGCATTGATGGCATCTCTGATAAGACTTTACGTTGGAAGCTTTTTCCTTTTTCTTTAAGAGGAGAAGCTAGACGATGGTATAGTCAGAAGGTAAGTCAACATCAAGGTGAATGGGGAGTTGTAAGAGCCAACTTTTGTCTAGATTTTTATTCCCTTGACCGTACTGGTGACCTTAGACTCGAAGTCCTATCTTTTAAACAAAAAGATAATGAAACTTTGGGGAAATCCTGGAAATGTTTTTCTGATCTTTTAGAATCTGGTCCAAAACTTTTGCTTGAAGACACTGTTCTTTTATTTCATTTTTTTCGAGGTCTTCAGAAAGATAATAAACAAATGCTGCATACTATGGCTAGAGGTTCTTTCTTTCGTATCCCTACTGATGAAGCTAAGGGGATCTTGAATAGAATCCTAGAAGCTGAGATGGATAATGCCCTCCATGATAAAACCTACGAAGCCGAAGTAGACACTCTGCCAAATTTTTCATCTACTTCAGCTATCCCAAGTTTTGAGCCACAAAAGGAAGAAATTCCACCACTTGATTTCATGCTGGACATAGAATCTGATCTCTTTGCCGATTTTGGAAACATTTCAAACTACCATTCAATAGACCGACCCCAAAACGGTCAATTTAGCATTTGTTTACCAAGTGAACGTAAATTGAGAGAGCTTATCTCGGTTATGAGTAGCGAATGGTTGGAAGAGTCAGAGCTTTCCTCTGAAGTGATCCGTTTGGATACACCTCCTATCACTATACGCTGTGCTTATGATTCTGATCAATTTGATGCTCTCTATAATCCTGTTGTGGGGATCAATATTATGTCCGAAGCTTTTGCACTTAATTTATTTGGGAAACTTGTTTTAACCCCCACAACAAAGGTCATAAAGGAATCTTCGGGACGATTAGTCCCCAGTCTTGGAATTATTAATGTCCTACCCTTTATGGTAGAAGGCTCCATGGTTCATTTGAACTTTTATATCTTTGATATATGGGGTTTCGACCTACTGATTGGACAACCTTTTAGAAGACTCCTTTATGAAGGTCAAACTGGAAAGCTCTACATTTCTTTGGGAAAGGATTTTAAACTTCCAATTACAATAACTCACTCCTTGAATAATAAGACCGAGCCATATCTTTTGCCTGATCCTATGGAGGAGGTAAAGGCTGCATCTCTAGAACTTTTAGATGATCCAGACTTAGAAGAGGAAGCCCCCTTCTTCACTGAAGAAGAGGCCGAACCTTCTGAACCTGAACCCTTAGATGAGTTTGCAGAAACACCTAGACCCCCCATAGAACTCAAAACTTTACCACCCGGTCTTACCTATGCTTTCCTAAACAATAATCCAGAGTTTCCTGTGATCGTTAGTAATAAACTTACTCAGGAGCAAACTCTACGATTAATGACCATTCTTGAAAAACACCACTCTGTTTTCGGCTACTCACTTCAAGATCTCACAAGAATCAGTCCTATGATTTGTACCCATCGTATTCCGACAGATCCTTCTGTTTCACCCTCTCGAGAGCCTCAACGTAGACTTAACAACGCGATGAGAGAGGTAGTTAAAAAAGAAGTTATAAAGTTGCTGCATGCAGGGATTATATATCCTGTGCCGCATAGTGAGTGGGTAAGCCCTGTTCAAGTTGTGCTTAAAAAGGGAGGCATGACTGTTGTTACTAATGATAAGAATGAGCTAATTCCGCAACGCACCGTCACTGGGTGGCGGATGTGCATAGACTATAGAAAACTTAATAAAGCCACGAAAAAGGATCATTTTCCTTTGCCTTTTACAGATGAGATGCTTGAGCGGTTAGCAAAACACTCGTTTTTCTGTTTTCTAGATGGATATTCAAGGTATCACCAGATCCCTATCCATCCTGATGATCAAAGCAAAACCACTTTTACATGCCCATATGGAACGTATGCTTATCGTAGAATGTCTTTTGGGTTATGTAATGCACCAGCTTCTTTTCAAAGATGTATGATGTCTATATTTTCTGATATGATTGAAGAGATTATGGAAGTTTTCATGGATGATTTCTCAGTTTATGGAAAAACTTTTGATAGTTGTCTTGAGAACTTAGATAAGGTTTTGCAAAGATGTGAAGAAAAGCACTTAATCCTTAATTGGGAAAAATGTCATTTTATGGTTAGAGAAGGAATAGTGCTAGGACACCTAGTGTCTGAAAGAGGTATTGAGGTAGATAGAGCTAAAATTGAAGTAATTGAACAACTACCTCCACCTGTGAATATAAAAGGAATTCGAAGTTTTCTTGGCCATGCTGGTTTTTATCACAGATTTATAAAAGACTTTTCATTTATTGCGAGACCACTTACTCTTTTGCTAGCCAAGGATGCTCCTTTCGAATTTGATGATGCATGTCTAAATTCTTTCAATTTATTAAAGCAAGCACTCATCTCTGCACCAATCATTCAACCCCCTGATCGGTCGTTGCCTTTTGAAATTATGTGTGATGCTAGTGATTATGCTGTGGGGGCAGTTTTGGGACAAACTAAAGATAAAAAGCATCATGCAATTGCTTATGCAAGTAAAACTTTGACAGGAGCTCAACTTAATTATGCAACCACTGAAAAAGAGCTTCTGGCTGTTGTTTTTGCCATTGATAAATTTAGATCTTATTTAGTTGGAGCTAAGATAATTATTTACACTGATCATGCTGCACTAAAATATTTGCTCACTAAGAAAGATGCTAAACCTCGCTTAATCAGATGGATTTTATTACTCCAAGAATTTGACTTAGAAATAAAAGATAAAAAGGGAGTAGAAAATTCTGTTGCTGATCACTTGTCTAGAATGTACTTTAAGAATTCACAGGAACCCCCCATTAATAACTCACTCCGGGACGACATGCTTTACGGGATTAACAGATCTGACCCCTGGTATGCAGATATTGTTAATTTTATGGTTTCAGGTTATGTACCACCCGGAGCAAACAAGAAGAAACTTATTCAGGAAAGTCATTCACATATATGGGATGAGCCATATCTCTTCCGAGTATGCGCTGATGGCCTACTTAGAAGATGTGTGACCACTGAGGAAGGATTGAAGATCATCGACAGATGTCACTCATCACCATACGGAGGACACTATGGAGCATTCCGTACACATTCAAAGATCTGGCAATGTGGATTCTACTGGCCTACAATGTACGATGACACGAAGCAATATATCAGAAGATGTGGGCCATGTCAAAGGCACGGAAACATAAATACAAGGGATGCCATGCCACTCACCAACAACCTTCAGATTGAACTCTTTGATGTCTGGGGAATAGACTACATGGGTCCATTTCCCCCATCTAAGAAGTGTGAGTTCATCTTGGTGGCGGTTGATTACGTCTCCAAGTGGGTAGAGGCACTACCTTGCAAACATGCCGACAATATCAGTTCGAAGAGGATGTTTGAGGAAATCATATTTCCAAGATTTGGAGTCCCCAGGATAGTGATAAGTGATGGAGGATCACACTTCATTGACAAGCGCTTCGAGCACTATCTATCAAGACGTGGAATCCATCACAACGTCGCTACTCCCTATCATCCTCAGACAAGTGGCCAAGCAGAGACTTCTAACAAGCAAATCAAGAACATTCTTCAGAAGACGGTGAACGAGATGGGAACGGCATGGAAGGACAAGTTACCCGATGCACTCTGGGCTTACCGGACAGCATACTAGACCCCAATTGGAATATCTCCATACCAATTGGTATACGGAAAGACCTGTCACCTACCTGTTGAACTTGAGTTCAAGGCACACTGGGCCATAAAAAGATGGAATATGGACCTAGATATCGCCGGAAAACATAGAAGAATGCAATTATCGGAGTTAGAAGAATGGCGGGAGAAAGCATATCACAATTCAAAGATCTACAAAGAAAGAGTCAAGAGATGGCATGACAAGAGGATCAAGAAGAAGGAGTTCTCACCCGGAGATAAGGTATTACTTTTTAATTCCAGGGTGAAGCTTTTCGGGCATGGAAAGCTCCGGAGCAAATGGGAAGGACCATTCAAGGTAATTCATTCATCATCCCACGGAGCTATCACACTTCAAAATGACGAAGGTACGTTATTCAAGGTAAATGGTCAACGTCTTAAATTATTTTTAGAGCCCAATAAAGAATTAGAAGAAATAGACGTGATCAATTTTTACCTTCCAATTAAAAATTAAAGCCCGACGCCAACAAGAGGATCGATGAGTTAGAGCATAGTCTTAGGAGGCGTGAGCGTCGCTGAGCTATCTAGATTAGATCTTGGGGCTATATATGTCTTAGTTATTATTAGATTCGATTAGGTTCGCTTATAATCAGTTTAGATCTATTATATTCGGTTATTATTATTATTCGGTTGTAATAAATGCCTCAAGATTAATAAAGATTATTATTAGTATGTCTTGTGTGTCTCTACTTTACTTTTGTGCAAGAAAGCAGAAAACAAGTATGGGGGAGATTCCCTGACATGTCACACACACTTCGATCGCACCACTCCATGAACCAGGTACACACTCTGCACACTTTTATTACACACTTACACACTCACCTTAGTTTGTGCAGAATTTTATCTCTCTAAACATGATAAATTAAAAGGATAAAAATGCTTATAATCATGATCAATCTCACTCTGTGATATTTCCTGAAAACCTGCAATTATTAAAATTATTTCAAAACCCTATGTTGCTAAAAGTCATTGTGGAATAAGAGATGGTAAGGGTATGAGTACCTTATTCTTAGTATCTTTATTGCTTGGAGAATTTGTTTTAAAAATCTCAAAATTATAGCTACCATCCTCAAGTTTTATATGCCTGCTAAACATGAAAATATTAATTAAAGCTATCTGCTTTGTATTGAGTTTGTTCAAAACAAGTTAGACCCTTGTTGAGAGATTTATCATACTCCTAAGATCAAGACATTTTTATTCAGAAAGATTCACTCTTCCGAAGTATTATTGCGTTAGAGGCATGGGCTATGCAAAATTATGAATATATCGAGGAAATAAAAAGGAGCAAGTGCTCGATAACCTCGTGGAAAAAAATGGACAAGTGTCCGGCAGTAGAATTAGGGGTACCTCGGTATCCACCCAAAATAAAAAAAAAGAAGAAAATGAGATATGATAAAAATATGATGAAAAGAAAATGATAGCCCATGGTCCCTCTAATAAGCAATATGCCAGTAAGAGTGACAAGTTTTTAATTTTCAAAATCTTTGATCTAAGAGTATGGCATTCTTCTCCTCGGATCCGGTTTTGACCATACAATAAATGCAAGGTATGTATGCTTAAAGAATTATTTTTGTAAAATCAAAACAGCCTCAGAGAGAAATATAAAAGATAATGAGTGACTCTGAGAGCACCTATGAGGATAAAGGTATGCTAAGTTTTTCTTTTCAAAAATATGTAAAAACTCCAAGTGATAGGGATTAAGAAGAAGAAAGGCTCTTTACTCTGACCATATATTTCCCTGACTATAAGTGCACAGTGGATTTTTACAACACCCTGCAGGTATGAAAGAATGTTTCAACCCTAGATGTTTTATTAACCAACCTTTTCTCGAGGACGAGTAAAAGCCTAAGTATGGGGGTGTTTGTTGACGGTTCTTAAGTATCAATTATAACCATCAAATAAATAAAGAAAAGAACCTATATGCAAGCAACACCTAGAATTAGGGTTTGATCTAACAGAATTCCACGAGTTTTGCTGTTTATCTATTTCTGCAGGGGGTTATCAGGAAATACGGAAGAAAGGCCCACATGTCGGATTAATGACGGGATATTAACCGAACACGTAATTATCTTACATCTAGAAGATTCCAGAAGCCACGGGAACGAACGGGAGCCGTAACGGGGCCGGACACAGGGCGCCCGCCCTGTGCCCTAGGGCGCCCGCCCTGCCCCCGGGACCAATCAGGTCGAGTCTCGCGGATTATGCTCCACCGCCTTTGAGGATCAAGGAAAACCGTAGGATGAAGGTCGGTTTGATCCGACGGTCCAGATTCATCCAAAAGGGCTATATAAGCAAGGCCCCTGACCCCTGGTGGAGAAGACCCCAATTCATTATTCAGTTGCATATCTCTAGTTAGGGTTTAGAGAGAGAGGTTCCCTCTAGGGTTCCCACCTCTTAGGGCTTAGCATCCAATGTGAAAGTAGAATTAGTTCTACTAGATTGAGAGAGATAGAGTGGAGGTGTAGATCGGAGGAAGCTGGCCTGTCGGTGTCTACTCCGAGGTTGTACCTGCGGGAGCAAGTTCTTCTAACCCGAGGCTTGTTCTCAGGATTCTTCAGTATTTCGACTTCTAAATTCTAGTAAGTTCTTTGTTTTATTGTTCTTTGGTTTATGAGTTTACTTTGATCTCTTCGCGTAGAGTTTAGAGTAATCATCTCTAGCGTAAACGTGGTGTTTAAGCTAGGATACTCATAGATATCCCCTCGTCTAGCCGGACCGTGGTAGTAGCGAGGAACGTGACAATTCCGAGTTACCTTTGTATTCCATATCCCGTTAGCAGGATCGATAGGGTTTATAGGTGCAGGTTGAACATCCTTTGTGGTGTCTAGATTCCGTAAACCTCCCCAATAGAACAGTAGATCATCCTTACCAAGGTTAGAAGAAGAGTGCGGTTGTAGTCTTCTCTAAACATCACTCACATCGAATCATAGTGGTTGTAGCCTAAAGGTTAGTAGTAATAGATTTGGTTAGTCAGATGCACTCTTTCTCCTAAAGGTAAAAATATAAATATGATACCCAGGATAACATCTCGGGTGAAGTGCTCACCGATATCCGTGCGCTTGCGGATCCTATTTCCTAATTGCGTTACCAAATATCATCAACCTATTATCCATTTAAACAAAGAAGGATAGAAGCAGCAAAGGCAAATGGGGCACAACCACCACAAGCAGAAAGGCCAACAAGTTCCAGAACAGCAAAAGAAAACAAGAGAGGTAAAATAAGCACTCCACAGCCAATGGTAACCACCCCTCAGACTTCTTCAGAGTTTGTGCTTCCATTGATCACTCTTCAGAGGATTGGGTCAAGTCTGCATCAGCCAGCTCCTCAGGAGGGATGCTACAAAAGGTAGAGCCAAGGTTTAGCAGAACCTCACTCTGGATTGGCTCTATGTCAGCTGCTTCCATTTCTGTGTCCAGGCTTCTGTTGATAATTGTTGTTTTCAGATTTTCAATAGTGCTGAAGGATACTGACTTCTTACTTTCCCCTTTCTTTTTCCTGGGCTCATTGTCCAGCCTGATATGCTGCTGGGGCACATTAGCCTTGAATCTGGAGCTTCTTTTGACCTCATCATCCACTCTGGGAGTTTTGGCCCTAGACTTTCTCTTCTTCTTGGCAGTTACAGGAGTCAGAGGTTCCTCCTGTCGAGAAGAGCCTTCATCAGTCCTCTCAGGATCCTCATGAACCTCCATTTCAGAAAGGACTGGAGGCAGGCTGCTCTCTGTATGAGGATTATAAGCAGGAATCGGAGAGGGAACTTCCACCTGATGAAAACTTGCAAGGATCCGAGTTCTGGCAAACTCTTGGCAGTAGATGACCATCTCTTTACCCTGTGATTCATTTAACCTTTCCTCATCAGAATTCTGAACCTGAACTAGAATGTCAAGAATGGTAAATGATGACCTCTCAGTTTGTATGTCCATCCTGGTTCAGCTCAGTTTGTATGTGGTCATCTCCTTCATTCTGGCAACCATTTTGCTGGCCTGCATCAGCTACAATGCATGATATAGTTAGTAATACAAATGGAATGTTGTTTCTACAACTTGAGTGCAATTTGATTCAGGAAAGTCAAGGTTAACCTTCCTGAGTAGTTTGGTTGGAGGCTTCAATAACACATCCTGTACCTTTCTTCTTGGACCTTGGGAGTCTACCAGCTTGAATGTGAGGTTGCGCCTTCTAACCACCTCTCTTGGTAACCTTCTTTGCAGTCTTGTTCTACAAAGAACCAGTCAAATATTCTGTAATTGCAACTCCTTTCTAATTTTTAGATTAGCAAGATCTAACCTTGCATTAACTGTGTCTTTTGACTTCTCTTTTATGTCAAGAATGGTACCAAGCAGGCTTTCACACACATTTTTTTCAATGTGTATGCCATCAAGATTGTGTCTAAGCTTCAGAGATGGCCAATATGGCAAGTCTCACAAACAAACCCTTCTACCCCAAATTGGCACACAATTCCCAGAACGCTTCTGTCCAACTCTAACATCTTTAACCTTTTCTAATTCTTCTAGCAGCTCTTCTCTGGTGAAAGTACCTAGCTTTGCACTGGTATCATGGAGAGAGTCAAAATCACTGGCCTTGCGCAAATGATGACCTCTCAGAAGGAAACGACAATGCCCAATATAGCATAGCTTGCTCCTTATGGCATAGGACAGAGGATTTTTGTCATAATGGAGACAAGCAAAGTAACCACTTGTGGTACGCCCTGATAGAGTACTCAGTGCTGGATAGTCATGAATGCACCACAACACTGCAGCACGAAGCTTAAAATCTTTTTCAGTGATAGCATCAAGAGTATCCACACCTGACCATAGCTGAAGTAAATCTTCTACAAGAGACTGTAAGAAAACATCTAAGGCCTTCCCTGGTGAATGAGGACTGGGAATTAACAAAGCCATCATGAAATTAGATTCTTGCTTGCATAACCAAGGTGGTAAGTTGTATGGAATCACAAAAACAAACCAATGCTATAAGATGAACTCATGTTGCTAAAAGGATTGAAACCATCTGTGGCAAGTCCAAGTCTTAGGTTCCGTGCATATTCAGCAAAATCAGGCCAGCGCTTGTCAAAATCTTCCCATGCCCTTCTATCAGCAGGATGGGTCATTTCCTTCTCATTGTGTTTCCTCTTCAACTTATGCCACTATACTTCCTCAGATGATTTCTTGGAAACAAACAACCTTTGTAGCCTAGGGATCAATGAAAAATGCCGCAATACCTTTGCAGGAACCTTCTTCTTCTTAGGATCTTTCCATCTTGATGCATCACAAACTAGACAATTATCCAGTGCTTCATATGTCTTTGTAAATAGCACACAATTGTTCGGGCACACATGCATTGATATATAACCAAGTCCTAATTCACAGAGCATTTTCTTTGCTTCATCATATGATTAGGAAGTGTTGAACTCTGGGAAAGCTTCTGACAAGATCTTCAAAAATGTAGAAAATGCTAAGTTAGGGATCCTATAGTATGACTTCACATGGAGCATCTTGATTACAAATGTGAACCTTGAAAAATTGGTGCAACCAGGATATAATTCACGCTTAGCCTCTTCAATCAAATGTTTGAATTGTGATGCAACATCATTGGATGGGTTTCTATCTTTATGTCCATCATCATTTACGTGTTATAGATGACGAGGTCCCTTAACATCCCTTCAAGTCCACCATCATGTACTGGTTCCTCTAAAGAATTAGCATTTCCATCCTCATGTACTGGTCCCTCCAAAACATGAACATCACTAGCCTCTCCACGGTTTTATCCACCTTGTATATGTACTGGACATGCCATTGAGCAGTAGTTGCCTCTCCACATCATTTTGGTGCAGATACTAATGGTTTATACATACACTACATGGGCATAGAATTTGTTCAGCCTCATTAAACCTCTCTTTGATGAAGTTCATGAAAGATTTCACACCACCAATATGCTCAGGTGTAAATAGCACACCATACACCCAACGTCTATCCATCTACATCAGAAATTGTAGAACATACATCTCAATTGCGTTACAACCACAACGTCGACTAACAAACTACATCACTAAATTAAATTGTATATCAAAATTCATACCAATCGTCGATGAGATGTGGTTAGCAGCCTACCGAGGGGTATGCCCACGGTAGTAGATTAATCGGTGGAGGTGCGCGAGACAACGAACTAGATGGTGACACAAGGCGAACACAAGGGTTTATCTAGGTTCGAACCGCGGAAGTAGCGTAACACCCTACGTCCTGCGTCTCTGTGGATTGTATTTATTGTGTATGAAATGAATCGAGGGGGTCCTTGCTTGCCTTATATAGTACGGGGGTCAAATCTAAGGAATCTAGTTCTAATCGGTTACAACAACCGTATCCGCATGGGATATAAAATCTATCCGAACTGACCAGGTTCCCTTGATCATCAAGTTGGTCTCCGTATATCCCGCGCGGTACGCCGATCAGTTGGGTGACCCGCGCGGCCTGTTTTGGCGAGTTAGGCCACCTCCTCTAGCGTGGCCCATGGGCAGCCATGAGGGTATACGGGTCTATATCCCCACAGCTAGTCCCCGAGCACTGTGTATTTTGAGGTGACATACCGTCTTGACTGTCTTTGACTAGTGAGGCTTGAAGTCTTGAGGCTTCCGACCAGAGGTACCCATAATAGAAGAGCATTTATCCCTCCGACCAGTTTAACTGAATGCTGACCACCGTCTTGGTCGGAAAAGCAACTTGTCCAAAAAATACATGGTGCTCTGAGAAAAAAAATTCACCTCTAGTGAAGTGTGCCCACTTTGAGTTTGATTGTGGAAAGTTAATGATGCTCTGCACCATTGGCTCTACCAAAATGAACAAGAGATGATCCTCAGGATTGGTATATCCAAGGTAGGGGTCATGCCTCTGGCGCTATCTGACAACTCTGTTGCAAAAACAGTAAGCACATTCACCACTAGGTGAATTGTGCCCACTTAGTCCCCGAGCCTGACAATAGGTGACTCAGTCACATGGTGTCAGGGTCCAAAAAGAAATAATCCCAACTCAGTTGAGAAACAGACCGTCAATCTATCATAGTGCCTAGCTCTGCTGAAGGCTAAGTCCCCAGCTCTGCTGTAGACGGGAGCATTGACCTCAAAATTTCGGAGAAACAAACCATGGAGCAGTCCCCCGCTTTTTTCTTTGGGGTAGTCCCCAGCTCAGCTAAGGGCCCAGTCCGCAGCTCCGCTATGGACCTAGTCCCCAGGTCTGCTGTGGATCTCTTGCAGCAATCGGAATATCCCAAAGAAATACTGGCGTGCTAAAATTCAAAGATAACAACCTCAGGCCCACTGTGCCATGATACTCAACAAGTGAGGCCCAGTTAGCGGCCCACTCAACACCAATAATTGTGAAAACAGACACGACGCATGGGGCACGGTTACTCGAAAACCCTAGAAGTCAAAGGGTCACATCATTTCATATAAATACCCGTGCGGCGCCACCCCACACTCCACTTCTCATTTCTCGTCGGTTCGTCTTCCTCTCTCACACCATCTCTTCCGCTTCCCACAGAGCCACTGTAGTTGCATCTCGAACCCTAGATCCGAACCACTCTTAGCCACCGCATTGCCGCCAGATCTAGCCTCACCGAATCCATCTCGCACACTACGGTCACATTTTGTTGCCAAAGAATAGGGAGATGGCCCTCGTGTTCCGTGGACGAAGGGGTCAGATGATGTCGGTGGAGTGGATGAAATCCACAAACACAGAGAGCTCCATCCGCAAGCTCATCGACGCTGATGTACTTTTCAATGCCGCCATCGGAGGGTGGAGGCCATCTATCGGTGAGAGCTACCCAGACCCCCTCCCTGGTGAACTCGTTGTTTTTGAGGATTTTTACTAGCGTAGGTGTGGGAATCCTTGTCACCCATTCTTACCAAGCTTCTTGATTATTATAAAGTTAGTCTATGCAATCTGCATCCCAACTCTATTCTATCCATCTCCATCTTCATCAACTTCTGTGAGGCGTACCTTGGAATCTACCCTTACTTCAATCTATGGTGTCACGTCTTCTACCTCAAAAAGAAAGGGGGATCTAGGGGTCCAAAATAGCGGGAGGAGCGTATCTACTTCTCTGGGATCACATGAAATCACAGTATTGAATGTCCCTCTGAACACCTCAATGAGGGATTGGTACCACAAATGATTCTACGTGTAGTAGGAGCAGGAACCATTTGCAGCATGTGACGTTAGCTAGATTCCTGAGTAGCAGGAGAGCTGGGTGGCGAGACCGACCAGCCGATGGCCCAATTGTTGTGACCAACTTCATCTTCAGACGGGTGCAGCCCTATAAGGAAAGGGTGCATCCGATGTACGAGTACTCTGGGTCCGCCGAGGTGACTCGGGAGTCACTAGAGGGGCTCCCGAGTGGGGAGATAGATAGGCAGCTGGTGTAGCTGTTCGACTTGGCGGGGTACCGCCAACTGCCGAACGCGATGAGGGCGTACAAGTTGACTTCGCCTCCACCACAGGTATGTGCAAAGTCATCTGCAATTTAACTCCATGCCTGATAGTTGCTGGTTTGCAATCATAACGCTAAATCTGATCTGTGCAAGATCCATGGCTAGGACCGGACAGAGGTATACATCTTTGATGTGCCCACCGATGACTGGCCAACCGGCGTGGATGTTCGGGAGACCCATGCGCAGCGTCGACAAAGGGTGACCAAGCACAGCAATACTGCCCCGAGCTCAAGTGAGAGCAGCAAAGAGGGGCCAAAAAACACCGAGCGCCACATGACGAGGAAGGTGTCCAGGAAGTGCCTTGCATCAGAGGGACCTTCTCGGAAGAAGATAGCCACTGGCCCCCTAGGCACGGGGGGCCACTTGAATATTGATGATGAGGAGAGCAGCTGGAAAATGACGTAAGGTCATGGCCGGCTTGACAGATGATGATGATGAGGAGACGTCGCTGGCGCGCCGGCAGAGGATGCAGACACCGCCCCGCGCGCCGACAGCACCAAGAGCGCCGACACCTCCCCGAGTAGCAACACCACCACGAGCACCGATGCCGCTGAGGGCACCGACAGCGCCCCGAGCAGCAATACCGCCGAGGGCGCCAACACCACCCCAAGCACCAACACCACCCCGAGCAGCGATGCCGCCTCGAGCACCGACGCCGAGCACCCGCAAGACAAGCTTAGCAATCCCTAAGTATGCACAGACCACAGTGGGACAGGCAGGCAGCAATCAACCGGCTGGTGCTCGTGTCATGGGGAGTGGTAGCCACAGTGGTCATCCATTCAGAGCTGCATTCAGACGCTCTGACATGTAAGTAACTCTATAGTCATTTGCTATTCTTATTCACAGTGTTACCAGCTGGAGTCCACGGAAAATGTGGAACATCTGGCTGGCGACCAAGAGCCAACGGCTGCAGAAAGCAGTCGTGCAGAGGAGCGCATCGAGCACGCTGGTAGCGCCGAACAGCATGTCACAGACCAGCGCAGTGAGGGCTCAGTGCCCAATGCTGACGTGCCTGATGCTGCCTCTGGTGGTACTATGGGTGTCGTGCTCGGCGCTGGGACCGGCAACGACAATCCTGCCGCAGAAGAAGATGCACCAGAGGTAGCAACGATCGAAGAGGAGCCAAAGATCAACGAGATCAACCGGGCTCCAAAGGAGACAGTGCAACCACAGTGCATCCGCATGACCAGGAAGCGTCACGGCGAGTGGGTGTTCCACGAGGAAGACAATTCTGACAGAGCTGTGCGCAAGCTGTAGTGCACCATTGACGAATTGATGAGCCAGATCAAGGTAAAAGCGCCACAAACCCTATCTTGCGCAGATGAGTCTTTTGTAGTATTATACGAGTAACCCATTGTTGTGCTGTAGAGTATTGAGAAAACGTCAGAGTATCGCAGACGATGCTTTGACACCATCGTCCCGACGGTGGAGAAAAATGAGAGGCTCAAGCCTGACATAGCGCGTCTCCAAGCGAGGTTGCAAGAGGCACAGGACGAGCAAGCTGCGCTGGACATGGAGAGGGCGGCAATGGCCAAGCAGCATAACCGCCTCAACCAGAAGAAGAGAGGTGCGTAGTAAAAACTCTAACCATGTCTATCTTTTGACTTTTTGATGAACCATGCCCTGCTCAGCAGAGATGGAAGCAGAGAAAATCCTGCTACACGAGGAGGTGGCCTGCTTGACCAATGAAAACAAGGAGCTGATGAAATGGGCAGACTTGCTCGACAAGGATCTCTAGAGTAAGTGTTCGACAAGTCAATTGTAAATTAATTCTTAAGTCATCATGCTCAGCATGGCCTTCTTGTTTTAAATACAATTATTCACCGAAATAGTAAGGCACAGTTTGATGTCCTCACTCAGGAGGTCAAACAGTACCAAGACAGGTGCCAGGCAATGGAGGATGGCATCACGCCAGTTCTGAACCTTATCAGGATGGAGCCTGAAGAGTCAGCAGCCGACCAAGCACCTCGACCAGGCACCATTGTCAACAAGTGCAAGAACTCCTGGTCATGGTTCAAGCAATACATCCGAGACACTGGTGAGTATGTGGCCGCTCATGTCCTGGCTGTGGTGCGGTCACATTACCCGCCGTGGACCTGAGAAGGCTTGGGGCTGGCGTGTCAAGCAACACCGACCAGGAGAAGGCAGAGCAGCTCAAAGGTACCTCCCAAGCGATGATCGTGAAGAAGATTGCTGATCTAGACCTGTATGGCGAGACTAGGCAGACCAGTTAGTAAGTTAGTGTAATAAAGTACTTTTTATAGTTAAGTTGTGGTGAAGCACTTGGTGCTTTTGTAAATCACTTTGTAAGTTGTGTTGGAGCACTCAATGCCAGCTCAGACCAGGTATTATACTTAGTATAATATGCAGTCATGGCTTTAAGCGAAAAAACTCTATTTTTAGCCATTTTGTCATGTTACAGTTGGTGTGAATAGTTAACCCGTCCTAGAGTTCCACTAGCTCTGGTCTAACCAACAATCCATAGCGTGAGGCGTGGAGCCCAGGCATGTGTAAGACTGCCAGCCTCACTAGTGAGCTACTATCGACCACCCAAAACGCAGAGAGCGGATCTCGTGCACGTGTGGGGAGGAGTCGGAGATAGCGCCGACTTTGAGAAACTCAAGTAGGAGAAAGATCTGGTCGGCAAACTATTTAGAAAAATATAGGAGAATTCTAGAAACATAGTAAGGGTGCAGCAAAACGCATGACGAGTACTTTTATTGAATGCTTAGAATAAAAAGAGTACATATCTTTATTTAGGAGCGCATCAAGCGTAGAAATGCCTAAGGAGGTCGATGTGCCATGAGTTAGGAATGTCAACTCCATCAAGATCACACAGCCTATAAGATGTAGGCCTAGTGACCGCCTTGAGCATATAGGGTCCCTCCCAATGCGATGATAACTTGTGGAGGCCTTTTGTCTTTTGTTTCCTGTGCAAAACCAAATCGCTGACCATGAAAAACATGTCCTTGATATTGCGGTTGTAGTACCTTCGCAAGCCCTCTATGTACTTTGCCATCCGTGCACAAGTGTTAAGGCGCTATTCTTCGACGCAATTAATCTCAAGCTCTCTGGCTTCATCTGAGTTCTTCTCATCATGATTCTCAACTTGGGATGACCGAAAAGCGATATTAGCTGGTAGCATAGCCTCAGAACCAAAAATCATGAAGTACAGGGAGACGCCAGTATTGCAACTGGGCTGGGTTCTCAGTCCCCAGACCACGACCAGTAGCTCCTTCAACCATCTCCCAGGATGCTTGTCGTTCTCCTTGTATAATCCCTTCTTCAATGCATCTAGAACCATGCCATTGGCCCGTTCGACCCATCTGTTAGCTCTGGGATGCGCCACCAAAACATACTTAACCACTATGCCTCTGTCATTGCAGAAGTGTCAGAAATCATTACCAGTGAACGTGGATCCCAGGTCAGTAATGATGCTGTTGGGCAGGCCGAAGCAGTGAATGATTTCATCCAGCAGCTCGGCTGCTTTCTTTGCAGTTCCCTTGACTAAAGGTTTATACTCAATCCACTTGGAAAAATTGTCAATAATTACGTAGACCCAATGAAACCTCCTGGAGCTGGCTTGAATGGCCTGATCATGTCCAGTCCCCAGCTTGCGAAAGGCTAAGAAGCTGGAATGGTTTGGAGCTCGTGGGCTGAAACATGAATCTGCTTGGTGAAAAACTGACACCCCCCACGATGGTGGACCAGCTTCTCTGCATCGGCGATGGCCGAGGGCCAATAAAAACCCACTCGGAAAGCCTTGCCAACCAGATTCTGCGAAGTAGCATGGTTGCCATAGGTGCCAGCATGGATCTGCTCCAAAGTCTTCACCCCTTCTTCCTGAGAGACGCACTTTTGAAGCAATTCCTCCTTCGCGTTCTTACGCATAAGCTTCCCCTCGACGAGTACATAGTGCTTTCTACGCTGGACAAGGCACTCCATCTCAATTTTATCATGGGGAACATCTGCAGACGTGAGATACCGTATGAATGGCTCTCTCTAGTCACCGCCGCTGGTCGAAACACGGCGACCAGCTGGTCTGCGAGCGGCTTTTCAGCCACAAGCTTTTCTTCCTCCTTGATGGACGGCTTCACAAGGTCCTGAATGAAAACTCCATGGGGAATCTCTACTCGGGTTGACCCTAACTTTGACAACTCATATGCTACTTGATTGTCAGCCCGGAGCACGTGATAAAACTCCAGACCATAGAATTTGCTCTCTAACTTCCTGATTTGAGCGCAATAAGCATCCATCTTTTCGCTGCTGTAGTCCTAGTCTTTGTTAACCTGACAGATGACAAGAGCAAAGTCACCAAAAACCATGAGCCATTTGATGCCAAGCTCAACAGCGATACGGAGGCCATGTAGTGTCGCCTCATATTCAGTGGCGTTATTGGATGCCTTGAAGTGGATCCGGAGAACATAGCTCAGCTTGTCCCTGTATGGTGAGATAAAATACACGCCTGCCCCGGCACCATCAATGTTGAGGGAGCCATCAAAGTACATCTTCTAGTGCTCTGGGCAGCTCTCCGAGACAGGTGTGTTCATGTTTGTCCATTCGATGATGAAATCAACCAACGCCTGTGACGTAATGGTCTGGCGGCTTCAAAATTCCAATGTATACGGGCTGAGCTCCATTGCCCACTTAATGATGCACCGGTGGCATCCTTGTTACGCAAGATGTCCCCCAGCAGAAACTCCATAACCACTTCTATGGGGTAGGTGTCAAAGTAATGGCGCAATTTGCGAGAGGTGATCAGGATAGCGTACAACAGCTTCTGGACCTACGGATAGTGGGTTTTGGACTCATTGAGGACCTCACTAATGAAGTATGCTGGTCATTGGACCTTGTAAACATGCCCGACCTCCTCGCGCTCGACGACGATGGTCGTACTGACCACTTGATTAGTTACCGTGATGTAAAGCAGCAAGGTTTCGCCTTTCTTGCGCATCATCTAGACCGGGAGGATATGAGAAACTACTTGAGCTCTGCAAATGCAGCGTCCGCCTCCTTTGACCACTCAAACTTCTCCTTCACCTTGAGGAGCTTGAAAAACGGCAGGCCCTTCTCTCCGAGCCTTGATATGAAATGACTCAGAGCAGCCATGCACCTAGTAAGCTTATGGACGTCCTTGACGCACTTGGGTGGCTTCATCCTCAGGATGGCCTGGGCTTTTTCTGGGTTAGGCCTTATATCGTCACGGATGACTATGTTGCCGAACATTATACCAGATGGAACACCGAATATACACTTCTTAGGATTTAGCTTCCATTGAAAAGCATTAAGGGCCTTGAAAGTCTGGTCGAGGTTGTTGACCAGGCTAGAGGCCACTTTGGTCTTTACTACTACATCATCAACATATGCCTCAATGAGATGATCTCTGATTTAGTCTTTGAGGCACTGTTGGATGGCTCTTTGATAAGTAGCCCCGGCGTTCTTGAGCCCGAATGACATGGTCATGCAGCAGTAGGCGTCGAAGGGCGTAATAAAAGATGTCTTAATCTGGTCTTCCTCCCTCAGGGAGATTTGATGATAGCTGGAGTAGCAATCTAGGAAAGATAAGAGCTCGCAGCCAGCCGTAGAGTCTACAACCTCATCTATACGAGGTAGGCTGCAGGGGTCCTTAGGGTAGTTTTTGTTGAGATCAGTGTAATCAACGCACATTCCCTATTCTTTATTCTTCATATGTACAAGAACTGGGTTGGCAAGCCACTCCGGGTGATACACCTCTTTAATAAAACCGGTGGCTAAGAGCTGGGTTACTTCTACCCTAATCGCCTCCTTTTTGTCACGCGAGAACCGTCGTAGCTTCTGCTTGATCGACTTGGCGGTCTTCAAAACATCTAAGGAGTGCTCGATCAACTCCCGTGGTACACCAGTCATATCTGTTGATTTCCATGCAAACACGCTCACATTCTTCCTTAGGAAACTAACGAGTGCGTCTTCCTATTTGGGATCCAGGCCGGCCCCGATGCGGGCCGTCTTGGTCTTATCATCTTTGACCAGCTCTACCTCCTTGGTCTCCTTAGACTTCGCAGTGGCATGAGCAGCCTCCTTGCTCGGGATCTCCAGCTCCTCTAGAGCAATCTTCTTAGAATCAGCGATGGACTCCTGCATGCGGATCGAGAGCTCGAGGGCCTCAACGGTTGCGAAACTCTCTTTCTCACATGTGTAGGCAATGAACACATTGCCTCCTGAGGGTGAGCATGCCCTTCTCAGTTGGCATCTTCAACATTAGGTAGACATAATGCGGTACCACCATGAACTTGGCCAGGGCTAGTCTGCCGAGGATGGCATGGTACGTTCCCTCTAAGTTCGCAATGATAAAGTTGACATAGTCGACACGGAAGTGGTCGGGAGTGCCAAATTGGACCGGTAGCATGATCTGACCCAGGGGATGAGAGGTCTGCCTTGGGAGCACCCCAAAAAGGTGCATCATACAGCTCAAGGTCCTTCGGCTTAAGGCCTAACTCAGTTAGGGCATTACGGAAAAGGATGTTGAGGGCGCTACCACAGTCAATGAGCACCTTCTTGAACCAGGCGTTTTTGATGACCGGGTCCAGAACGAGGGGGAAGCGACCTGGTTCCAGGATCTTGGCCCACTGATTAGCTCCGCTGAACGTGATGGCCTGGTGCGACCAGTTCTGGTACTTAGGATCGGCTATCTTTTCATCAGAGTTGGTGAGGGCCATGACAGCTCGGGTAGTCAGCTTCCTCTCCCGCCTGGTCTCCAAGGCTACCTTGCCACCAAATATGGTGTGGATAGTTCTGTCAGGATCTTTGTAGGCATGACGGGAGTTTTTGTCTTGCTCCTCTTCGTCCTTCTCTTCCTCATCACCCTTCTTATCATCCCACTAGTCGTCGCGCTCATCGTCCTTGCCACCACCGTGCATCCTCTTGCGAGGATCTGAGTGATAAATAGACTTTAGGCCCCTGTAATTTCCCATCGTATGGTCGAAATCTGGTTGAGCGGGATAGGGACCTTGGAGGACCTTGGAGTAGGCATCTTCATAGTCGCACTTGCCCCTCGCTTGACGGCGTTGATGGTGTTGTCCACTGGGTGGTTGCGGCTCTGTCGCCCCCTGGAGTCATCTTGCTGATCACAACGCCAGTCATGGTTGTCATTGCGACGGTCGTGGTTATCATTGCGCCAATCATCGTGACCCTGGTCGTTGTAGCGGTGATTTTTCTAGTCGGACCAAGGAGCTCACCCAACATCCTCCTTGATCTGCTGGTCAGCCTCATCAGCAGCTGCCTACTTTTTCACCACCATGAGCAGGTCTTGGACCGATTCAGGCCTCTTACGGAGCAGCTTAGTCCTGAGGGCATCATGATAGCGGAGGCCCCTGATAAATGCAAAGATGGCCTCATCGTTGTTGATGATGGGGATTGATATCCGTGTCTTCGAGAAGCGGCGGATGTAGTCACGCAGTGGCTCATTCGGATAGTCTCTGACTTTCTCTAAATCGTATTTGTTGCCGGGTTGCTGACAAGTGGCCATGTAGTTATCAACAAAAGCCTTCCTGAGTTCAGCCCAGGTGTTGATGGAGCCTTCTCGCAGGCTAAGGAGCCATTGGTTTGCAGATTGGTTGATGACCACAGGTAGGTAGTTGGCAATAACATCTTCGTCTCCTCCCACTGCTCGGACAGTGATCTCATACAACATTATCTAGTGCTCGGGGTTGGCCTTTCCGTCATAAGTGTCCAAGTTTTTTGGCCAGACGATGGCACGGAGCCGGTCGTTGCAAGGTCGAAGGCCTGGGATAATGCCCCTGGGGCAGTGCGCGACCACGCTAGGGTGCTCCGTGTTCTTGATCGTATTCGCGCCTACGCCGCATCTCAGATGCATGTCACGCGTCTTTGCTATTTTTGATGCGATCCCTCAAGTTTATATTGGCGCTGAGATGGTCACGGCGGTCTCCTCCAACTTGTTGCTCCACTTCCTAGTCAGCACCGTGGTGGCCACCATGACCGCCACCATGATTTGCTCCTCGTTCTCCCCCACGGTGAGCACCGTGTCTGCCATGCTGGTCAGCGTCACACCCCCTTCCCTGGTCGTGGGGGTGAGGAGGTCATCCGTCTTCATGTGGGTGCGCCTCGTAGTTTTCGTTTAGCCCCTAAAAGAGGTAGGGACCTCCCTATTGCTGACTCTAGTGGACTCCCAATGCTTGGGGCTGACTTTGACTTCGCCGAGAGCTATGGGGACGATGATTGTGACTGGAAGCTACGGAAGGAGTAGGCGCATGTCCTCCTAGCTGGTTCTCGTTGACCTGGACTATGGCAGCCTTCAGATAGGCCGTGACAGCATCAAGCATCGGGGACTGAGGGAGATTTGCGAGCTCATTCATGGCGACAACAATGTTGGTGCTTGGTGTCTTGTGGACTTGCTAGTTGCCGCACATATCAAACGCATCAACTAGATCACGTCGAATGGGGTGCCAACCCTCTGCGTTTGCTCGCGCCTCTTCAGCATTCTCTCGCTCCACCTTGCGAGCCGTGCGATCAGCGTTTCTTTCCACCCGAGCAGCTCTCTCTTGGTCTGTCTCCCCTTCACGGGATGGTTCATCAGCGCTGATGGTGAAGATTGCGCCTCCAAAGTCGGGGAAACACCGGGAACTCCTCTTCGTATGGGTTGGTAATGGTGTGGGTCTGGGTAGAATCGGTGCTTCCCTTCGGGATGGTAGAGAGGGAATCCCCACCAATCTACCTTATATCCACCAAGTTGATGACGGGGGTAGGGTGGCCGATCTCAGGTAGCTCTAACAAGAATAGATCTGAAACGTGGTCGTGCTTAGCGGGATCCACGAATAGATGCAGGACGCGGACCATATCTTAGACGCAGCATTCGCCAGCCCGTACGGGAAAACAATGGATGGATGCTCCGTCAGGAACTCATAGTCCACCAATGTCAAGCCGGTGGTGGGGACTGGTCGGTAACAGACCGTTTGCCCTTCAGGAGTCGCCGTGACCACCAGATCAGAATCTAGATGCCTCTGGTGGCCAGCCCGAGGAGGTCGCTTGGTTTGGTGATGATGGATGGGGCCGTAGCCATCATTGGCAGATTGATCCCTGATCGACTCTACCAAGGTTAGGGTTCCAGCTAGGCCCGCAGTGACCCGATCGATGGACTCGATCAGATCGAAGTTATCGAGCCGTCTCCCTTGGTAGCGGGGAAGCGGACGACGTGTTGCTAGAGAAGATGACCCCGAGAGTAATCCTGGGATCGGATCCGCCGGTGCTAGTGTAGATTCAGTTGGCGCAGGAGGAGCCTGCACCGCCTCCATGACTTCGACGGCACCGTCCATGCCAGTGGTCCAGGTGAACGTCCCGATCGTGAACGTTTGGCCCGCCGGGAGGACCATGGAAGCAAGGAAGATGACCATCTGGCTCGCCATGAGATATGCATGCACACCACCTACCTGGCACGCCACTGTCGACGAGATGTGGTCGGCAGTCTATTGTGGGGTATGCCCATGGTAGTATATTAATCGGTGGAGGTGCGTGAGACAACGAACTAGATGGTGATGCAAGGCGACCATAAGGTTTTATCTAGGTTCGGGCCGCGAAAGCAGCGTAACACCCTACATCCTGCATCTCTGTGGATTGTATTTATTGTGTATGAAATGAATTAAGGGGGGTCCTTGCCCGCCTTATATAGTACGGGGGGCAAGGTTACAGATCTAAGGAATATAGTTCTAATCGGTTACAACAACTGTATCCGCATGGGATACAAAATCTATTCTAACCGACCAAGTCCCCTTGGTTATCAAGTTGGTCTCCGTATATCCCATGTGGTATGCTGATCAGTTGGGTGATCCATGTGGCCTATTATGGCGAGTTGGACCACCTCCTCCGACGCGGCCCATGGGCAGCCATGAGGGTATATGGGTCTATACCCCCACACCAATCGAAGTTAGCTGGGGTGAGGGCTACAACTGCTTGTAGGAAGGTGGACGACAATGGAGCCCGTGGAGGGGAAGCCTTGCCGGAGCCGTGCAGTCCACAGATCAGAGCCGTGCAGTCCACATATTGGAGCCTTGTCGGAGCTTGCAGGAAGCCCCCTATGCCGCCTCCGCCTCCAATACCACCGCCAGCGCCTCCTACGATGACGCCAGCGCCTCCTACGCCACCAGCTAATGCCTCCTACCAGCCGCCGCCTAGGCCGCAGCCACGGCTTCCTATGGCGCCGCGGACGCCGCAAATCGAATGGCCAGCATGGACAAAACTGCTATGAGCCTCCTAAGCTGCCGCCAGTGCCTCCAATGCCGCAGCCAGCGCTTCCTACCAGCCACCGCCTATGTCGTCGCCATGGCCTCCTACGCCACCGCGGATGCCGCAAATCAAGTCCGGTGCGGACAAGTCTGTTGTGCGGACAGGGGTGACGGGCGTGGATAAGTCAAATGCCTCCTTAATCTCATTGCAATATTAGTGATACAAATAAAATGAAATACATGACATATTCGTAAACACACCAGCAACGCAGTGGTAAGTACCGTTCTCTCGAGTCAAGAGGTCCCAAGTTCAATTGCCCGGAACAGGAGAATGTTTTGCACATTTTAACTACACCAACAGGACCGATAGGTGGGCCCCACCTTTCCTATTTACACTCACCCACAGGACCAACAGGTGGGTCCCACCTTTCTTATTTAAGGGGAATGATTTTTCATGGCCACGTAGGATCTATGTGGATGTCCACGTCAGCGCCACGTTGGATGCTTCATCTGTGACCAAACCGGTCGTTCATCACAGATTTACAACTGAGTTGCCACAACAGTCTGTGATGTCCAACAATGACAAAACTAAACTAGTCATCACAGATATATCACCCTTGAAATGAACCGTCACAGACAATATAATTCTATGATGATTTCCTAGAACGTCACCACTAAACCATCATGTAAAGCACCATTTCTTGTAGTGCATATCTTTAGCCAGGGTAAGGGTATGACATCTGATTCGATTCAGCTAAGCTTGATTTGGTTTTACATTACCATATGTGGTTCCTGATTTGACGTTAGAGCATCACGATTTTTAGTTTCTTCACCAAATGTGCTTGTTTCAGGTTCAATTGGTACTACACGAGGCAACCAGTGATCTCCCGTGTGATTTGTAGCCGCTCCCATGCCTATGCATCCTTCAATTTTCGGCTTTGTCCAGATTTTTGCCTTTCCAATACTTAGGCTCAACATATTTTTACTCAATTTCCAAACGAATAGTCTACTACACTGTTCTAGTGGTAATGAGCTAACTAAATGCAGTTTCTAATGTTCAAACAACAGAGTTGTAGTGGCATCCAAATGCATTTGTCTACGCCCCTAAACCTGTTTCATGGAATATCACCAAACAATGTGAATTTATGTAAGTAACATTGCCCTTTGTACCCAGTTTTCTAAATGACAGTAAAAGCATCTAGTCCCCGAGAGTTGGTTTCGGCAATTGATGACAACGCTTTATTACCATGACTAACGTGTGTTTTGTAGAAACTTTGGTAAGTTAGGTCATGGTGTTGATAATTGCTTTGGGCACTATGGTATTCATGCCCCTTAATGGAAATCATTTCGGTTTTCAAAGGATTGACGTCAAGATTAAGGACGGTTAGTTCCGGATGTCAAGGTGTTGAGTTACATTCGGAATAGTCGTTAGGATCTTCGTTTTCTCCTTTGGCCATACTATAAAGGGGGGCGTGAGCGAGTAGCTTGACCTAGGTGAGCCTTTTGTTTAGGTGTGGTGCACACTTGTCAAACTTAGCACAAGGCAGCTCAAGAATAGCTCAAAGTTCAGTTGGAAGCAACTTGGTCCAAGTTGCGTCACGTTTCGGAGTCGTTAGAGACGTTTTTCCTTGACCGGACGCGGTGTCTGTCATGACCGGACGCGTCCAGTCAGTAGTAACAGATACTGCGGTTCTGCGCTACTAACCGGACGCGGTCCTTGCGAGGACCGGACGCGGTGTTTAGGCTGACACGTGTCACAGAAGGGAAAACAACTTATCGGACGTGACTGGGAAGTGATCGGCGTGTCCGGTCACGTTCCAGTAAGGTACCTTGATGATCGGACGCGTCCGGTTATTACTGATCAGACGCGGTCGCGCATCAGGTCAAAGTACAGTAAGCTCCCTGCACGATCGAACGCGTCCGGTCACCCCTGATCGGCGCGTCCGGTCACTCAGCGAAGTGTTTCAGATTTTCGACCGTTACGATCGACCGGCGCGTCCGGTCGCGCCGACCGGCAAGTCCGATCAACGCGTATTTTGCTGAGTTGGTAGGTAACTGTTGATGCAAAAGTGAATCTGCAAACACAAAGGGCTAATACCCGAAGTCGATATCCAAAGCGTGCCAGTCGATTTGACCTGTTAATCGACAAGGATGAAGATACAAGCACTTTGGTCCTGACAACAGCGATACGCCCGGAAGTCACGGCCAAGAGGTACTCACGCGGAACTCGAGGATCGTCGAAGATTGCACTTAGAGCAATGCAACTCGCCAAATCGATGAGAACTCGTAAAAAGGAAAATATGCAAATTGAAGAAGTCGCCGAAAGTAGATGTAAATAAGAGTAAAAGTTGTTTTTTGATGTATTGATTGATCCCTTATCACATTGCCCTTCACTCTATATTTATATCCTGATCTATAGAAACATAACCAAATACGACTAGGACACTAAATCCAAATCTAAGGAAAAAACATGACTTTGATACAACTCAGACTCTACTAAACGTACACAAGGAAATTAACTCCTATTTTACTTCATAGTCCGCCTCAATCACGATGGTATTCTCATCGACCTCCTTTTCAACGTCACAGTCCCTGTTCCATCGGCAGCAGCCTTCGAGCTCCTTCCATCGGTACATTCCCTGTTTCATCGGCTGCAGTCTTCATCGGTACATCCCCTGTCTCATCGGCAGCAGTCTCTAAACCCTCTTTCATCGGCATCGGCAATAATACCCTTAACCTTATCGGCAAACCTTCAAATTAAATCCATATGCTGCCACCACTCAAAAACAAACTTATTCTCCTTGGCTATCAATCTACACGGTAATCTTTTGTTGATTAACCCTTCCTGATTACCTTGACACGTGCTAAAAACGATGTCAACACATGCCCCCCAATTTCGGAGTATAGGATACTGATGCTCCGAAATTTACTCCAGCTGATGCTTGCTGTTATCTATTTCTTCAACCCATTCTCCAAGCATAACATGATTTGTTACTAGATTTAATCAAATCTAGATCTAATCCATGTATCTCAATAAATATCGCGCATTTTCCAACCTTCTTTAACTTAATTACGGTTGAGATACCAAAATAACAATCCATCAGCAAGATCTTACCCCAACGCATCACTTTTTAGAACCGAAAAATCCTGTATTGAGATATCCTTCAAGTCATGATTACTTGCCATCAAATCTTATGTACCATCCCTTGATTGTCGTGCGAACAGTTACCATATCTAACTGAACCACCTCGATCTATCCGCATACGGCATAGAGATAAGTCAAGAATACCCCTACCCCAAATGGCCTATAAATAGATTTCTCCGGGCTGTTCATCTTCTACCTTCAAACTCCATCCTTTGGCATTCTCACTCCGGCGGCAACCCTAACCAGCAACCACGCATCCTCAACTCACCAGAGCCACCGTCATCTTCAAGTTCCCAGCTCGTGCCCTCATCCGTTCGAAGCAATGGCTATTAACTTCGATGTCCCTGCAGTTCGTTCTTCTTCTTATTACTTTTACTTTAATTCTTTCGGTTCCCTGCGAGTTCTTACAGTTAGCATTTTCCTATCTTCTCCATTTTCTCAGTCCTCCAAACTCAGGAACTACGCAACACACTGGTGATTCCAACCCATCAGCCTCCTCTCCATTGCCTAGGTCCAATGGGCGACCCAGATCCAACTGACCTGATCAATGCAGAGGCAAATCGTATTCCCTACAAATCTCAAAATTTCTCTTTGAATCTGTGGAAAGAAACGTTCCGTTCTTGGCCCAAAACCACCAAAGGGTGGAAAAACTGGTTCTTGAGGGTCAACAGGTCAGTGCAAGTGTTCTGGGCAGAACGGAAGATAGATCAGTGTATCAGGCTGTCCATTGCCGATATACAAAAGAATGAATCCATGATGATAGCTGCTGCTCAATTTTGGTCAGATACCACTAACACCTTCATGTTTGGTCATGGCCCATGTGCCCCTACTCTTGCCGATGTCTATATGCTCATAGGCTTGGACATCTCAACTGTCGATGAAGGCCATATTTTTGGCAGAAAAGCTGAATACAGAGTTAATACACGCAACATCGGCGGCTGGACGGGATACATCCAAGAGTACCAAAAGACTAGCACCGTCAATCAAAGGGAACATGCCACATTCCTGAACATGTGGCTGGAAAAGTTTATTTTCTGCGGTCGATCGGTAGGACCAACTAATGCTTTCCTCCCAGCAGCGGAACTCTTAGCCAACGGTGTCAGATTCCCACTTGGCCGATATCTCCTGAGCTCAACCTACCATCTTCTCCACCAAGTATCTCAGAAGCTTATACTTGGCGAACCCATCGGCAATCTGGGAGGCCCATGGTGGTTTGTCAACATGTGGTTAAACGCTCACATGCACAAGCGTTTACAGTGGGATCTCTTTGCTCAAGAATTCCCACGAGAGATTCCCGAAGATTACGTCCTTAGAGACGATGAACCGGCAACACGCCCTCCTCTCAACTTCGGTGAAGCCATAATTGTCCTTCCCGGAACATAAGCTAATGAAGACCAAATCGGCAGATTCTTTCAGACTTTCTACCATGGCCTTCCTCGTGACCTTAGGGCTTGGGTACCTTACATTGATGAGGACAACAAGTTCCCTCTCCTCTTCAATTTCACCGATAGTGATCTGAACCAAGACAACGATTTGATGACGGCCATTATCACCCCCAGAGCAATCCCAGTCAACACATTTGGTAGCGGGAAAGCTTCCCACATTACTTATGAATTTTACAATCCATCGGCAGTATCCCGCCAGCTGGCCTTTGGGCAACTACCAATCAAGTTATGTTATGCTGATGTGATAAAACCCAGAGAAATCATTACCACTGGAACTAAATGGAGCAGGATAGTAAGGCTTGCTCCCGATGCCGATATCTCAAATGTTGATCTCTCCACCTGGTCACCAGCATCTTTCATAACAGAGTCATATAAGCAGTGGTGGCAAGAGTGGAAAGAACAGCTGTTTTCAATATCTGTTCACACATATCGGCATATGATCGATCCCGATTATGCCATTCCTGACAATGCAGTAAGTTCCTTTTAACTTTTGTCTCTTTATTTCCTTGTGTATGCATATCGGTAGCTAACCTTCCTTGAAACAGGCCGATGATCTAGTTCCACCAATAAGCAAAAGTGGAAAACCCTTCAACCTCCTTCCAGCCTCTCCGGTCTCAGTAATCGGCTATAACGCCCCCACCTTAGAAGCCTTGACCTTCCAAAGGGCTCGCACCAAAACCATCACTTCCAGACCAAGACTGGGAACATCCAGGGTTTCTCCAAAAGCTGCTGCTTCAAACCTAATCAAGGCTTTTAAGGTAATAACCTTGCTTACTCTGTTTTCTGCCGATATACTCTATATTAATACACAACTATCAGGGTGTGCAAGCTGCAGCTGGATCGTCATCGGCAACTTTACCAAGCACCACGACCTCTACTCCTCCCTCAGAGGTATTCTCTTATATATATATTTTTTACATTTTTCTCTGCTAAATATCCAATCTTATACCCGTTTTTGCAGCAACAAACGGGCATATCGGCAAGCACGCCAAGCATGCAGGCTCCCAACCAACAGATGTCGATGCCCCCCAGCCAATTGTCGTTGAAGCACAAACAAAGCGTAAAGCTTTGACCGATGCTGAAGCTCAACAAAAACGACAGAAATCTACACCAGCCCCTGTATCTGCTCCAGCACCCATCAGCCAGCCCACTGATGTAATTGAACAAGCTGCTCCTTCTGCCCAAGATACATCATCGGCTATTATACCCCAAGGGCCGACTACCGATGTGATCATAGAAGACATTCCATCGGCATCCTCTACCGATCCTTCGTATGATCCTCTACAAGCCGCTCCCTCAAGCCAAGCTCAAGAAATCGCTCTGAAGCAGGTAAACTAAATAATTATTTGGTTTATAATATCCCCAGATATCACAGATAGGACTTCTAATTCTCTTTATTTCACAGGAACAAGATTCTCCCGATAGCTTATTTTCTTTTGCTATCGATGTCTCCGATGATGACGGAGAAGAGGCGAGTTCTTCCCTGGCGTTGGGAACAATATCATCAGACACCTATGGCAAGCTAGAAGCCCTCCTGAATCTGCTGCAGCAAGACACTGCCCAATTGGTGATCGACTCGGACCCTGCGAGGGCTATCTTCAAAACGATCCGCGGCCAAGTCCCTGCCAATATTGAAGAGATCATCTTTCCAGCAGTCCATCTGGAGAGCAGACAACTTCAATACCAAAGGGCCATTCATCGTATTGCTGACAGAGCGGCTCAGACTCAACTAAAAGAGGAAATGCTGCAGCTGAAGCAAACTGCCGACGAGAAGCACAAGAATATCAACAACTTGCAAGCCTCCAGTGCCGATCTTAGGCAGAAAATCTTAGATCTATCGGCAAAGAAAGCAGCCCTGCTAGCTGAGCTGGAAAAGGTTGAAACAGCTCTGACTCAAGCTAAACAAGAAGAAGATCAGCTTCCCGACGCCATCAAGGCCCTTCAACAGGAACGAGATGCTCAAACTCGCAAGGCCTTGGTCCTGAAAAAGAAACTCAAGCCTGTGGAAGGAAGTGCCGATGAAGACGCCAAAGAACTAAAAGAAGCTGATGAAATTCGCCTGCGTGCGATATCAGCCATCTAGGCTTTGTTAAATTAGCGCATCGGCAACAATTGATACTTTGTTTTATCTCCAGCCGATAGGATTGTTATCGGCAACTATACTCTTATGCGTCCATCTAGATACTAGGGTAATATTTCTTTAAATATTTTCCATTTAATGCTCTGGGAAACACAACTCCTTCGAGAGTTTCAAGAATATACGCATTACCAGGAACAGATTGATTTATCCGATATGGACCTTTCCAATTAGGTGACCATTTGCCAAACTTAGAACTTTTAGTCCCAATCGGTAAAATCAATTTCCAAACCAACTCACCATCGACAAATTCCTTTACCTTCACTTTCTTGTCATACCATCTAGCTACCCTTTTCTTATTCTCCTCGATGCTAACCAAAGCTTTTAACCGATGACCTGCTACATCTTCCAATTCATCTTTCATAAGAATATCATAATCATCGGCTGTCAGTTGATCCTGAAAGCGCATTCGCCTAGAACCAATCTTAATTTCCCAAGGTAATACCGCATCGTGTCCATACACCAATTGATAAGGTGATACCTTGGTTGCGCCATGACATGCCATCCGATATGACCACAAAGCTTCATTTAATATTGTATGCCACTTTTTAGGATACTCTTTAATCTTGCGCTTAATGAGTTTGATAATTCCTTTATTAGATGCTTCAGCCTGGCCATTAGCTTGGGCATAATACGGTGAAGAATTCAAAACTTTAATTCCCATACTTATAGCAAACTCATCAAATTCACCCGATGTAAACATAGTGCCCTGATCGGTAGTGATGGTTTGAGGGATGCCAAATCGGTAAACAATATGCTCCTTTACAAAATCAACCATGTTAGCCGATGTCACCTTTTTTAAAGGAATTGCTTCAACCCACTTTGTGAAATAATCGGTAGCAACCAGAATAAACTTATGTCCTTTACTCGATGGTGGATAAATCTGACCGATGAGATCAATAGCCCAACCCCGAAACGGCCAAGGCTTAATTATGGGGTTCATAGCCGATGCGGGTGCTCTTTGAATATTACCAAATTTTTGACATTCCTGACATCCTTTAAAATATTTAAAACAATCCTCAAGAATAGTCGGCCAATAATATCCATTTCTTCTGATCATCCATTTCATCTTGAAAGCTGACTGATGAGCCCCACATACTCCCTCATGAATTTCACTCATCAGGCTTTTTGATTCCTCTATGCTAACACACCTGAGTAAAACTCCATCTATGGTACGGTAATACAATTCATCATTGAGGAGTACATACTTGGTCGCTTGGAACCTTATACGTCTTTCAACCTTTTTAGATGGATTCTTTAAATAATCAATAATTTCCTTTTTCCAGTCATTGGTATCAACCACTGATATCAATGCTTCTTGAACAAGTTGATACCCTGAAGCATGCTGAGCCAATCGGTTAGCCTCTTCATTATGCATCCGGGAAATATGCTCCAGATGAAAACTCCTAAACCCTTTCAACAATTCCAAACACTTTTCATGATATGAAATTAGAATTTCACTTCGGCATTCATAAACCCCAATCAACTGATTTATAACTAGCATAGAATCACCAAAGACTTCAACAACATCAGCCTGTACTTCTTTAAGCAATTCTAACCCTTTTATCAGGGCTTGGTACTCAGCTTGATTGTTTGTCGATGTAGCAACGATCGGCAATGAGAACTCATACTTCTTCCCCTGAGGGGAAATTAACACGATACCGATGCCTGCCCCTTCACCACAAGTAGACCCATCAAAGAAAAGTGTCCATAGAGCAACTTCCAGAGAATCCACCGTGTTGCAATGTTGAGTAACAAAATCGGCCATAACCTGTCCTTTAACTGCCTTAGCCGATTCATAACGTAGGTCAAACTCTGATAATGCTAAAATTCATTTACCAATCCTACCATTTAATATCGGCATAGATAGCATATATTTGACCACATCATCTTTGCATATGACGGTACATTCAGCCGATAGTAAATAATGCCTCAACTTAATACAAGAGAAGTATAAGCATAAGCATAATTTCTCAATAGCCGAATACCTGGTTTCAGCATCTATTAACCGTCTGCTCAAATAATAGATAACACGCTCCTTTCCTTCAAATTCTTGAATAAGGGCTGAACCGATAACAGTATCTTCAGTTGATAAATACAATCTGAAAGGCTTTCCATGCTGGGGTGGAACTAACACTGGAGGATTTGTTAAATAACTCTTAATCTGATCTAAGGCTAATTACTGTTCATCCCCCCATTTAAATTCCTGATCGGCTTTCAATTTCAATAATGGACTGAAAGCCTTGATCTTACCTGATAGATTAGATATAAATCTTCTGATAAAATTAATCTTACCGACCAAGGACTGTAATTCAGTTTTATCGGTAGGAGCAACAACCTTATTGATTGCCTCAATAGATTTTCTACTAATTTCAATGCCCCGTTGATGCACCATAAAACCCAAGAATTGTCCTGCCGATACAACAAATGCACATTTATTGGGATTCATCTTTAACCCATGTTTTCTTATGCACTCCAATATCTTCCGTAGATCGGTTAGATGCTTTGTGATGTCTCCAGACTTAATCACTATGTCATCAATGTAGATTTCTACCAACGTGCCGATATATTCATGGAAAATAAAGTTCATAGCTCTTTGATAAGTAGCACCGGCATTTTTCTAACCAAATGTCATAACTATCCACTCAAATAATCCCACATGACCTGGACACCTAAAAGCAGTCTTGGAAATATCTTCTTCAGCCATGAATATTTGATTATAACCCACATTACCATCCATGAAACTAATAATCTGATGCCCTGCTGCAGCATCAATTAACAAATCAGCAATCGGCATTGGGTAACCATCCATTGGTGTGGCCTTATTGAGATTCCTGAAATCAATACAAACACGAAGTTTCCCATTTTTCTTATATACAGGAACCACATTAGAAATCCACTCTGCATATCGGCACTGCCGAATAAACTTTGCCTCAATTAATTTGGTTATTTCGGCCTTAATATCAGGAAGTATATTAGGATTGCATCGGCGAGCCGACTGCTGATGTGGCCGAAATCCAGATTTAATAGGCAACCAATGTTCAACTATAGATCGGTCTAATCCAGGAATTTCAGTATAATCCCAAGCAAAACAATCTTTATATTCCTTTAACAAATCAACTAATTGTTGTTTACACTTGGAATTTAACTTAGAGCTAATAAAAGTGGGCCTTGGCCTATCGCCTTCACCAATATCTACTTCTATTAAATCATCTGCCGATGTAAATCCTTGACCTAATTTTCCATCATCGGCAAATCTATCCATTAAAACTCTTCTTCAGAACCGACTGCTTGGATCGATAGAATTTCGTAATCGGCAATCTTGAGGAACTCTTTTTCCCAGGCTTCTCCCGATATGCACTTGGTTCGCTCATAAGTGTCTGATTCTGCCGATGCGATAATATAAGAAGAGTCACCAGGAACAACTTCAATCTTATCTCCAATCCATTGTACCAGACATTGATGCATTGTAGAAGGGACACAGCGATTAGCATGAATCCAATCCCTTCCCAAGAGCAGATTGTATGCACCCTTGCCATTAATAACAAAGAAAGTTGTCGGTAAGGTTTTACTGCTGATGGTCAACTCAACACATACTGCCCCTTTAGCTGGTGATACATTGCCTTCAAAATCCTTTAGCATCATATCGGTCTTAGTTAAGTCTTGATCTCCCTTACCAAGCTTCCGATACATCACATAAGGCATAATATTAATTGCAGCTCCTCCATCAATAAGTATCTTAGATACAGGCTGCCCATCAACTCTGCCTTTTACAAATAAAGCCTTGAGGTGTTGTCTCTCATCATCGGCAGGCTTCTAAAAAACGGCCATCATTGGATCTAGCGTTAATTGAGCTATTTGGTCAGAGAAAACAGTCTCTTCTTCGTTATCAGACAGAGCCAAAAATTCCATCGGCAACATAAACACCATATTGACATCTGCCGATGGACCTTTATTCTTGTGCCTTATCTGCCACTGCTGGTTACCAGATCTCTCATTGGAGGGACTTTCTTCTTGATATAAATCTTTTTGACGCTCTCGCTGTATTTTTCTCTTCTGTGTCTTTGTCAAACCCTCTGGACACCATTGAGGAAGCTTAGTTTTCCAAACTGGCTGATAAGTCCTAGTTGTCTCCACACGACGTATATTAGGATCCCTGTAAAATATTTCTTCATCAGGAACTCTTGCATTTGCCATCTCTTCAAGTTCCTCTTGGTTTCTCGGAAAATATGCAACACGTTTACCAAGCCTTTCATGTACACTGAGCCTGCCCCCCAGCCGATCATGTACTGATGCTCTCCCTCTGATCGGCTCATTAATGAGCAAACCTTGATTACCAGATTAAAACCTTCTTACAGGATGATTAACTCCATAATAACCATTGCACTCTGGACAATCTTCAACAGTAGGTAACTTAATACCTTCCTCCCAACAATGAATAAAAAACAGACAATTCCAATGATCCTTATGTTGATTCCACTCTTCTTGACGCCTTTCCTCTTGTTGTCGTCGATACCGGTCCCTTCGCTGACGCCAGCCTTCTTGTTGTCTTCGATGAGTAATCACGATGCCAGATCGAGGAGGCCTCCCAGAACTGCCACTTTTCATCAATAGCCCCTTGCCTTTTGTATCATCGGTAGTTATCCGATGTTGGGGATCTACTGATGCATTCTTTTTAGCAGCTTCTGATGTCAACACCTTAATTTTCCCTTCAGCATCCAATATATTTGCTGGAAAAGGATGTTGATCAATTTTCATCGGCTTTTGAATCTTGGAATTGCCAAATTTTATTCTGGCAGACTCAATAGCTAACTGCAATTGTTGTCTAAATACTTTGCACTCATTGGTACTGTGTGAAGTTGATTATGCCACTTGCAATATAGCATATGCTTCAACTCTTCTGCCGATGGGATCACATGATTAGATGACAATTTAATCTGGCCCTCCTGAAGCAAAAGATCAAATATCTTATCGGCTTTGGTGACGTCAAAAGTAAACTTTTCTGGTTCTTTGTGACCAAAGGGACAAGATATTGGCTTCTTATTCTTAACCCACTCCGCCAAACCGATAACTGGTTCATTATCTGAATCAGAATCTTCCGCCTCTTCAACAAATGAAACTTTCTTGTTCCAATTTCTTTTAGGTTCAAAAACCCTAGTGTCTTGATCAGAAATCCTTTGCACTAAATGACTTATGCTTTCGAACTCCTGAGAAGCATATCTGTCCTTAAGATGTGGTAACAATCCCTAAAAGGCTAAATCGGCAAGCTGCCGATCATCCAATACCAGGCTATAACATTTGTTCTTTACATCTCGTAGCCTTTGCACAAAGCCTTCTACCGATTCATCATTGCGCTGTTTCATCTTTACTAAATCGGTAAGCTTCTTTTCATGAACTCCAGCAAAGAAATACTTATGAAATTGCTTTTCCAGATCAGCCCAAGTGATAATAGAATTTGGCGGTAGTGAAATAAACCATGTAAATGCTGATCCGGATAGAGATGATGAGAACAGACGAACTCTCAATTCATCTCTACAAGCTGCCTCTCCACATTGAATAATAAAACGATTAACATGTTCCATGGTTGATGTATCATCTTGCCCAGAAAACTTAGTGAAGTCTGGCACCTTGTAACGATTTGGGAGAGGAATTAAATCATATGCCGGAGGATACGGAGTCCGATAAGAATAGGTATTAACTTTGGGCTTGATCCCAAACTAGTCCTTCATAATTTCTGCTATCTTATCGGCCCAAAAAGCATCGACATCTTGCTGCCGATATTGTTGAATCTCCACTGGAGGTATCTGCTGATACCCTTCTGCATACCTTTGTGGCCCACGATCTCCAGCAATTGGCACGTTTGCTGCTATCTGTGGCCCATTAACCTGCTGAAAAGGGTTCATCGGCTGAGCTGCCGATGCTTGATTCTGAAAACCAGCATGCATGTGACCTTGATGAACACCTGTGGCTTGCTGATTTGGCTGAATTGTATGTTGAGTGAGAAACTGCCCTGACCAATTATTAGTATTCATCGGCACAAAGTTTGCCGATGGCTGGTAGCTTGTTGGCATTGCTGGATAATTACATCCAACTTGAGGCATAACCTAGACTCCAGGCTGACTAGCGATAGGAGCCTTCTGCTGCATCGGTAACAAATTTGCCGATGGATTTGAGCTAGATGTTTGACCCAAAGACGCCTGAAAACCTCCCAGATTTGGTTGTACAGTAGTTGTAGTATATTGAGGCGCTTGAGCTATCGGCAAACCAGCCGATGGCATAGGAGTTTTTCCCGCTGCATCAAACACTTGAGATAATCCATGATTGAGAGCAGATGGCTCTGGAGGCATACCATATCCCCACCAATTAGCAGGAATTTGATTATTCTGTGGTGCAGGACCTGATAGAGCCGATGCTGATAGATCCGTACCAAGCTGAACTCGTCCTGATAATGCTGAATCCGGACGCACCGGAGTAGACTGTACATTAGATAAACCTGCTGATACTGGGGGAGAAGAAATCTCTATACCCGCAACGGCTGGGGGAGCCGATGGAGCAACAGCAGATGCTGCTTCTGGTTGATGATAAGCAGGCCCAACGTAACGAGGTGACACTTGCCCTTCTTTAAAAGTTCGAATCACAGCATTATGAACAGTATTGGATAGCACATTGGAGTGATTAATTAAAGCATGATTCACCGCAGAATTAACCATCTCTTGAAGTTTACCCGGATTAGGATCAAAGGTAACCTGCCGAGGCAACGGCAAGTCCTGCTTCTGGATGACTTGTCCACTTTTGTTCAAGCTGAATGACCTCAAGCAAAGCTGTCTATATTCTTCAATAGCCCTCTCCACAGCCTGCTTCTGATCGTCCTTAAGATCTTCTTCAGTTACCGCGATGATATTCCCAGCATCGATCTCATGATTAGGCATCTTGACTAGATCTGTCCCACCGAGCGTGCCAAAAGATGTGTTGATGCAAAAGTGAATCTGCAAACACAAAGGGCTAATACCCGAAGTCGATATCCAAAGCGTGCCAGTCGATTTGACCTGTTAATCGACAAGGATGAAGATACGAGCACTTTGGTCCTGACAACAGCGATACGCCCGGAAGTCACGGCCAAGAGGTACTCACGTGGAACTCGAGGATCGTCGAAGATTGCACTTAGAGCAATGCAACTCGCCGAATCGATGAGAACTCGTAAAAAGGAAAATATGCAAATTGACGAAGTTGCCGAAAGTAGATGTAAATAAGAGTAAAAGTTGTTTTTTGATGTATTGATTGATCCCTTATTACATTGCCCTTCACTCTATATTTATATCCTGATCTATAGAAACATAACCAAATACGACTAGGACACTAAATCCAAATCTAAGGAAAAAACATGACTTTGATACAACTCAGACTCTACTAAACGTACACAAGGAAATTAACTCCTATTTTACTTCATAGTCCGCCTCAATCACGATGGTATTCTCATCGACCTCCTTTTCAACGTCACAGTCCCTATTCCATCGGCAGCAGCCTTCGAGCTCCTTCCATCGGTACATTCCCTGTTTCATCGGCTGCAGTCTTCATCGGTACATCCCCTGTCTCATCGGCAGCAGTCTCCAAACCCTCTTTCATCGGCATCGGCAATAATACCCTTAACCTTATCGGCAAACCTTCAAATTAAATCCATATGCTGCCACCACTCAAAAACAAACTTATTCTCCTTGGCTATCAATCTACACGGTAATCTTTTGTTGATTAACCCTTCCTGATTACCTTGACACGTGCTAAAAACGATGTCAACAGTAACGGTTGGATTTGACTGTGGGGTGTATAAATACATCCCCTCCACCTCTTTTAGAGGTCTCTTGCTCATTTGTTCAGCTGAGAAACATCTTTGAAGTGCAAGGGAGTGCAAGAGCTCTAGTGAGGGTAGTGATTTGAGAATCAAAGCTTGAGAGTCCCTCACTAGTGACTAGGGAGTAGCAAGTGTGCATCCATCTTCTCATTAGGCTCATTGTGGTCAAGTGAGAGTTCTAGCTTGTTACTCTTGGTGATCGCCATCACCTAGACGGCTTGGTGGTGATTGAGAGTTTGGTGATCATCCAGCGGAGCTTGTGGATGACTCAACTATCTTATGAGCGGTTTTGGGCGATTCACCACGACGGAGTGTCGAAGAATCAGCCTGTAGAGAGCACTTGATCCTTGCACGGATCAAGGGGGAGCTACACCCTTGCGCGGGTGCTCCAACGAGGACTAGTGGGGAGTGGCAACTCTTCGATACCTCGGGAAAACATCGCTGTGTTCCTTGCCCTTACTTTCAAGCATTTACCTTCTCGTATTACTTTCATTGCTTGGTTTACTTTCCTAGAATTGCCATGCTAGACTAGGATTGGAACTTAGGGTGCAAAACTTTTTACTAATAGAATCACAAGGAACACAAGTAGGCACTAGGGGTGAACTTTGGCTTGTAGGATTTAATTCTTGCAATTAATTTTTAGAAAAGCCCAATTCACCCGCCTCTTGGGCATCTTGATCCTTTCAATTGGTATCAGAGCTGAGTTGCTCCTAAATTAGGCTTCACCGCCTAGAGCAAGATGTCTAACGGGGAAGGACCACCTCCCACCTTTGAGGGGGATGATTTTCTATATTGGAAAATCCGCATGGAGGCGTACCTTGAAGCCATAGATGTTGGGTGTCTTAGAGCCACAACCCAAGGGCTTCCCGCTATCATGGATCCCGCCAACCCAAGTTGTGACGAGGAGAAGTACGACCACTGGAATGCAAAGGCCAAAAATGCACTCTACCAGGGCTTAGGCAAGGATATCTTCAATCGTGTGCGTAATGCAAAAAACGCTCATGAATTGTGGGAAAACCTTTGTGCTCTCCACAAGGGAACTAAGAGTGAGCATGAGGAATACTATCATATTGCTTTAAAGAAAATTAATTCTTTTGAGATGCTTCTTAAAGAAAGTGCTAATGACATGTACACTCGATTGAATGTTCTTGTAGAAGATCTCAATGCTGGGCTCACCCAAATGAGTCAATCGGATGTTGCAAGGAGGATCTTGAGCATTCTTCCCGTTGAGAAGTATGGTCACATTGTCACCGTGCTTCATCAAAGTGTTCTCTCCACCGCAACACCAACACAAGTATTGGGGAAGATCAATGCACATGAGATGTACATGCACATCACTCCGGAAGAGGGCTCATCATCTTCCAAGAAGAAGGACTTGGCCTTCAAAGCTAGCCATGACAAGAAGAAAAAGAAGGGCCAAGCCATGATGGTGCAAGAAAGCTCAAGTGAAAGTGATATTGATGATGCATCACTTGCACTCATGGTGAGGAAGACCACCAAGATGCTAAAGAAGCTCAACAAGAGTGGCATCAAGTTCGATGGCAAGAAGAAGAAATTCTTCACAAGTATCAAAAGGAAGCCAATATCCGAGATGGATTGCTACAATTGTGGAGAACTTGGCCACCTAGATCATCAATGCCCTAGGCCTCCAAAAGACAAGTATAAGAACAAGAACAAGGGCAAGAAAAATGACTCAAGTGATGAAGAAGATGAGAAGAAGAAGAACAAGCCATACAAGAAGAAGGATGGCAAGAGAAAAGAGTTCTACAAGAAGAAGAAGGGAGGCAAAGCCTACATTGTTGGTGATTGGCTCACCGACATTGAATCATCATGTGAGTCCTCCGGTGATGAGAGCGATGATGAGAAAGAAAATGTTGCCGCATTTGTGATTGGGCCATCATCTTCACCGACATCTTCATCACCACCTTCACCGCCACCTTCACCATCATCATCCACAACTCACCTATGTCTTATGGCCAAGGGTGAACGAAAGGTACAAAACAATGATAGCGATGATGATGATAGTGATAGTGATGATGAATTTGATGCACCTTCTTATGATGAACTTGTAAAATTGTTGAACAAATACTCTAAAGTCATAAGAAGAACTAGAAATGAAAATGATGAGCTCCAAAATGAAAATGAATCACTCTCATCTAAGCTTGAAAGTGCACAAAAGGCTAGTGATGAGCTCAAAGATCAAAATGAAATTATGTCTTCTACTCTCAAGGAGCTCAAAACTTCTAACAAAGAGCTTAGAGATCAACATGATAAACTTGAGAAGAAGCATGATGAGCTCAACACTAGGCACAACTCTCTAAAAGACAAATATACTACATTGAAAATCGATTATGATAGTCTTGTTGTTGCTAATGAGCTTTCTCTTGAGACACATGATGCTACTAACCAAGTTGTTAAGATTGATATAGCTACATCATGTGATGACTTGATCATTGAAAGCATTGAGCAAGGCTCTAGTGGCAAAGGCAAGAGTGTGGTTGAGTCCAACAACTATAATGATTATGCCAAGATCAAGAGTGAGAATGAGATGCTTACAAATGAGAACAAGAAGCTAAAAGGGTTGATGGCCCTTGAGAAGCAAGCCTCAAATGAGTCACTTATTGAAGAGAACAAAAAGCTCAAGCAAGAGAAAGAGCATCTCAAGACTGACCTAAGCAAGTTCACAAGAGGCCAACATTTGCAAAGTGAGCTACTCATGAACACCGTCATGAAGATGGATAGAAGTGGCATTGGTTACTTGGCAAATCAAGAGAAGAAGGCTAAAGCTCAACAACAACAAAGCAAGTCAAAGCCCAAGCCAAAGAGATGTGTTGAGTGTGGACAAGAAGGCCATTTTGCTCATGAGTGCAAAACTCCACCACCACAACCCTTGCCCAAGCATGCTGACCCTTTGCCTTCAATGCTCATTACAAGCTTAGAAAAGATTCGAGTGGAAAGATGAAAGTTATGTTCTTGGGTCCCCCAAACAAGAATAGGCCTAAGAAAATATGGGTTGCCAAGTCACTAGTAGAGAAAGTCAAGGGTCCCTCTCAAGTTTGGGTCCCTAAACAAAAAGCTTGATCTCTTATGTGTAGGTGAACTACAAGACCGGTGGATCTCATTGGGTTATTGATAGTGGTTGCACTCAACATATGACTGGTGATCCTCGTATGTTCACCTCACTTGAAGAGAATGGGGTATGTCAAGAGAAGATCACATTTGGAGATAATTCAAAGAGCAAAGTCAAGGGTATAGGCAAGATTGCAATATCAAATAATCATTCTCTCTCAAATGTGCTTTATGTTGCTTCATTGAGTTTCAACTTGTTATCCGTTGGGCAACTTTGTGACCTTGGCTACCAATGCTTGTTCACACCAAATGAAGTGGTAGTTTCAAAGATAGATGACAAGCAAATGATATTCAAAGGCTTTAGATACAACAATCTTTATCTTGTTGACTTCACATCCGAAGATGCAAACTTGATGACATGCTTGTTCACCAAGACCTCACTTGGATGGCTTTGGCATAGGAGGCTTGCTCATGTTGGAATGAACACTCTCAACAAGCTATTAAAGAAAGAATTAGTGAGAGGCTTGAAGGATGTAAAGTTTGAAAAGGACAAACCTTGTAGTGCATGTCAAGCCGGCAAACAAGTTGCAAACACTCATCCAACCAAAGCTTACATGTCAACTTCAAGAGTGCTAGAGCTTCTACACATGGATTTGTTTGGTCCTACAACTTATAAGAGCTTGGGTGTAAATCTCTATTGTCTTGTGATTGTGGATGACTACTCAAGATACACTTGGACTTTCTTCCTTCATGACAAATCCGAAGTGGCCAATTGCTTCAAGAAGTTTGCAAAGAGAGCTCAAAATGAATTTGAAGTCAAGATAAAGAAGATTAGAAGTGACAATGGGAAAGAGTTTGACAACACAAACATTGAAGCTTATTGTGATGAGATTGGAATCAAGCATGAAGTTTCATCAACCTACACTCCTCAACAAAATGGTGTATTTGAGAGAAAGAACCGGACTTTGATCACCCTTGTAAGAACAATGTTAGATGAGTACAACACTCCAGAGAAATTGCGGGCCGAGGCAATCAACACCGCATGCTATGCTTCAAATCGCCTCTTCCTACAAAAGTTTCTTGGCAAGACCCCCTATGAGTTGCTAAATGGGAAGAAGCCGGACGTCTCATTCTTCCGGGTGTTTGGTTGCAAATGCTACATCTACAAGAAGCGTCAACACCTAGGGAAGTTTCAAAGACGTTGTGATATTAGTTTTCTTGTTGGTTACTCATCAAAGTCCAAAGCATATAGAGTATTTAACCATGCCACCGGTTTGGTTGAAGAAACATATGATGTGGAATTTGATGAATCTAACGGCTCCCAAGGAGCAATTGAGAATTGTGATGATGTAGGTGATGAACCATTGAGGGAGGCAATGAAGAACATGCCGGTGGAAGACATCAAGCCAAAAGATGATGAAGACGATGTACAAATTGTTGATCCACCATCTTCATCACATGTGCCTCAAGATGATGATAAGAATGAGAGAGTTGAAAATGAAGATACTCATGTCTCTCATGAACAAGCCGAGGCACAAGCTCAAGATGTTGATGCTCCCCAACCCTCTCCTCAAGAGGTTGATAGAAGAAACTCATCTCTACTTCAAGCACATCCACAAGATCTCATCATAGGGAGTCCTACAAAGGGTGTAATGACTCGATCTTAAAAGCTTGCTTCTTTTGTTGAACATCACTCTTTTGTCTCTTGTGTTGAACCTAAGAATGTAGAAGAAGCTCTTCAAGATCCGGATTGGGTGAATGCTATGCATGAAGAATTGAACAACTTCACCCGTAATCAAGTGTGGACACTTGAAGAGATCCAAAAGGCACAAGAGTCATTGGGACCAAGTGGGTGTTCCGCAACAAGCAAGATGACCAAGGCATAGTAGTGAGGAACAAGGCAAGACTAGTTGCAAAGGGGTTCTCTCAAGTTGAAGGGCTTGATTTTGGAGAGACCTTTGCACCCGTTGCAAGACTTGAAGCCATTCGTATCCTTCTTGCATATGCATCATAGGGCTCAAGCAAGCCCCTAGAGCGTGGTATGAGCGCCTCCAGGACTTCCTCATTAAGAAGGGCTTCACCATTGGGAAGGTCGACACCACACTATTCACCAAGAAACTTAATGGGGAGATCTTCATTTGCCAAGTCTATGTTGATGATATCATCTTCGGATCAACAAATGAAGATTATTGCAAGGAATTTGGTGAATTGATGTCGAAGGAGTTCGAGATGTCTATGATTGGTGAGCTCACATTCTTCCTTGGTTTTCAAGTCAAGCAAATGAGAGAAGGGATCTTCATCTCTCAAGAAAAGTATACCAAGGATCTTCTCAAGAGATTCAAGATGGAAGAGTGTAAGTCAATCAAGACCCCAATGCCATCTAATGGACATCTCGACCTAGATGAGGGAGGTAAATCGGTTGATCAAACTCTCTACCGTTCTATGATTGATAGCTTGTTGTACCTTACCGCATCTAGGCCCGACATCATGTTTAGTGTGTGCATGTGTGCTCGCTTTCAAGCGTGCCCTAAAGAACCTCACTTAAGTGCCGTAAAAAGAATTTTAAGATATCTTAAGCACACCCCAAGCATTGGTCTTTGGTATCCCAAAGGAGTTAGATTCCAACTAGTTGGCTATTCCGATTTGGATTATGCCGGTTGCAAAATTGATAGAAAAAGCACATCCGGAGGGTGCCATTTGCTTGGGAGGTCTTTAGTATCTTGGTCATCTAAGAAGCAAAATAGTGTGGCTTTGTCCACCGCCGAGGCGGAATACATTGCCGCGGGGGCTTGTTGTGCACAAATCTTATACATGAAACAAACCCTCCTAGACTATGGAGTTGTTCTTGAAAAGGTGTGTAACACCCCTGGGTGTTAAGCCTGCATTATCATTTCAAAGCATAAGCATTCAACATCATTTCATGATTAGCATTGTTTGAATTGTAGCTCTTTCAAATTTAAATTTGAAAAACAAATAAATGGGAACCCTAAGTTTGATATAAGTGTCAAAAAGTTGGTGTACTTTTGAGTAGTAACAATTTTGAATAATCTAGAATAAATCAACTTGATTTTTGGAGCAATTCTTGAATTCAAGTTTTCCTCAAATTTTGTTTTAAAAATATTCTAAATAAATGAGTTTTTGATTTTTAATTTAGCTTTAAATCCCAAATTCAAAATCTATTGAGAATTTTGAAAAATGCTCTAGATGAAAGTTGTAGAGAATAAAATTTTGAACAACTTTTATTTTGGGCCAAAATTTTGAAAACCCCTTTTTCATCTCCAAATTCAAATTTGAAACAGAGAATTAAATCTAGAAATATTTTTGAAAAAAGAAAAATCAGAATTTCACCTTACTGGGCTTCGGCTTCCCTTTCGGCCCAGCGTCGCTGGCGGCCCGGCCCGCGCCCGCGTCGTCCCCCTCCCGCCTGCGCACGCGTGCGCTCGCGCGCGACGCTGTGGCGTCGCGGCAGAGCTCGGCCACCGCGTGGCCGTACGCCGTCGAAGCCGCGCGACACGCGCCCCTGTGGCCCCCGCAGCGTCCGCGCCCGCTTACCCCCCCCCCTTCGCGCGCTCGTCCGCCTCGGCTACTCCCACCATTCTCTCCCTCGCCCACCAGCAGCAGCAGTAGCAGCGCTCCGCCGCGCCATCACCGGCTCCCGAGCACCGCCACCGCCTTAGCCGCCGCTCCGGCTCACCGCCTCCGCCTCCGTCTTCGCCCTCGCTGCGCCCTTTCGTTGCGCATCCGGTGCTCGCCACGGCCCGCAAGGATTCGGCCCCTATCCTCGGTAATGGCTCGCCGGAGTTCCAGCCGAGCTCACCGGAGTGAACCGCTCCGTGGGCTGCACACCTCCACGCCCCTTATCGCCCACTTCTCTAGCGCACTAGCACCGCAATTGCACCACGAGTCTCACTGACCTCACCGCGCGGCTCCTCTCGGTCGGAGTTGGCCGGCCGACGGCGCCCCGTGCCACCGAGCTGCCATGCACGCCGGCGAGCTCGATGCCGAGCTCGTCTGGCCACCCACCAGGCACCACGGGATTCGCGTCGGTGTGGGGAACACGGTGGTACCCTCCCCGTCGTCGGAGGACTCGCCGGCGGCGAGATCCCGGCGGTCAGCACCGCCTCCAGCTGGCTAAGGCTGACGGGAGGGCCTGTCTGACCGCGGGGTCCCACCTGTCTGTCTCAGCGTTTCGGTTCGGGGTGTCACAGCGGGGTGCACGTAGCGTTTAAGGCCGGTTTGATTTTCGGTTTTAAAGAAATTGATTTTCCAGAAAATTTGAAAAGGTTTCCAAAAATTGTATTTCAAGATCTATAGCTCCAAAAATTATGAAACAAAGTTTGAAATGTTCCTCTTGAATAGATCTACAGTTTAAAAATATCTCATGTTATTTTTGTGACACTTTGTTGTGCAAATTTATTTAATTGTTATATATGCTGTTATCTTAGAAAAAGTGTAGTAAATAAAATAATAAAGGGAAAAATGTGATTCTTGTTGCATTAGTCTTTATTAGTGATGTACTTTCTAGGAAAAATACTAGTGAAGCATGTTCTGTGGGAAATTTTTGAAGTGTAGTTCAAATGCTTTTAATTGATAATAATTGTTATTTTTAGTAGAGGGCAAAATTTGTATAAAACATACATATGATAATTTTTGTAGTATGTTAGTTTACTCTTAGTAACCTAGGAAAAATGTGAAATCTATTGTTTGATACTTTTCCTAGTATAAAATAATTTCATGCTCACTTTTAGGCTATAATTTGTTTATTTTGTACAGGTAGTTTTACATATGCAATTATCATGAAAATTTAGTGGTAGGTTAGTTAGGGTAATGGTACTCTACTGTAATATTTGTAGATTTTTATCTACACCAGAGATAGGTGTTGCTGTGTAACCCTAGTTAATTAGGGATTAAATGATTATTCTTTATGAGAAATTAAGAATAATAAAATATGTTTGGTGTATCTTTGAAGCATCAATATGCCTTACTGATGTTGTGGATGAGTTAGGTTGGTAAGATTTGGTCAGTTAGGGTCACTTGCTTGTGTAAGGTGTATGATAATTAGTGGAACCACAATGTGCATGTTTTAGGGTACATGTTCTTGGATGACGTGGACTACCTTGTAGAAGATGTAGTTATATCCAAACTGCTCATTCCATGCGCTCATCTGCACCTCATGTTATCAAAGCACTCCACCATATTCCTATGCATCATTCGCATATTTACTTATGCAACTACATCATACAGGATCGCAGGAGGAGTCGCAGGTAGCAGTACTGGAGGAGCAGGCTTGGACGGACCAGCAGGAGACCCAGGCACAGGAGGTGCCCGAGGAGGAAGAGCCAGGCGAGGAACTACCAGAGTGCGTCGACCACCATCCTAGCTCGTTCGAAAGAGGCAAGCCCCGGAGCATTTTAAGTCTCCTATTTTATAAAAGCTATTTCTTTATCACATGAATTATAGTTATATATTGTTGCATTAAGTTATAGGAGTTGAGTGAAACCGTTGTTGCATTACTATCCTTGTCCACCGGATTACCGTTACCTTATTAGGTCAGGATCGAGTAAATTGCTTAGCCATGCTTAGATCGGTAGAAGTCGGGTGATTTCCTGTCACCTACGAGCTATAGGTGAATACCTGGCTATGGTTAGCAGTATTTGTGAATCTTGAAAAGTAACCAAGTGTTGATGGATAAGCGGAGACCGGGCGGAGTCTTATAGGGTTTTGGACTATAGTGATTCCGTCTGTGTCGGTTAAGGACCGATCGTTGCTCGTCCCTCTTGTCATGTTGAACGCATGCCTCACATTTAGCTGGCCGAATAAAGTACCTTTCGACCACGAAGCTAGTGACACTTTTCGAGCCGGGATAAACTCGGGTTGGCAGACTGGTGTTGAAGGGGGTGTAACGGGGACGCGAAGAATAAGCCCAAGGTGCGTCCTGGCAGTCGGGCGGTCCCTGGGTAGTGCGATCCATGATTGTTATCCCGCGGTTCTTGGAAAGTGTCATTGGTGATCTACGCGACCCTAACGGGGGAAGCATGGTTTGTGTGAGGAATAAATCTCCAGCTGTATAGGAATTCGATTCGAATCACCGTCGCTCCCGGTTAGTGAGCACTTGACTCGAGCTATGGCATCGTAGTAACAATAATGGAACACTGATGGTTAAGTGAGTGGTATTGGAAATGCTAAACATGATATGGGAATCTAGATGTTAATGCTGTATCAAGATATTGCTTTAGCAATAGGTGCTTATCTAGCTTAAGTAGGTTATCATAAAAATGATGCAAAAGTACATAATTTAGTTATTTATAATAACCTATGCTTTTCGCAAATGAGTCAAGCCAGTCCACTATATAAAGCCTTGCATGCTCCTTGGTGTCATGTTTATTTCTGATTTTTGACGGGTAAGTCTAGCTGAGTACATTCTCGTACTCAGGGCGTTGTTCCCATTGTTGTTGCAGATGGTCAGATGTACTATGGGTACTACTCCAACTGTCTGTACCCGGCGATGGGTGACAACTAGGACCTTGGGCAAAGGTCGTTCTGCTTGTCTTATCTAATGCTTTTGTGGACCATGACTATCTACTGGCACTGTAATTGAACTAAGTGTGTGTGTAAAACTACTTGCTTCCGCTACTTTATGTTGAACCATGTTGTAATAACTTTTATTCCGAACTCCGATGTATTACGCTTTTATGGTAAACTCTATGTATCATGTGAACTGTGGCTGCTAAATCAGTACGATCTTGGTCGTATGTTGGTTGGTTTGAAATCCTTCATGATTTCACGGAATCTCTAGTTATACGGGCTTAAGTTTGGTTAAATTAACCGCCTCGGTGGAAGATTTTCTTACTTAATCTCGTATAATTACGTTGATCCGTTACAGCTGGTATCGGAGCATGGTTTAGCATGTTACTGTTCACATGAGTATTTAAAAACAAAACTGTGGTTTCAAATAAGCTTTTGAACTTAAGAGTGTGCCAGTGGTCATATCCTTTATGCCCGATAAGGACTCTAGGTGGCTTAATTAAGTACTAACTTGGGGGTTTGCATCATATTTTAAATTTCGTCGCTCATACGGCGTGCTATTGTATGAGTGCCATTCACTTGAGTGGTAATGTATGGATCAATTACCTCTACGCCTTGGTAAGTGAGAGTTGTGAGTGCATGGTCGGATACACTGCCGATCTAGGGGAGTGCTTATGTGATACCGAAACATTTACGTGCCATGCACATGTTTGTATGAGGGTATCCAAATGGTGGGGAATTCCGTCATGCAGTGACGATGCCGTCAATAGGATGATGATTCGGGTAGTTGTTACCGTTATACTCGTATCTAGGGATGCGTGTAGAGCGAGTAACTTACTTTACTGCTTTCTTGCATGTTTTCATACTGTGAGGTTTGGGCTGAAGTGATTTTCTACAGGTACATAACAGCGCTTTCGAGTAGTACGTATTAGTTACGTTACAAGAGATCGTTGTATGCCACCGTTTATTCCGTTAGTAGTTATTGATTTACTAGGTTTGTGAGGACGTACGGAACGTGCATGCATCATGTTATGCATTTTATTCATGGCATTGTTCCTTCCCTTATAAGTTGCTTATCTCATTTTGATAAAAATGCCAACTTAAAAATCTGTTCTCACCACTATAATAAAATTTTGCTACAGATGGCACGTACCAAGCAGACAGCCCGCAAGTCCACCGGCAGAGCTCCCCGTCATCAGCTTGCTCCACGCACTCGTCAGCGCCACACTTTTCTCGGAGAGTTTGGGATGCCTACACTCTTGTGGAGACTGCTCAGCTATGTAGGCTATCCTGATGGGATGGAGCCCCGCTACTTTTGGTCGAATGAGCGGTTGGGGGAAGGACTTTTGGTGACTGTGGAGGCAGTAGTTCGTCCCCGCGGTGATGGTTCTGAGTGGACCGGTTGGCGTTTTGAGTCAACTGGCAGGACCCCTGAAGAAGCCGCTGAGAGGGCAGCCTTTGGGATCCTGAGGGACATCATGGATTGCTTTCCTCAGGAGTTGGCAGCAGCTATAGTTGGAGTCTTTCCGAGGGGCAACCCCTCCACTGACTCGTGGCAGCAGGCAAGAGGAAGATCCCTGGAGATTAGTGCCGCCGAAGCACAAAACAGTGACAACCCCGCCATGAGTGCCATGTTCGCAGTGATGAGGGCCTTTGATGGAGTGGAAGGTAGTCTGAGACGTGTGTCTAGTGCTCTTGGTCAGGCTCGTGATGACCGCCGTCAGCTTCAGAGAGACCACGACGCCGAAATTGAGAGGCTCACCGCAGAGATGGCTCAGTTGACTCGTCAGAGAGATCAGGCTACCCAGAGGACTGTGGTTTTTGAGGGAGATGTACGTGCCCTGAGAGAGCAGCTTGGGCGACTGACCACCACCCACAGGAATGCTGAGAGCATGTTGGCTCATGTGCTCCATCAGAGGAATGAAGCCTGGTCCGCAGAGAATGTGTTGAGAGCTAGACAGTTTGAGCTCGAGTAGCGGCTGGCTGATGCAGAAGAGTACAATGATAACTTGCATGAAGAGGTCCATCGGCTGAACAATCAGCTTAACCCTTATGACCTTCCTGGCGTAGCAGAGATGGATTTGGATGAAGACGAAGATCCTGAAGAGCCCGTGGCACCAGCTGAGGAGCACGACGACGCTGCAGTTGGCGACAACGCCAACGTCTCTGACCTAGACAACGACCACGATGAGTAGGCTAGTAGTTGTTGCGCTAGCTACTAGGTTCCGCCTGCATGATCTTTTGCGTTGTTGGCACTTTGGGCATGTAATAATGAGTAGAAAGACTAAAGCTCCTTGGTGTCATGTTTATTTCTGGTTTTTGACGGGTAAGTCTAGCTGAGTACATTCTCGTACTCAGGGCGTTGTTCCCATTGTTGTTGCAGATGGTCAGATGTACTATGGGTACTGCTCCAACTGTCTGTACCCAGCGATGGGTGACAACTAGAACCTTGGGCAAAGGTCGTTCTGCTTGTCTTATCTAATGTTTTTGTGGACCATGACTATCTACTGGCACTGTAATTGAACTAAGTGTCACTATAACACAACATAGCTTTGCCGACACTTTTTATAGTGGGCAAAGGATACCTTTGCCGACAGATAACCTCCCGTGAAAGGTTTTGCCGATAGTTTAGAAACAGTCGCGTTAGAAGCCGTCGGTGAAACTTTTGCCGACAGTTAAAGGAATCGCCGACACTTTTTGTGTAGCCAAACGGTGCACCTACGTCGATAGTTAAATCCTTTGCCGACAGTTAACCCTTCGCCGACAGTTAAGACCTACGCCGACAGTTAAACCCTTTCCCGACAGTTTGTGTGTTGGCGAAACCGTTTCCCAGGTGTTTTGTGAATCATGCCCTGTCCAGCAAGTAAACTGTCGGCAAAACCATATTGCAGATATGGATATAAATACAATTTGATTAATTTGACAAATCCACTGTTGTTCATATAGAAGGCATCACATTTAGCAAATTCAGTTGATTTTATAGAAAGAATATATTAGATCTTCCATACATACATCAACTGGATATATATATATATATATATATATATATATATATATATATATATATATATATATATATATATATATATATATATATATATATATATATATATATATATATATATATAGCAGGTCAATTGTTGATGATCACAGAACATAGCCTTATAGCCTTACATATCCAGGTCCAAGATATAGATTAGTCACTAGCACACATATATAGACATATACTACAGGTCTTCCGCCTACACGATATTAAGTGCAATAGATATAGATATAGATGAGTCACTAGCTAAGAGATCAACAGATCATGACGTGGGCACAAAAGTGGCATTCAACGCTTCCATGTCTTCCGCCTACACGATAGTAGGTGCAAACACAAGAATAGAACTGCAATTCATGTCTTCCAGCAGCAATTCTCAGACACTTGTTGCCACTCCAAAATACTTGAACACCAACTTGGTGCACATATGGTTGCTGCCACTCCAGAGAACATGTAACAGCTCTTTGATCAAACCTCAAAAGGTTGCCCAATCCAAAATACTTGCAAAACCACATAGTACCTAACATGGAAAAAATTGCGAAATATCAGTGAAATGTTCTCTGTATCTTGCAACACCACACCACATATGTCCTTAAGTGATCCTGTAGTTCTGGTCAGATCTTGAAATCTTTACAGTGTGTGCAGATTTTCCAGTCATCGGATTGCAGAAAAAAGGTTTAAGAAGTAACAGAACTACTGACATCCTAGCATGGCCAAGGTACACAATCTTGCAACAATATATGCCTTTTATTCTGCATTTAACAATTCTTAATTATATGTTGAGACTGATATAACAACAGTTCGGTAATCCACAAATACTCCATATGTTGTCAACTTATTTACTGTAAGCTTCGACATTTCTTTTTCAAAAAGGTTTCACGAGATGAAACTAGAGATGGAAATACCAATATATTAAACTTTACAACAAACAAATATGTAAATAGTTCTTGCTTCCTCTGCTTCATTGGATTGCACTGATGGATCTTTTTTTTTTACCAAATTGCACTGATGGATCTAGCTATCATAACAAATGTCTTTATCTTTTTTTCTCAGTTTGCAGATAATATGATGGCTAATTCATGCAGAGCTCAAGGGACTAAGATATAACAGCCATGAGATTGTGTACTATTTGGATAATTAGAGCTCTGTAAGATGTTCTCTGTATGTACCATATACAATTCTAATTATATGCATTACATATAAGTGTTGCTGCTAGCTCTGTAAACTGATTGCCATACAATAGAAACTGTAAAAAATAATCTGAAAGTGAATATTGCTAAATCAATCCTGCAATACATATAAGTGTTGCTGCTAGCTAAATATATACATCAAAATGTTCAAGTAAAATACCTTCAAGCTGTGCCACCACCTTTTGAGTGTTGCAGTGACTTCTTGTCATCCCTTATCTAGTAGAAAAAATATATATTACTAATCAGCAAAATATAATGATAAATTTTTCAAGAACATAGAGAGGTTAGACCCATTACTCTGTCATGTGGCCATGCAATGCATCTCCTAAGAGCCTCTAGAATGGTGGTGACCCCTTCATATGGACAAGGCAGTACATCATTCCTCATAAACACATGGTTAACAACCACTTCACAAAACTGCACGCCAAGAGCAGTACCCCCAACAATAGCCCTTGGGTTCTTTGTTTGAACGGTAGCCTTTGCCACAACGACATCATAGGGCCTTACTACATTATATAGTATCACATCTCTGCCACCCTGAAGCATAAAATATATTTCAGAACACCATAAAAAACTGATTCTAAAAAATCTATTGCTGCTGATTAGTGCTTCCTTATTTGACCAGGTAAATCATGCCCTGAACATTGCAAGACAACCAGCAGGTGAGGATTGTATGCGTCTAAAAAATAGATCAATCTAGCTACCTCAAATGCACGAACAGAAGAGAATGATTACTTCCATAAAAACGGCACACCCAACTGATGCCTGAAACATTCAAGAGCATCTAATGGAGCAGCTTGTGGAAGAAGTGTTGAGATTATCTCTACTGTCAGTCTCAACTCCTTTATGAGGTACTCCATTCTTGTGTGTGTGAGTTTTGATAAACAATGCATCTCTATGAGGGGGACGCCCTAGCTCCTCACCTAAACCCGATGATCCACAAGGTTGACCACGATCATTGACAACTAATTGGATATTTTGGAACTAAGGAAGAAAAAAACAAGTCAGAACTGATCCTTTGGCTGCAAGGAGACATGTATGAACTCTGACTTCATAGTATTAAGTTGCACATCCAGCTCAAAAAAAACTTACATGCAAAATAGCGTCTCGTGTACAGAAGCAGAGGTGAACTATGGAATCCTTTGGTACTTCTACACAGGTTCCTCTACAAAATCAACTTAATGCAATAAACACCATATCCAATTCAGCTGAATACATTCCTTCTCTAAAGAGGGGAAGGGGACAGATGGGTAAATCTGGAATGAATGGAATATTGGCAAGAGAAATAACCTAAAGCTTGAATCTGTTGGTCCTTTGTCACCTTCTTCTGATCCTTTCTGAAACCAAAAGAAATAGGAATCGAAGTAAGCTGCTCGCCTGCTACTATTTCCAAAGAATAGAATCAATGGGAGATGAGATAGGTCAGGGATGGCACCGGGGACGGCAGCGGACTTCAGCCTGGCCAGGAATCGACAGTGCCGGTCCTGGGATTGTTGAGGCCTAGAGCCAAACTCAAACTCAGTCCCCCTTAATATAAAAATCATAACAACTGTAATAAATTTAGGTATAAATGGAATATTATTAGAAGCATTTAAAGAGTATGATGAAAAGGCAATATTTATATCAAATAAATTTTACATACTAAATTTGCCTTAAAATTTTCTTTTATATCAAATAAATTTACATACTCCATCTTGCACCCAACCCCTATAAGAGTGGGTTTTAAGGATCTCCACTTGAGGAGCTATTCTATTTTAACTGGTTTGGCAAAAAAAAATTGTTTCATATAGATTTCTTAGCTTGTACGACTCTTAAAAGATTTATAATGGATACTCTCTGACTCATTAATTCATTTACTTATTTCTTCTTGCTCCTTTTTATCAGCTTTCTCATTTCTGGAAGACTACTTTTGACATAACATGGTGGTGTTGAAATTTAATAAACAGACAAAAGAAGCCAATGAAACAAAGTATAATGAATAAATATAGATTGCTATTACGGGCTGCTACTTTCTAGCACTAGCAGCTACTAGTAGCTTTCAAGGTGGCTGTGAATCAATACATATATACATCGTACATACCTGAGGCCCCTTGGTCTGGGGGGTCTGGAGCAGCTGCCCCGTTTGCCCCCATCCAGGGCCGGGCCTGGAATCGAACACGGGCGCCACCAGATGTGTGTGTGACGACGAATCTTGGGGGCCGGCGAAGCAGGTGGCGGCCGTTGGTAGTTGAGGCGTCGGTGGCGGGTCCAGGTGGATGTGGCTGGGTGCGTGGTGCTGTCGGGGGCTGGGGTGGTGGAGCTGCGAGTGGTAGGGGCTGGAATGGGGGCGGCCGGCGTGGTTAGGGTTCCGGCCGGCGGCGGCGCTGTGCAGGAGGGCGGTGGCGGGCACTGGTGTGGGAGGCGGCAGCAGCGGCGGCGAGGCATGGCGTGGGAGGCGGCCGCAGCGAGGCTTGCCGTGGGAGGCGGCGGCGGCGAGGCTTGGCATCGGAGGCGGCGGCGGCGGGCTCACGCGCGGGTCGCGCGCGGGACGACGGGGATTTTTCCTTTTCGTGCTTCAGGCGTGTAGGCTCGTGGGCGAGAGGGATATTGGGCCGGTGTTTCATTTTTTTTGTTTCATTCACTTTTTTTTGATCAATGGTTTCATTCACTTCACCGCGCGCTAAGGATGGATTTTTTTTATATATAATGCTAAGGATGGATTGGCTCCCCACATGGCGCGAAAAGCCCTTTTCACTCCCACGCGTGCATTCTTTTGTGAAAAGATCTGCAGACACAGGAGGACAGGACCGTACACACCTTCTCCGACACTTAGATAGTTGGCCCGGTCAAGCTACGCCGACACTTATTATGTCTACAAATGTTTCCCGACAGTTTTAGTGTCCCCAGAGCAACGCCGACAATTTTAGTGTGCCCATACATAACCAATGCCGACAGATTATATGACATTAAAAGGTTCTACTATTACCAACACATAATGTGTAATTGAAACCAACCCTTTGCCAACACATAACTGTAGGCAATTGTGTGTCATGGTGTAGTGTGTGTGTGTGTAAAACTACTTGCTTCCGCTACTTTATGTTGAACTATGTTGTAATAACTTTTATTCCGAACTCCAATGTATTACGCTTTTATGGTAAACTCTATGTATCATGTGAACTGTGGCTGCTAAATCAGTACGATCTTGGTCGTATGTTGGTTGGTTTGAAATCCTTCGTGATTTCACGGAATCTCTAGTTATACGGGCTTAAGTTTGGTTAAATTAACCGCCTCGGTGGAAGATTTTCTTACTTAATCTCGTATAATTACGTTGATCCGTTACAAGGTGCCACTTTTATGTGACAATGAAAGTGCCGTTAAAATTGCTAATAATCCGGTACAACACTCACGCACCAAGCACATTGATATCCGCCACCACTTTCTAAGAGATCATGTTGCTAAAAATGATATATCACTAGAAGGTGTAAGAAGTGAAAATCAATTAGCGGATATCTTCACTAAACCTTTGGATGAGGCCACCTTTTGTAGGTTGAGAAGTGAACTTAATGTGCTTGACTCTAGTAACTTTAAAAAATGAGTTTGTGTTGTCTCTTGTATTGCATTGTATTATATGTCATGTTTAATTCTCCGCAATGCATCTAGGACTTGTCTAACATGGTTACGATAACCCTCCTTTGGAGGAGTGAAGAAGCCTAACCGTGGATCAAACTTGACAAGCAACCTAGTTCTTCTTACTTGTTTTGCATTGCATATGCATGGTTGTTGTTTTGTCATTTCTTTTCGGTTTGGCTTTGAGCAACCTCTGTTCATCCATGAATAGAGAGAGCATTTGACGCTCCCAAGGGTTCATAAACTCTATTGCATGGTCATGCGTTGCTCCTCGGGTGTTTATTACTTATTTTCCTAAAAACAATACTAGCCTAAGGCAAAATATTTTGAAAAACTTGAGGGTTTGAGTGAGATCACTCATGTCAGGTTCCAATTGGTGTTTATTTGAGTCTCTTTGAATTGGAGCTTGATTGGGAGAAGTCGCGCGTCAAAGATCGAATTGAAGAAAGGCGTTAAACAGTGACCAGACGCTGGACCGGACGCTGAACCAGACGCGGTGCTGCTTCACCACTACGTCCGGTCCCAGCGACCACCAGCGCATCCGGTCATCCCAAAGACTTTCTCTTGGACCTGTGACCGGACGCTCGACCGGACACGTCGTTGTTGACCACCGCGTCCGGTCCCGGCCACCACCACCGCGTCCGGTCATGCACGATGAGTTTCCCAGATGACCTCCGACCGGACTCTGTCCGCGTCCGGTCAGCCATAACCGGACGCGTTCGATCACCCCAGGAGGTTACTGGACTCTGACCGGACGCTGCCCCACCGCGTCCGGTCATGCGACCACCGTGTCCGGTCAGTGCGTTGCGAGCGGATCTGAGCCCTCATATAACCTTTCGTTCTCGATCTGTTTTTTATCCGAACCGCCGTACGCCGCGCCGCTCCCGTGCCCTAGCCTCTCTCGCCGACTCGCCGCGCCGCCGCACTGCGCCTCCTCCTCCGTCGCGCCGCGCCCCGTTCTCCTTGCCGCGCGCGCCGCCCTCGCCCGCGCCACCGCCGTGCTCCGCGCGCTGCTCGCCGACCCCCGCGGCTTCTCCGCCGCGTTTTTGCCTCGGGCTCCGTTGCTGCCCCTCACCGAGCCCGTGCCACCGTCGAGTCCATCACCACCGTGCCAGCCACCTCAGCAGCCGTGCTCTTTCCCCATCACGCGCCACCACCAAACCCGCGAAGTTTCCATTTTGCCCTAACCCTAGGTCTCGCGCGACTTCGTTTCGGTCGTTCATCGTCGAGGTTTCTCCGCGCGATGTTTTCTCCACGAGGTTCTTTCGCGTTACCTTGTTCTTCTACTTAGGGTTTGCTATTATCTTTTCATTGAAATTCTAACTCACTATCGCTTGTCTCGGCAAATCAGTGCTCATCCGGCGCTTCCAGGGAACTCTCATGAGTTAAGGTCTTCTCATCCCTTCACCGGGTTCTCGCCGATCGGAGGTAGCCATCGTTATTCTATTCATATCTCATCTCATATGCTTGCTACCATTAGGATCTCTTATCTATTAGATAATGTATGTTGCTTATAGTAGATCCATCTATTCTATCTTTTCAGCGAGTTCTGTCGGTGTGTTGGGTGACAGTTGATCAGATTTGAATCCGAGGCCAAGCCTGCGGTTACGGATTGAGACCAAGCCTCTTGAGTGTCAGTTCACCATCTTTCAGGTTTTCTCAGCAGTTGGTCAGTATGGTTCGCTGCAAGAATGCTAGGGGTGGACCTAGTGATGGGGACGAGAGTCCTCCCAGACTGACAGAGGTTGCGCGTGGTAAGCGCAAGAAGACCATGGCCAAGAACAGAAAGAAAACACTTACAGAGGCAGAGGTTGCTCAGGTAGTTGCTGATGCAGTCGAGATGGCACAAAGGGGTGGCAGGAGTAGTGGGATTCACATTGGCGAGCGTCGCTTTCATCTTGAAGGTCGACAGCTTGGTACTGAGGCCACCGAGGGGACAAAGGATATACCTGTTGATCCGCCCACAGAGGATCTAGAGGAGACAGAGGAGCAGACAGTTTAGACTTCACCGCGTCGTCGCTCAGGACGTACGCGAGCTCAGGTGACTCCTAGGCCAGAGGGCCAGCGTTGTGGAGGACGTCCACCTCCCAAGGCTCGAGGACACCCCCCAGTCGAGCACTTTGACTTGAGGGGAGCTACAACACGCCAGGTGCAGGCCCTGAGGTTTGTTGAGGTTGGTCGGTGGTTCCCACCTTAGCGGGACCCCCGAGCGTCAGAGGGCTTCTACACACCTCTGCACGAGGACTTGTACAGAGCGTACGTTGACAGTAGGATTGCTTTTAGACCTCAGAGGGTGAAAGGTCCTTGTTTGGTTTTGGTAATTGAGTGACAACCTTAGGTGGACTGATTGTGTTTAATGTGAGATACACAGGGATTAGTCCACAGGTAATGGTGTCATGAAGGAGCTCATTGCATATGAGACATGACATGGAGTCATGTGCCAAGGTGGCAAAGATCAAGATGAGGCTTGGCTCGACGGACCGGTTGCAAGTGTGAAGGGCAAGTCAGAGGCTTTGGAGCGATGGACCGTGAGGCGGTGAAGCTTGAGCAAGACTTGGCGCCGATGGACCGACGCAACGATGAAGAGCAAGTGAGGTCAAGATCAATGAACCAAGGTTACATGATGATATGAAGTGGATCATATCATTTGTGATATGGTTGGTGCATGTGTTGCATCAACGTCGGAGGAGATGGAGTGGAATGCGCAAGGCAAAGATATAACCTAGGGTATTTCTATTTCACCGGTCATAGGTGTGTAGAGAAGTTGATGACCGGGTTTGGGATTGATGGCCATACTATCAAGAGGGGCAAACTTGTTTGCATATCGGTCATCTAGTGCCACTTGAGCGATCTAACTTTGCATACGTGCTAGGATCGAGTGGCGAGGCAAGTGGAGTGCCTAACCCTTTGAAAATGTTTATGAAAATGATAACACACTTGCACATGGTGTTTTACACATGGTGGTGGTGGCACATTTGCAAAGGAGAAAGTGTTGGAGTTCGTTTTGATCAACTTGGAGAAGAGAGAAAGGTTTTTCGGTGTTCTCCGGACACTGGGATGGCTCTTGAAGTGGAATACTGCTTTGATCCATTGTGATTTGGATCAAGTGCTTTAATGGGTTGTGTAGCCCTCTGAGTATGCTTTCCAAAATATCCAAGATCATCGAAATCGGAGTTCGGAGCTAAGAGATATCGCCGTTTTACCGAAGAGTGGTCTGTGACCGGACTCGTGACCGGACGCGTCCGGTCAGCACCTGCGCGTCCGGTTAGGGCGTCCGGTCAGTGTTTTTTGCGGGCGAAAGTGACCGGACGCGGCAGCGAGTCCGGTCAGTGATGACCGGACGCATCCGGTCGCGTCGGGAGCTTGCTGGAACCTCTCTGTTCGTTGTTTCGCTGCGACCTGCGCGTCCGGTCCCGTTAGTGACCTGCGCGTCCGGTCAATACAAGTTTATACGCGTGAAAACTAGCCATTGGAGCACGCTACTGACCTGCGCGTCCGGTTAGTTCGACCGGCGCGTCCGGTCGACCCGAAACTTGCCCAGTGAGGGGACTAACGGCTCTATTTCGTTGTGGAGCTATAAATAGATGTTGTGGCCGGCCTTGGCCGGTAGCTGAGCACCCTTAGGCCTTGGTGGCTTGTGTTGGTGTGCTTGGGAGCCCTCTAACTCACTTGAGCTTGATAGTGATCATCCGATCGAGTGAGAGAGCGATTCTAGTGCGTTGCATCGTGAGGATTGCATCGAGTGGCACTAGGTGTTTGAGTTGCAAGCCGGTGGTGCTTGTTACTCTTGGAGGTTGCCACCTCCTAGATGGCTTGGTGGTTTGAGGCTCTGTCGAAGCTCGCAAGAAGATTGTGCGAGGCTCCGGAGAAGCTTTGTGAGGGGCATTGTGCTCGCCCCGCGGGAGTCGCGAAGAGCAACTCTAGTAAAGCGAGACGCGAAGGGCGACAAGTGGTCCGGCCGGGTCAAGTGCTAGAGCTCGTGGCTTGGAGGATCCCCATCTTGTGAGTGGATGTATGGCACCCGCTGAGGGTTTGACTCTTGATAGTCAATTAGCTCGTGATCCAACAAGTGGGTGCATCGCCACAACGAGAAGAGCAAGAGGACCGACGGCAACCTTGGAGCTTGTCTCAACGGGGACTAGCGTGTTGGCAAACACGTGAACCTCGGGATAAAAGTCATCGTGTCAACCTTGTTTATCCCGTTGGTTTGCAATCTCCGAAACACAAGCTTGTATTACTTTCACTTTTATACATAGTGCTTGTGTAGTTGCTCTTGTAACTAGTTTGCTTGTGTAGCTAGCTAGTTACCTTCTTGCTTGTGTAGCTAGAAGTAAGCTCCCTTTGCGTGGCTAATTTGGTTTGAGTAACCTTGTTAGTCATATTGCTTAGTTTGTGTAGCTAAGTAATTTGCGCTCTCTAGTTTGGCATTTGTTGCCTTGCTATTGAGCATTGCTAGTGAGCATAGGTGGCTTTGTGCTTTTGCTTACTAGAATTGTGTAGGAGCTCCCCGGCTTTGCTAAAGTACTAGTGCATAGGTTTGTGTGACCTTGCTCTAGAATTGTTTAGGAGAGCTCTTGCTAAGGAAAGCACCTTAGTTACATAATTAGAATCTTTGTGAGGTGCTTGTGAACTTAGATAGAGGGGTGTAGTCTTGGCTAGACTGATAGTTTTAATTCCGCATTTGTTTCGGTTTGCCGACGTGATTATTTTTAGAAAGGACTATTCACCCCCCCTCTAGTCCGTCATCTCGACCCTTCAATTGGTATCGGAGCCGGGTCTCTCTTTTGTGGTCTTCACCGACCCGAGAGGATGGCGGAATATGGGCTAGATGTTGAGTGTCCACACATTTTTAATGGCACACACTTTGCACGATGGAGAAATTGGATGACTTGCAATTTTAAGTTTATTTCTCCTCAATTGTGGTGGATGGTAGATGGAGGCTTTTTAATGTGTTGGATGAAGAGAATATAACTCAAGCACAAGAGAAATGCCTAGATCTCGACGCCCAAGCTATTGATATCATTTTTAGATCTTTTGATGATAGTGTCTTCGGAGAGATCATGGACATGAAAACCGCCCATGAGATTTGGAGTTATCTCAATGAGAAATATGGGACGGTCTCCGATGATTATGATGAGGATGATGAGCCTAAGGAGGAGGCACATGAGGATGTTGAGCATGACCACAACATGGTGGTTGTGGAGGATTGCTCCACCTCATGGTCAAGTGATGATAATGATTGATTTACCACAAGTTCACTTGACAAGGATGGTGATGATGCATCAAGTGTTGCAAGTGATGTTTCTACCCCAAGCACACTTGATGGTGATGAAAGTTCATGCTCGGGCCTTGATAATGATGATACTACAAGCCCATCCACTACATCACATTGTTTCATGTCACTAGGTGACACAAAGGTATCGAATGATAATGTGATTGATCATGTTGATTCATATGATGAGCTTGTTAGTAGACTTACTAGCATGACCATGTCTTTAGAAAATGAGAAAGCTAAAACCATGAAATTGGAAAATGAAAACTCATTTCTAAAAACCACATGTGAACAACAAAAGCATCTACTTTATGTTTCTACTTGTTCACATGAGGAGCAAAAATTGGCTCATGAGGAACTTAGTGTTGCTCATGATAATTTGGCACAAGAACATGCTTTACTCACTAAGAAGTTTTCTAATGAAGAAACCAAAACTAGTGAAAGCTCATCATTTGGGTCAAATGATCAATCACATATTACTAACCCTTGTGATGTAGGCAAGAAGCATGTGTCCACCTCTTGTGATGATTTGCTAGATATGCCATGTTCTTCACACATAGATACTTGTTCTACTTCTATGTCTTGTGAGACTAACCTTTTGAAGGAGAACAATGAGCTCAAAAAGGAAGTGAAGAATTTGAGCAAAAAGTTAGAGAGGTGCTACAACTCAAAAGTCACCTTTGAGCACATGTTGAACAACAAAAGAAGTTACAGTGACATGAGCGGCATTGGCTTCAACAAGAGCAATATCAAAGGCAAAAGATGGGGGAAGAGAAGATATGAAAGAGAGATGAAGAAACAAGAACAAGAGAAGCTCTCTCATTTTATGTGCTTTAAATGCCATAAAATGGGACATCTTGCAAATGGTTGCCCTAATGAAGAAAAGCTCAAGTTGAAGAAAGAAGAAGAGAGGCTCAAGCATGTCAAGTGCTTCAAGTGTCGCACTTGGGGTCATCTCACCTCAATGTGCCCAACCAAGAAACTAGTGAAGCAACAAAAAGAGCCTCAACCAAAGCCACAAGTTGAGCAAGAAACCACACCCCAAGCTCAAATCAAGATCAACCATGAAGATGGTGGTGACTTGATAATAAAGAAGAAGAAAACAAGAAGGGGTGGAAGAGGAAGACATACAATGCAAATCCAAGATGCCAATATGATGAGCAAGATTCAAGATAAGAAGAGAGATTTGGCTCACATCAAGTGCTTCAAGTGTGAAGATATGTGACACTTTGCCTCGGGGTGTCCTACCAAGCTTGAGAAGAAGGCTCAAGCAACTCATGAGAGGCAAGGCAATGAAGAGCATCACATGAGCAAGGAAGAAAAGGCTCAACTAAAGAGAAGATGCTATTCATGCCGGGAAAGGGGACACATGGCTCATTCATGTCCCCTAGGTAATAATTCTAAGCCTAGTTCAATTAATGATACTAACATGCTTAGAAAGGATGGCAATGGTACCTCATTGGTTGGAATTGCAAAATATCCCGCTACCCATACTAAGGCTTTGCCTAAGTATGTTGCTCCTAACTTGAGAGGACCCAAACTTGTTTGGGTACCATCAAAAAGTGGATGATTTTTTGTAGGTACCATCGGAATTGGAGGCTTGATTCATTTGGATTCATATTGGTCATCATATGTTGAATCAAGTTTTAAAGCTTAGTGCATATTCTATCCCAATGCCAAGTCAAAATAAGTGGAGTCCAAATGCTACAACATACAAGTGCAACACTCAAGATTGTGGTGATTTATTGGATATATTTGATGGCTTGAAAATATTTGAGTTGGAGCTTGCTAAGTGGATGATCATGTGATAACCAAGGTATATCTCTAGTTGATCATTTTATTTGGGTGCATATGAGTTGATTGAATTGGATATATATATGCAATGTTGCTTGGTATGAGATGATTGAATGGATTAAATGCCTAGCAATCAAATTTGGATTGATTTGTGTTGGATAAATTCATAAGATGACATTTAGTAATTGGATTGAATGGATATATGTCTCATGAAAGTGTTCAAATAAGTTAGTTTCAAGTTTGATTCAATTTGGTGAAGTATAGTTCAATGTATTGAAATCTGTCCATTATTAAAAATCTGAGCTAGCTGAGATCAAGTCTGAGTTTGAGTGACCAAATCATATTGGATTGGCTTGAAATTTGGTATGCATGCTCTAGACTTATGATATGAGATGCTTTATAAATTTCATGATAATTGGATGAGAAATGCTATGGTATTAGAGCACATCTTGTCAGCTATAGTGCAGCAGTTTTTAGCATATAGCAGTGGTGGAAGATTTCAAATCTAGTAGCAATCTAGAAGTCAAATGAAGCTCAAATTTTTACAGTTGCTAGATGACTTAGTAATTCACATCTCCACAAAATTTCGTGGCATTTGGACCTGTACATTGGTAGATATGAATTATTCTTTGAAGGGTACAGAATCTGCCAGAAAAGTGACAATTATTGGATTGATCTAGAGTCACTTTAAGTGAAAGGTCCTCAAGTTGGAAACATATTTATAAGTATTTGAGGTACCTAAGTTTGGTTTTGAATTAATCTAGAAGCATGACAAGAAATGAGTACAAGGGCATTGATTGTGGAATGTACTTAGTGTACAAATTTGGTACTCAAATTTGAAAATGAAGATCAAACTCAAGATGAAGATGAGGTTCAAGTTCTAGTAATGATTGGAGATCATTTGGTAAAAAGAAAAGGATTTAAAGAATAATTCAAGGTTACTCATCAAGTTAAGTCCATAGATCAATCAATCAAAGGCAATTCAAGTAAGTGTTCAAGGATGGTTCTTTGGAGAGAGGTCACTTCTCCCTGCTGAGGGGGCTTGCCGCCCATGTGTGGGTAAACCAAGCACCCGCTTGGAAGGCTAACATGGAAATGATGAATTCAAGGAACATTTGAGATGCTTAATTGAAGCAATCAATAGGGTTGATCAAGAAAAGCAAGCAACACCCAAAAGAGAGCTAGGCATGGTTATAAAATTGGTATCATAAGTACTTCTCTGATGCAAGCATTGATCAAAGAGAAAAAAACAAGCCAACCACAACAAGAGATAATGCACTTGATTATTAGTTGTTCTCATTTCATATGGATGAAGAATGGATTTCTCTATAATGATTGGTCTTCACCAAGCTTATAAATTGGACTTCACATTGCTATTGGAGTAATGAATTGGAATCTATGTGACTATCCTCTACTCCAACATAACAAAGGTATCATTGAAATGTGCATGATCATTTCATCCCTTACTAGTATGCGATTAGTGCATATAGTACATGCTTACTAGGATCATGCATAACAAATGAAATGTTTAAATTCATAGCCTACCACTATTGCTTGAATTGTTTAAATGATCTAGTGGTATGTGTATGAATTTGTTCATGAGCTAGTGAACCCAAGTACTTGATCTAGTTTGGATTGCTAACAAGTGACAAGTACAACATTGGCAAGATAACCCTTAGTACGAGGAGTGAAGAAGCTTGTCATTGGATCAAACCGGACTTAGAATCTTAGGCAAATCAACTTGGTTCAAGTCATACTAGAAGCTCATGACAATAATATGGGTACAAGCACAAGACAACAATGCAAATGGATATCTAGGGTGTTTCAAATGGTATCTATACTCAAAGTATTTCTTCAATTGGTATTTACAAGTGGTGTCTAGATCATGATCTACAAGTGATATCCTACAAGTGGTACTCATAAAGATAGCAAATGTTCAAGAAAAGATCATATTGACAAATCCTACAAGTGGTTCCATGATAGAGGATTCTTTAAATTGGTATCACACCCTTATTCGTGGTATTTCTACACATGATATCATTCATACAAGACGGTGGTTCCACAAGTGATCCTCAACTTTAAGTGATCATCAAATGAAGAAAGTTCCCTCACACACAAAAGCTCAAGATTATCAAGTGAATGACCCATGCTATGACATAGGGGGAGGAGCCCCACCTAATGGTATCAAGGTCAAAGATCCTAAGTGGTATCTCAAGAGCAACATACAAGTAATGTCATTCCAACATGTGTGGTGATGTCCATCAACAACGCAATATTCGAGTCTCAACCATCTACCCAAATGCAAGCCTTTGCATCAATGAGAAGTACACCCTTTATGGAAATTGATGACAAAGGGGGAGAAGTTGGAACAAAGATATGTCAATGCACCAAGAGAGAGGTTTGGGAAGAGATTGAACAAAGATATCATGAGAAGATGAGTTTGGACATGGAGATGGACAAAGAGGGAGCAACATTGAAGAAATGAGAAGGATCAAAATTTTTGGACAAAAGAAGCACACAAGTAGGGGGAGCAAGCTCATGACCATTGATTGGTTGCATTTGATATGTGCATATTCATGTGCTTGCTTGCATTGCATAAGTTTTATATTTAATATGCATGCTTGTGTGTTGTATGCTAGTTATAGAACTTGAATGATGATATGATAACTAGCATGCATAGGATGATAGCTAGACTTGTATTTCTACACGTGGTACTAGAACCTTGCTTATAATGTTGATCTCACGGGATTTCTAGTATTTTTGATGTCTAGCTACTCATGATGCTAAGGATGATGGCAAACTTGTGATTTTCAAATGGTATCGAGCTATCAAATGGTATCGAACTACAAAGGTTTATTCTATACACCTTAGCATCACTTAGTAGTGCTAACCCTCCCATAAATTTCATATTTATGCATATGTGCAAGCTTGAAACCAAACCATTTGAGCACATATGTAGGGAGAGTTATTACTACCAAGTCAGATTTTATGATGCTTATCCAAATCCTAACATAGAGCTTAAAATGTTGGATAAGTGGCATAAAGTCCAAAATCCAAAAGAACTTAATTTCCATATCTTTGTAGAGTTGTCATCAATTACCAAAAAGGGGGAGATTGAAAGGTCCTTGTTTGGTTTTGGTAATTGAGTGACAACCTTAGGTGGACTGATTGTGTTTAATGTGAGATACACAGGGATTAGTCCACAGGTAATGGTGTCATGAAGGAGCTCATTGCATATGAGACATGACATGGAGTCATGTGACCAAGGTGGCAAAGATCAAGATGAGGCTTGGCTCGACGGACCGGTTGCAAGTGTGAAGGGCAAGTCAGAGGCTTTGGAGCGATGGACCGTGAGGTGGTGAAGCTTGAGCAAGACTTGGCGCCGATGGACCGACGCAACGATGAAGAGCAAGTGAGGTCAAGATCAATGGACCAAGGTCACATGATGATATGAAGTGGATCATATCATTTGTGATATGGTTGGTGCATGTGTTGCATCAACGTCGGAGGAGATGGAGTGGAATGCGCAAGGCAAAGGTATAACCTAGGGTATTTCCATTTCACCGGTCATAGGTGTGTAGAGAAGTTGATGACCGGGTTTAGGATTGATGGCCATACTATCAAGAGGGGCAAACTTGTTTGCATATCGGTCATCTAGTGCCACTTGAGCGATCTAACTTTGCATACGTGCTAGGATCGAGTGGCGAGGCAAGTGGAGTGCCTAACCCTTTGAAAATGTTTGTGAAAATGCTAACACACTTGCACATGGTGTTTTACACATGGTGGTGGTGGCACATTTGCAAAGGAGAAGGTGTTGGAGTTGGTTTTGATCAACTTGGAGAAGAGAGAAAGGTTTTTCGGTGTTCTCCGAACACTAGGATGGCTCTTGAAGTGGAATACTGCTTTGATCCATTGTGATTTGGTTCAAGTGCTTTAGTGGGTTGTGTAGCCCTCTGAGTAAGCTTTCCAAAATGTCTAAGATCATCGAAATCGGAGTTCGGAGCTAAAAGATATCGCTGTTTTACCGGAGAGTGGTCTGTGACCGGACGCGTCCGGTTAGCACCTGCGCGTCCGGTCAGTGTTTTTCGCGGGCGAAAGTGACCGGACCTTGCAGCGAGTCCGGTCAGTGATGACCGGACGCGTCCGGTCGCGTAGGGAGCTTGCTGGAACCTCTCTGTTCGTTGTTTCGCTGCGACCTGCGCATCCTGTCCCGTTAGTGACCTGCGCGTCCGGTCAATACAAGTTTATACGCGTGAAAACTAGTCGTTGGAGCACGCTACTGACCTGCGCGTCCGGTCAGTTCGACCGGCGCATCCGGTCGACCCGAAACTTGCCCAGTAAGGGGACTAACGGCTCTATTTCATTGTGGAGCTATAAATAGATGTTGTGGCCGGCCTTGGTCGGTAGCTGAGCACCCTTAGGCCTTGGTGGCTTGTGTTGGTGTGCTTGGGAGCCCTCTAACTCACTTGAGCTTGATAGTAATCATTCGATCGAGTGAGAGAGCGATTCTAGTGCGTTGCATCGTGAGGATTGCATCGAGTGGCACTAGGTGTTTGAGTTGCAAGCCGGTGGTGCTTGTTACTCTTGGAGGTTGCCACCTCCTAGACGGCTTGGTGGTTTGAGGCTCTGTCGAAGCTCGCAAGAAGATTATGCGAGGCTCCGGAGAAGCTTTGTGAGGGGCATTGTGCTCGCCCCGCGGGAGTCACGAAGAGCAACTCTAGTAAAGCAAGACGCGAAGGGTGACAAGTGGTCCAGCCGGGTCAAGTGCTAGAGCTCGTGGCTTGGAGGATCCCCATCTTGTGAGTGGATGTGCGGCAGCCGCTGAGGGTTTGACTCTTGATAGTCAATTAGCTCGTGATCCAACAAGTGGGTGCATCGCCACGACGAGAAGAGCAAGAGGACCGACGGCAACCTTGGAGCTTGTCTCAACGGGGACTAGAGTGTTGGCAAACACGTGAACCTCGGGATAAAAATCATCGTGTCAACCTTGTTCATCCCGTTGGTTTGCAATCTCCGAAACACAAGCTTGTATTACTTTCACTTTTATACATAGTGCTTGTGTAGTTGCTCTTGTAACTAGTTTGCTTGTGTAGCTAGCTAGTTACCTTCTTGCTTGTGTAGCTAGAAGTAAGCTCCCTTTGCGTGGCTAATTTGGTTTGAGTAAACTTGTTAGTCACATTGCTTAGTTTGTGTAGCTAAGTAATTTGCGCTCTCTAGTTTGGCATTTGTTGCCTTGCTATTGAGCATTGCTAGTGAGCATATGTGGCTTTGTGCTTTTACTTACTAGAATTGTGTAGGAGCTCCCCGGCTTTGCTAAAGTACTAGTGCATAGGTTTGTGTGACCTTGCTCTAGAATTGTTTAGGAGTGCTCTTGCTAAGGAAAGCACCTTAGTTACATAATTAGGATCTTTGTGAGGTGCTTGTGAACTTAGATAGAGGGGTGTAGTCTTGGCTAGACCGATAGTTTTAATTCCGCATTTGTTTCGGTTTGTTGACGCGATTATTTTTAGAAAGGACTATTCTCCCCCCTCTAATCCGTCATCTCGACCCTTCAGAGGGTCTGTCGACTTGAGGCTCTAGTTGAGGTAATTGGTGAGCAGCTCCGTCCACACTTGTCGTTTCTTCCTGGCTTGTCAGATTTTCTTGGACGGACGGGAGCCTACTGCGGCACTTGGGTCAGGGAGTTCTATTCTTCACTTTGGATTGACCCGGCACATGAGTTCATCCACTTTGCATTCCGAGGCCATGACCGCAGACTCTACTGCACTAGAGTACGGGAGATTCTCAGACTCCCTGCTTCAGATACGAAGATACACCAGCTGTGTTTTGGTCAGACTGCTCCACCGAGATGCCCTCACGGTGGTACAGTGCCTCCTACTGATATGATCTGACCCTGCTTTCGTGAGCCTTTTGGCGAGGGGTCCAGACGTACACCTGCTAGCTTGACACCCCTCGCTAGAGTCTTGGATGCTATTGTCAGACGCACATTTCTTCTGAGGCTGGGGTACAGAGAGGGATTGACCCGTATGCAGCTATGGGTGGTGCATCACCTCCTCTCACAGACACCGTTTGACATCTGGGATCTTATGCTATGTGAGATGGAGGATACCTTAGCAGAGGGTTTCAAGGGTCATCGTCAGCTGCCCTATGCACATTGGATTTGCTTCATTATCAGATCTGCATGTGAGCTGCCTCCAGAGATTCGAGCTGAGATATCAGATACCACTACTACTTTTCCAGAGTATGACATTCGTCAGTTGTGGGCTTCTGTTGTCAGAGAGCAGGCACCCATGCCAGGACAGCAGGAGAGACCGAGACAGCAGCTGAGCAGGACGCGACCGTTCAGGGTCTCGCTGAGGCAGAGCTTGCAGATTTAGATGCTCAGCCTGCTGATCCAGTTGAGGATGATGCTACTGACAGTACAGATGAGGACTACCAGCCCATCCCCCGGTACTGCTCTCCTCGGTCTCACGACCATGAGGCCGGTGGTTCAGGCTCAGCCTCCCGCTCAGACCCAGCCATGGTGGCTATACTTGAGAGGCTGACCCAGGCCTAGGAGAGGCAGGAGATACAGATGCAGCGTCAGGCTCAGGACACAACAGCTGCGTTTGCTCAGATTCAGGCTCGTCAGGACAAGTTCCAGAGGCAGCAGCTTGAGCTTCAGCGACAGCAGTTCGAGATGCAGCGATAACAGGCAGCAAACCAGCAGCAGTACCTTGAGCTCCTGCGTCACTTAGTTACAATTGGGGTTCCTCCTCCTGCGTCTGTCCTAACTCCAGCACTACAGTCTAGTGGACCTCAGAGTCAGGGACAGCCGAGCTTCCAGTTCACCTCTCCCCAGCAGTAGGTTCCCCAGACCTTCCAGTCCCCAAGCTACACTCTTATTCAGACGAGGTTTACTCCTTCAGACCAGCCTCGCCCTCACCTTCTGACAGGCACTCCTTTCTCTGACTTGAGTGCCTCCTACAGCGAGTTGACTGGTCAGCCGACGCCCTCGCACACCACTCTTGTGACTTCTTCAGGGTTATCCGCTTCAGTGACAGTAGCTCCTTCCGTGACAGGGACTGACACCACAGAGACTGTGCCATCATCCGTTGCCTCGATAGATCCTCCAGCAGTTGGCACGCTTCAGGCTCAGGTGACAGAGACTGCTCCGCTCGTTGCTACATCTTCATCAGTACCTGCTCCTATTCTTCAGACCCAGACCGCTTCACAGCCACGTGCTTCTTCAGAGGGTCAGCCTGTCAGCTCAGAGTTCGAGGAGGATACTTCACAGTTCGTGATCACTCCGCGCTCCTCGGCACCCGACACGACTGCTTCTATTCTCCCGTCGGATCCTTAGTTTAGTTTTTGGCGGTTGATGCCAAAGGGGGAGAGATAGTAGATTCAGGGGGAGTTTTGATAGAGGTTTTTCGTTTTTCTTTGTGTGCTACATTCCTGCATCATGTTTACATTCCCGTACTTGCATTTTGTGACATGTGTGCTTGTGAGATTCTTTGAGTCTTATGTGGTCTATCTTGTCACTTTTTTATATCATGTCACTTAATTGGTTCTAGCTCATAAGGTTGTGCTTCCGTGCCTTACTCCGATTTCATATGAGCTATGTTTTATATGTGCTAACGTTTCATGTTTTATCTTATGAGTACACCCTGTTGGCTTGGGGCACATAAGCAATTTCTAACCCCTTGTGCTTATTGCTTTTTGCTTATGTGAACCAAGCATGTTCGAAAACCTCAACTCTTATCTTCTGAATTTAAGTGTTGTCATCAATCACCAAAAAGGGGGAGATTGAAAGCGTCTAGGCCCCAAGAGTTGGTTTTGGCAATTGATGACAACGCTTTATTACCATGACTAACGTGTGTTTTGCAGAAACTTCGGTAAGTTGGGTCATGGGGTTGATAACTGTTTTGGGCACTATGGTATTCATGCCCCTTAATGGAAATCGTTTCGGTTTTCAAAGGATTGACGTCAAGATTAAGGACGGTTAGTTCCGGATGTCAAGGTGTTGAGTTACGTTCGGAATAGTCGTTAGGATCTTCGTTTTCTCCTTTGGCCGTACTATAAAGGGGGGCGTGAGCGAGTAGCTTGACCTAAGTGAGCCTTTTGTTTAGGTGTGGTGCACACTTGTCAAACTTAGCAATAGGCAGCTCAAGAACTAGAGAACCTCATGTTTTTCCATCTCACATCCTGGAAACACAAGTTGTTTCTAAGTTTCCACAGCTCCCACAGGACAGCCGTATAGAAAATGTTCGACACCGTAAATTTCTTTTTACCAATCCACAATTGGCCAATAGATAGGAAATCTACACCTACTTGTCTATCAAAGATCTCAGAGAGGTGACACCAAAGCTGTTTAGCAATAGCACAATCAAAAAAACAGATGGTTAACTGATTCTAACTTGCAGACAAGGCAAAAACTTATCCTCAACCTCCCTTCTAATACTAAGATTGTCTCTAGTTAAAATTTTATTTTTAGAAAGCAACCACAGGAAAAAGTGGACTCTGGGTGACCTAAGTCCCCAAACCGCAGGGACATGGACTGGGATAACGCCTCTAAAGTTTGTAATTCTATATAAGGACTGAGAAGAGTAAATACCATTAGAATCAAATTGCCAAACATGGGAGTCATCTTCATCAGAGAAACAACTTTGATAAAATATATATTAAAAATATTAATATTTATGATATTGGTATCATTGGAAAGATTTTTGAATTTAGTTTTTTAATAAATTTATTTAGAGATATAAATGTTATACGTATTTTCTATAAATCGAGTCAAACTTGTGGCACGTCAAACTTGTGGCATGAAAACCGAAAACAACAGATAAACTGGGACCTAAGGAGTATCGCAAAACAGGCAACGAAATCAGCTAAATAAACACAATTTGTTTGCACCAGTCACAAGGCAACGGCTCACACGCAAGAAGCAATCGTACTCGTACATCGCCTACATTCACGAACGCCTGCGGCCTGCTTTACGTAAGATCAGTGCAGTCTTAATTTCTCTCGTATCGTAGCAACACAACGCAATATACACGCGTTGCATAATTGCATTGCATATGCGGCACCTACAGCTTCTGTGGCTGCGAAAGGGAGGTATCGAAGGACCTCCTCCTGACGAGGAGGCAGGTGACCCTCGCCGCCGGCTGCTGCTCGATCCCCCGCGTGCGCATGGTGTCGCCGAGCGTGCACAGCACGAAGTCCGGGCGGTGCAGCGAGAGCGGGAGGCGGTCCTCGCCGACGGCGAGCGCGGTGGCGTCCAGGAGCACGTGCCACGCGTTGCGGTGCGCCTCGGAGACCCAGTGCAGCGAGTACCGCGCCGGCGGCTGCGCGGCGCCGGAGGACGACGAAGGGGAGACGGCCGGGTAGGCGAAGAGGCCCTTGGGCGCGTGCTTGGACTTGCGGCGGAAGTACTGGCTGAGCTGGGAGCCCTTGATGCGCAGGTCCAGCCACGACTCCGGCGCCGCGATCACCTTGGCCTCCTTGTACGCCGCGAAGGCGCGGATGCAGTCGTTGTCCTCCTCCAGGATCGACATGTAGTAGCTGCTCCGGAAGAAAGGGTAGCTCTCCCCAACCTGCAAGATAACAACCATTAGATGCTCAAGGTCGGCCCATCTGAAGAAAAATAATACTACTTGTGGTTGCTTCTCATGTAGGGTCGATTAAAGGGTCAAATTATGAAAATAAATCATTGTTTCACACTCAAGCTCTACCATTTGCACCTCCTCCCAATAGTTATTAGTGAATTATTAGTTGTGGTAAAAAATTAACTAATGATAATGATAACCAACAACAGGCTCCTACCAGCATCATGGCGTCCCTTGGCGTGGGCGCGAAGAGCACGAGGTACTCGTCGTCGGTGAGGCCGCAGTGGTGGAGCACCCGGTTCCTGGCCTGGATCTCCGGGATGGAGATGAAGCTCCCCGGGAACGACGACTTCTTGGTCAGGATGTCCACCAGCCGCGACGGCTCCAGCCGGACCATCATGTCCACCATGTCGGGCCTCGCGCCGCCGGCCGACGACGGCGACCCCACCGGCGACGACCGCCGCCGCTCTCCGCCGCCGGCCTCCGGCGACGACGCCGTGCTGCCGTTGCTGTAGTAGGTGGAGTAGAGGTCGTCCTTGTCGCAGCTGCCGTCCTCGATGAGGCCGTGCGAGTACTGCGGGTACATGGCCAGCACGTACTGCTCCACGTACTGCCGCTCGCTGGGCGTGATGGGCCCCGACCACCGCAGGTCCAGCCCGTGCAGCGTCGAGATCGCCTCCGCGATGATGTGCGCCGGGATGAACTCCCGCGGGCAAACCTTCTGCATGTATATGTATTTATTTGCACCAATTAATTCTAATTCTCGGTGAAATTCAAGCATTTAATTCTAGATGTGCTTGGTCATGTCTCATGGCCTATATACTACTACAGTAACTAATAGTTACCTTCACAACCATGCTGTTTGGCCTGCTTGAAGATGTGCCAGGAGGGGGTTTGGGAATTGAGGCGCAAATTCCCTCTTTAAATTCTCCACCAAGTAAGCCCTGATGAATTGGATGCATGCATACATACAAACAACCAATAATTAGTACAAGACTGTAATAAGGAATTAAATCATTTTAGCTGTTTTAGTTACTTTTAGCAAATCACCACTAATTATCTATGGATTCTCTAGCTAGAACAAAAACATACATACCTTGTGTTCCATGTGAATGTGCTCCATCTTTCCGCACATTTGTACCACTTTAATCGACTGTCTAGAGAGAGTAGTATGTGTGTCCTTTGATGGTGTACGGAGTGGGCGAGAAGTCAAGTCACCACAAGAATTATGGAACAAGACGGATTAGATGGTATATAAGAAGGGGGGGGGGGGGGGGGGGGGCAGCACTGAACAGGTTTCAAGGATGATGCTTGTGGTTTAGGTGTTGTTGAATTGGATCTCTCACTTGGTCGCTTCTAGGTCTGGTCCTCAAGGAACAAGATATAGCGCTACTAGGATGCAACAGCTGTTTAACCATTGTTCTTGTTATTATATTATGCCACCCCAGTTCAGCACTGATTGATGAGGCACACATAACAAATAAATGTCCATGTCTCTATCAAAGGGATCATAAACAAGTTGTTGTGACATGAAATATCCAGTTGTTTCTATGTGCTGTTTAATTTGTGATGATGTGGGTCTATGGCATCCAGCTACAGGTATATACCATATTCCTGTGCATTATTGGAGGCTTGGTCTTTCTTCAGCTGCAAAAAAAATTATTTCAACACTAGGATTATTGGATCTTCATGCTTAGAGTGCTATGTACACTAACCAATGAAATTTTAGAATGAAGAAACAAGTAAAGCATTTTGACTCAGTCAATCGATCTGTTAATCCATTCTTCAATTTATCTTTAGGTTAAAATAGGAGTAATTTTACATATATGGTGGCATGAATTTGGATTTACAGTATGTAGTATTATTATGTGTTCATCAAATAATTTAGGAAAAATATCTAACTGTATGAAATATTTTCAAACTACCTAGCTACGGATCCCCATGGATATAATATCCAGACCTAATAATTGTTGGTGTGCTAATTTTCTTTACTTGTAAACCGCATCAAACCAGCAGCTGTATGAGAACAGGCTGGTTCTTCTTCATCAGTTCTGCTGATGAGCAATGAATACTCAAAATTTGCAGAGTTCTTATATGTTTGGGATGGAGGGAGTAGAATAAGACTCCTATATTTTTTTAAGCCAAATGCTAATCTGGAAACACAAATTAAATGGCTACCTATTTACTGTTTTGTCACTCTTCCACGGTCACACTACTACATGGTTTACTTTTACATATGTCAAGTGCAACTTTACTTCAAAACTGCTCAACTGTTAAAAGCTAAACTTAAAGTGGTACTGACTCTGAATTTTGGAAGGTCTGATAAATTTGTTTTAGGAGTTCACCCTATGGCTATCCCGGCAGCAATAATCAATGCAATGGTCAATTTAGTTGATCACTTTATTTAACAATAAATGACTAATCTAGAAGAGTCTGGATAGTGGAGATGTTGAAGAGTAGGTTGATCTAAAGGCTGAAGATAGGCAGCAGTGCACTCTTTTGTCATTCTAAACAATTAGATAATGCTTATGGTCTGTTTTGTGCTTTGTGTTCTTATCTTTCTTTAAATTAGGATATGTGCCAATCCCCAAGTCTCACACAGCTTTGTTTTCAATTACAAATTGTTCTTGTTAGCTTCTAGTGGGACAAAGACCCACCTGAAATACAAAGGCAAGGAATCTACATCTCTAATGCTCTAATTTTCCAATCGGAATTATTAAACAACCATTAGGTAATGCTGATGCAAGCCCCCAAAAAGTAACCCTTTGGATCTTTGTGCACCTGTATACTATAACTGTGGCACATCGATTTGTCGATGATACTTAAGTCTTTGTGCTCAATTATACGTGTATATACAATCCAACTGGTCACGATCTAGATATATAGCTGGCTACATTTTGCTATCTAGAGTACGAGTATATATGCCAGTTTCTAGTGATATATATGTGATGTAATTACAAAATTCAGAAATTGGTAATAAAGATTAAAAGCGTCAATCATACAGCTTTCGGTTTTCTAGAACCATGGTATTAGGTACTGCATATTTTCACACTATACCCCCTTATATAGTTGTTTTCTTTTATTAAAACAGCACGTAACTACATAATTAATTGTAGACATATAAATCGCCTAAGAATAGTTTGTGCTCTATATTAGAGATATGTAGATGTATCGTATACACATGTTTTATATAACACATACCATTTTGGCTTTTTTTTTGGAAAAGGAAAGTTTTATTAATTTCAAGAATGTTACATCAAGGCAATACAACATCTTGAAATCCTCCCGGCCCCTGTCAGAAAGGCACACAGCTCAAACAAAGAAGACAGAAAAATAACATCAGGTCACCCTTATGGCTATCAATCCATAGACTATACTATCACCTATGTGCCTGGGAAAAAAACTCCTTGGCCACCTATACCAAGAATTGAGAAGCCAGTACAACCACCTCCTGGGAAGTAAGCTTCTGTAGGATGGACCATGTACGGAGCCGGTGTGCATGTCACACTCCATTTTAAGGACAAAATAGAGTGCATAAACTTTATGTGCGTCCCAGGGACAGTCACGTACATAAGTCGACAAATTACATAAATGTATTATCATAGTGTATCTTACATCACATTATTACAGCACATAGCACTTATACAACACAAGCGAAAATTAAAAGACAACTCTCAAACGTGGTAGCTCCAACACAGGGATGATCAACTGGTTGACTCAAACCTAGAAGTCCTCTGGATAATCCTCGTACCAACTGTCATATGTTATCCATCCGGAATTTTTATCCAAAAATAGAAAATAAATAAGCGTGAGTACATTTCGTACTCCACAAGCATAACATGGGGATTTCATAAGGCTCAAAAGGTAGACACGGTTTACTGCAGTTAGCATTTTAGTAAGTCAAGATTTTATTATTGATTAGTATCAATTTATGCTTAAGCTCCCAAATTAACCCACATGATCATATACTAGAATCAAATAGAGCCATTGAACATCATTATAATATCATCATCATCATCATCATGAGTTAACAACATAACAAGTATCCATTTATTCTATGAGTTTTTTAGGTCGCTCGTGACCGTGAGAACAACTGTTATAACGGTTTTTTTAACACTCTGCAGAGGTTGTGCATCTTTACCCGTGAGTCATGTTGCCCAAATGGCCGAGGCCCATCGACCCCCTAACACTCCTAAGGTGAGCAGGCAAGGTACACTGTGAAGCCTTCCATAGGTCTCTCCAACATGTTAGGGCCGCGAGGTTTCCTTGGCAGGCAGATGTAGGAACCCCCTTTCTATGGCATAATTCCTTTACGGCTATACACATAAGAACAGAGGCAGTCCTATACCCAAAGTGGCAAGCCCCTCTTGCGCCATAAAGGTAATCTCTAACAAGCTAGAAAAGATTCTATTACTGAGCTAAAGCCAGAGCCATGTGACTCTCACGGTTGCACTGTCAATCCCAGCTTTTGCCGACAGATAAGTCCTTATGGAGGGTTTAGGGCACCATGATCAAAGTCATTTACACCTTCACCCTATAGATCAGTTGTCATAAAGCATGTTTTACCTTTGGTTCCATAGAACCATTAACCATTGTATAGATCATGTTTAGTTAGAGCACTAGCATTCTACCCCATATGCAATTAATCCATAGGAGTCAAGGAGCATGTCAACAATTACTAGAAAGTCCTTATGGTTGTCAAAATTAGACACATGCAAAATGAGTAGATGATTAATGTGAATAGGACAGCAAGGGAGGCTTATGCTATACTTGCCTTGGTTCACAAAGTCCTGCTGATCCTGGTGCTCCTCGAAAGAAACCAGGTTCTCGAAGTACTCCTCACCGTCTGAACTCGATCACACGAACCAACGACACACATTCCGAAGACAATCATATAAGCAAAACAATTCTATGGTTAGAACAATACACCAGAAGTAAATAAAACAAGATAAAAAGTTTATGAAGATCATCTACGTCTCGCTACGATCACATTGACGAGAAGTTCACGAAATTCGGAGCTAGAACGCGAAAGTTATGACTTAAACTAGATTCCTATAGCAAGTCAAATGACTAAACCTATTCATGAAATTTAAAAGTTGCTAACGGGTCTAATAGTAGCATCATCGTGTAGATTATGAAATTATGAACCTAACGCAAGTTGAACGGGTCGAATCGGAGCTAAAATGATGATTTTATAAGCAAAACAATGCAGTGGCATTTCTGTAAATAGGTAGAACTATTTTTGAATTAAAATAAATCAAAGGAAATCGGATTTTGAATTCCGGCCAAGGACTACGGGTAGAATTTGGTTTCTTTAGCAAAATCGCCTCGTGAAGGGGTACGGGGCGATCTGGATCGTTGGATCCGAGATGGATGGCCCTAATTAGAGCAAGGAGAAAGAGAGAGAGGGGGCTCCGGCCGGGAACAGTGCCGGCGCGGCGGCGTTGCCATGGCCGGCGGCGTGCGGCTCACCGGAGTAGGCGGCTAGGGCGCTACGGGCCTCGGCTCACCAAGCCGAGAGCACCGAAAGAGAGCAGGGGTGAAGGCGAACTCACGCCGGGGCAAAATGCGGCCGGAGGACATGGCCAGCGCAGTGGTCGCCATGGACGGTGGCGAGAGGTTTGTCGGTGCATGGGAAAAACGGCCCTAGAGGCACCAAACGATGCGGGAAACGTACGGGGAGAAAGAGTGGAAGATGGCGAAGCTCACTGGGCGAAAAATGGAGGCGGAGGCGGCTTGGGGACAACGGCTTGCGCTTGGCAGATCCTGGCGAGCGGCGGCACTGCGATTGCGGCTCTGTGAGCGGGACTGGAGCGGGGAGGCAGCAGGGGGAGTGCGGAGACGGGGTCTGCTCTCTTCTATAAGGTGTCCGAGGTGCGGGGCACTCCCACGTCGTGGAGATCGTGGGCACGGGACGACGGTTGCGCCATGTCCGCGCGTGGCGCGGGAGGAAGGGGAAGGCACTGAATGTGGGCCCTGCTGGTCAGCGGGAGAGAGGAAGGAGGAGGCAGCTGTAGTTGCTGAGCTCGTGGGCTGGGCCGGCCCAAGAAGAAATGAGGAGGGAGGGGAAAAAGGAGAGCGCCAGCGCTAGGCTGGGCCTCGGCCAGGAATGAGAAGAAGGGGAAGGGGGAAGGGAGCTGGGCCGGCGGAAGGAGTTGGGCCAGAAGACCGAGATTCAAGGAATGGAGAGAGAAAAGAGGAAATCCCTTTTTCTTTTTCCAAACAAATTTCCAAACTCCTTTTTAAAAGGGTTTTTGAATCCTTTTTACATTTGAAACAAAACCACTCATCATAGAAAATAAAATGCAGCAGCATGAGTGCATCAACGTGTATCTATCCTTATAATTGATTTTAATTTCACAAAAAATTATTATTTCCTATATTTGAATGCACACATAAATACATAAATAAATCAAATTTAACTATTTTGAAATAATACGAAATTTAGAGTGTTACAGTGCAGTTGAGTAAATGACCTGCAAAAAGGAAGATTTTTTGTTTTAAAATATAACTGCATTTCTATAGAGCCATAGGACCAACACAAAGCTTCCACTCCCAGTAGAACCATCTATTTTAGATCTTTTCTAAGCCCATCTAGCCAGCTTCCGAACAAATTGGATACATTATGAGGTCAAGCTGCGTATACTGCCAATCTAAAAACAGATGTTGTATCGTTTCATCTTTACGACAAAAACAACATTGTTTATTGCCGTGCCAATTCCATTTCGCTAAATTGTCTTTGGTTAGAATGACCCCTCTACTAATGTACCATATAAATATTTTGATCTTCATAGGGGCTTTTAACTTCCAAAGTCACTTGTTAATGTTAGGAACGTTTTGGTGAATTAGGCCTGGATAATGTGATTTTACCGAAAAATCACCATTCTGGTCTAAATTCCAATGGAATTCATCCTCCTAGCTTAGAACCATAGAAGTAAGACATAAAAAAAGATTATTCCACATCACTAACTTTGACGTCAGAGAGGTCTCTGCGCCAGGATATATTAGGTGGTTGTGTACTCAAAACCACAACCACCGTACCATGTTTCTTTCTAGCTAAGTGTCCTATTAGGTAAAGGTCCGGATATGTTTCCATACTGTTCTTGGAAAATTTAGTAAAGTTTTCGTTAATTAGAAAAAATTTGGTGCACTGAGCCACAAACAAAAGACTCATAAATTAAGTGTTGCTCCAAACAATACACATAAATTAAGTGCTGTTCCAAATAAATGCAGAGTCACTTTTACAAAAGTTGAAGTTTTAATTTATGCAAAGTTCCTTTAGCTTAAGTGCTATTAAATTGGGTTCACTTGTTGTGCACATTTTTATGCATGGGCAACTAGACCAAATCAAGTTTTGATCCGTCATCATCTAGGGTTTTCTCTTGTTGAAATTTCAATGGAAGGATTAATCCCTCTTGCTTATTAGAAGTTCTAATATGCGCATGGACTTGATTTTTGTGCTTCTCTTGGATACAGATCTTCAGACCATGATAAGATTTTTATTCCAGTTGATACATGCCAACTAAGAGCATCTCCAATAGGAGTTCTCAAATCAGGGCTCCTTCTTTTTTATTTGAGGGCTCCCTTTTTGTGCTTCTACTTCAGTAGAAGCCTTCAAATTAGGGCCCTCAAATCAATTCTAGTAGACATTGTCATATGGGACCCACTCATCATGCAGCCATATCCACCATTGTTCCAATCAACTGAGCTATGGGGTGGAGGAGCACTGCCGTCGTTCCAATCGACCTTTGGAGAGGAAGGGGAGGAGCACCAGAGTCATTCCAATCGACTGAGCTATGAGGGCGTGGGAGAGAATGGGGAGCACCATAGACGGCCTAGCGAGGGCCAGGAGCACCGAGGTCACATGCCTCTAGTGAGTTGGGGACGGGACGAGCGGCAGTTCAAGAGAGGCATGATGAAAAGAGATGCACGGGGTGAGATGGTGCAGGAAACAACATCCCGAGAAGTAGGGAGCTTCCTACACACCCCTGGAAGATGGGGTTGAGTGGAGAGATTTGGGGGCCTCTATAAAGTAAGGACTTGAGTTGGGATGCTGTTGAATTAAGTAGGTGTTTGGTGCATCCTCAGGTAACGTAAATGGAAAGGATCATTGATTCCTGACTTTGTTTGGCACCGACGTGGTAACGGCACTACAGGATACCGGCAGCAGCGTAATTCGATAAAGGTCGGAGACGCGCGGTATCAGCGGAGAGTAGAGTGTTATCTGATTACGCGGTATCTCATTATGGACCGAATCGAACCAAGCTGTATCGGCATCTAGTCCTGGAAGTATTCTGATTATGTTACATTTCGCCGAACCAAACGCTTCCGTAAGTGTTTTGCTCTAGCACCAGAAAGTAGAGTAGGGGCCCTGTTTGTCCCTGTTGGAGATGCTCAACGCTTAGAGCTAAATTGGTCACCCATTTTGTCACCTTGAAAATGATATTATTTTGGACGGTATGCGTGCAGAATGTCAATACATGACTGTTTCAAATCCACATTTTCTCAAGGTAGCTTGAGCTAGTTGTCGTCTCATGATAATGACATGTATCTAACACCGATGTCACCAAAAAAGTTCATCCTTGTCATTTTGTGCAGGATTCAACCCCTAAAACATATGATAATTAGGTACCAACTGAAGTAGTAGACTACCGAATTACTTCGTCAATTTTTTTATACCTATATATATCATACTAAAACATCTTTCATGCCATGTGGCGGCCAATAAGCAATGTTCCTTTCTCAAGAAATACATATATGATTCATTGCCGAATGGGCACAATATATGCTCTCAAACATGAATCCGGACATGTCGCTGTTGTCCTAGAAACTAATTTTATAAGATAAGAAATTCACTTATAGACTGCCATGCTCATATTTATTGCAAAAGAAATTAATATATATTTGTGTAATAGAGCTTTTGTTTTGTGTGTAAGAAATTTTGAATTTATACAATGACTCGCGCTTTTCCAGACCAATTCAAGCAGAAAAGTCCCGTTCAATTCTGGCATGCTTCGCATCTGGAGAAATTTGGATCCAGGGCTCGCTTGTTTTGACGTACTCGGCTAGCTAGAGTGTTAGAAGAGGCAATGACGAAGTACACTCTCCCTTGACCAACACCTTTGAACACCAGTTTTCCATTTCGTTTTTTCTAATGTGTAAGGTTGTTGAAAAGGTGTATCCTAAAAGTTAGCTTAAAAGTGACATACATTTGACCAAATAAAACAATAACTATGGTTGAATGATAGGAAGGTGGGAGGAAATGGGTTTGGATGGAGACCTTTAGTTGTGATGCTAATGTCACTTAGGCCCAGGGTAATACAATACAACTGAAGCCTTTTCTTTTGGGTGGGTGGCTGGGGGGTGGGGGGGTGGCGCATGAAGAATTCAAGAAATCATATCTTGTTTTTGAGAAATTATAATCAGCAAACAGATTTAACAAGAAGATGGATCCATGTATGGCCATAAATATTTAAATGAAAAAAATGGATCCTTTCATAGTTGCACTATATTGTTACGTGCTCTTCACTAACATGTCCTCGTTTACGATTTTTCCGATCAGTTCTTTAGGAATTCATATTATAAAAGAAATAAGAAATACTAATAAGAAGAGACTAGAGGAGCGCTTTGAGAAGTGACTCGGTAGTTGAAGGTCGTTTGACATTGAAAAATGCAGCGCTTAAGGCTGGACGAAAAACTCGAAGCTCGTTAGCTGGCTCGGCTCGTGGCTGGCTCGGCTCAGCTCGGCTCGGCTCGTGATGATAATGAACCGAGCTGAGCTAGGATTTTAGCTTGTTAGCTATAACGAGCCAACTCGAGCTGGCTCGTGAGCCGCTCGCGAGCCAAACGAGCCGTAGTTTTAGGGAAAGAGTCATCATAACTTATATTAGTTTTGTATTACTTCATGTCTTGCACTTCATAAATGGATGATATGTTAGCTCATATGAATATTTTATTCGATTTAAGGTTATTGAATATATTATTTTTATATTAGTAATATTTTTAAGCTTTAAATAAATGCAAATATTATATTTTATGTATTTTTATACCTGGCTCGCGAGCCTAACGAGCCAGCTCGAGCTCATAACGAGCTGAGTCGAGATGGCTTTCTGGCTCGTTAAGATAACGAGCCGAGCCGAACTAGCTCGTTATCCTAACGAGCCAGAACGAGCCGAGCCGAGCCGAGCCAGCTCGGCTCGTTATCCAGCCTTAGCAGTGCTCAACAGCCTTCCGTATATAACATTCTTTCCTCCATAGCACGGGATGTACTAAAAAAGCGATTCCTTTTCACTACTACACAGATACATATGCTTTGTATGGATGGTTGGGACCAGCTGTCCCTACTCATTCGCCTTTAGAAATCAATTTGTAGCGATGACTGAGTATTTTTAGGGATGGCTGAGTATTTTTAGGGACGGCTGAAAAAACAAGCAAATCATTTTTTAGAATTCACAAATCTAAGCCCCAAAAATAGTAAAAAAAAGATTTTAATCCAGGAAAACCCCACCAGGCAGCCACACCATTTTCCGCAAAAGTCACAAGTCATGCAATTTTTTAGCAAAAAAAAAACAAGTGATGTGCAGCCATGAAGCTTGAACCCGCAAGTTCAATCCTCGCATGCTTTTCCTTCAACCATTCCACTCATCAGACACTTAGTCTATTTGGAATATTTGTCCTCCTCATTTTACCTTTAATCGATTTTGAAATTAGTATTTTGGACTCTGAACGAATTCAAATAAAAAAGTTGTTAACTACAAAGTTTTATAACTTTTTGATATCTATAACTTTGATTTTGGTTATTTCTCCATCTGAGATCGTTTAAAGAATATGAATTTCAAATGTGATAAATTCAAACGTAACTTTTCATAGTAAATGAAAATGTTGTCACCAACAAAGTTGTATAAGTTTTTGAGATCTACATCTTTTCTTTTGGTCGTTTCTCTATCTGACTCTGACATTGTTCAAAATTTTCGAATTTCAAATGTGAGAAAATTGAAACATAGTTTTTCTTGAATAGCAGATTATTTCAAATGAAAAGTTATCAAGTACAAAGTTCTATAACTTTTCAATATCTACAACTTTCGTTTTGGTCGTTTCTCCATCCAAGGTTGTCTGAAAAAAATAGAATTTCAGATGTGTTAAATTCAAATGTACTTTTTCTTGGATACATGATTTCAAATGAAAAATTTGTCAATTAAAATGTTGTATAACTTTTCGACATTTAGAACTTTTGTTTGGTTCATTTCTCCATCTGAGATCATTTGAAAAATTCAAAACTCAATACTTAATTTTACTAGTTGGCGCTCATTTTAGAGGTGGTTCTAGATCCAACCGCCTCTAGAAATTGGTTTGTATGGGTGGCTGAGCCGCCCCTACAAATAGGGTCATTTGTAGAGGGGGGCTGAAAAATACTAGCGGTCCCTACAAATACATTTTTAGAGAGGCTCGTTTTGAAAATCATTTTTAGAGGCAGATTTAGAGTCTCTACTAAGGAGGCATCTCTACAAATGCTTTTTTAAGTAGTGTTTGCTCCAGGTTTTACTAGTAAGGATAATAACAATAAAAAGAAATATAGTAAGGCAAAGTGGAGCGTCTTTGTCAACCCAAGGACCAAGGTGTCTAGGTATACATGACCTAAATATGAAAAATACGGCCTTTCTTAGAAAATGGTTGTTCAAACTCCTCATACCAGAAGGTGTATTGTAAAAATTGCTTCAAAACAAATACCTAGCACCAAGTCTGTAGCTCAGGTAGAATACAAAGTAGGAGACATACACTTCTCGTTTGGTCTCTCATGAAGGTTACGTAGGATTTCCTTCGTTTTGAATTATTCATTGTGAAATATGGATCACATGTTCGGTTCTAGGAGGACAAGCGGCTAGGTAACGCGACATTTCCAAAACAATATAGCTAGACATAAATATTTGATTGTCAGTTTACCAGGCTAGGAGTTGTTCTTACAAAAGGATAACTTGACCAAGCGAAACTGGCAAGGGTATCATATTTGATTGTCGGTTTGCTAGGATAGTTTGGTTTATAACTCAGGCAGATTTAGTTTTGTTTATAATCCAAAGGTCATAGCATGTCACATATATTTGGCACTTGGTTAGTAGGGATTAGTAAAAAAATTGAAGTATTTGGTCCTGTTAGGATCGTCTACCATCTATTGGTCAGTTTGTTTACATATGAATGACTTAGTCTTTGAAAAGAAAAAAAATACTCTTCTCTTTTGTAAGTTATGTTCTAATGTATTCACTTGCTTCATAAATGGACCATCTATTTGGTTGTGATGGCTTTGTAGCACTTGGCACAGGTGGCCAAGGTTATCTTCTTCCAGATACATGAGTAGCGTGTCTTTGGATTGATAATCAATATAGTGTGTGTTGTTCTTCTCTTTGGTGATTGTGTGCCTCATGTAGAAGCTGAAGTAGTATTTTCAAGCCTTTTTATTATGATGAAGTGTTGCACTTAGAAATAAAGTTTCCTTTATCGAAAAAGATTATTATGGTTTGTGCAAACTCGTAGTTGAACAAAAAAAATCTTGCTACAAGATATATACTGATTACGAATGAAGTATATCTTAGTTGTTATGTTTCTTATAGTGGTACCTGCCTACCTTGTTTTAAGTCCTTGACTTAACACTAGTGCTTGTATTTTTTGGATTTATTTGTTCAAGAATTTAATGGCCCTATTGTTTCAATAGTAGGAGATATGCCTCTGACAACACCTGGTTTCAAGTTCTTGACTTGACATAAGTGATTTTAGTTTTTGGATTTATTTATTCTAGGATTTATTGACTCTATTCTTTTAGTGGTAGCCATCGACTATTTAATGAGGCACTTGTGGTGATTTTGTCAATCTCGATATTTATCGGTCTACCTCAATCCTTCGGAGATGCTCATAGAGGGACGGTGTGGGTTTGAGTGTACGTGCATGTATTGAGTATCTACGTCCTTACTAGATTTTGCAAAAAAAGGCGTACGTGCATGTATTGAGTATCTACGTCCTTACTAGATTTTGCAAAAAAAGGCGTTATGGCTTTTTTAGATACGTAGTAAAAGTTATGTATCTATACATAGCATGTATTAGATAAATAATAAAAACTATATAATTAGAAAAGCCACAACAACTTAGAGTTCCAAATGGAGTGAGTATATAACAGTTGAAACTATATTTAGGATCCCATAATAATGAGCAAGATTTAATGACAGAACGCCAGCACAAAACGCAGCCACTGTAAACTAGCCCAAACATCCAAAAACACGTAGTCTGAAATCACCAAAATGGTTCGTGGTTGCACACAGATACTTTATTAATTTCTTGCTACAACAAACAAAATTGACCAACCATCACACATTATATTGGCTGATGGTGGTTAAATTGCAAACATTCACTAGCATCTAATTTAGCTGCGCAATGGCTGGTCGGTCGTAGTGGTGTCCTTAGTATTGTAACACTCCATGGATGCAACGCAGGACGCAGCTGGAGACATCACTGTCAGAGCTGATGTGTGTCTGAATAGCTGGTATTCCAAATTAGTCGCCTTCAACCTGAGCTTCGCCGAAGCCTCCTCCTCCTCCTGACGATCAATTCTATGACAAATTAAACTATTGTCCTACAACTGTCGATCGTAATATTGATTTCCGTCGAAGAGGAAATAACATTAAATGTACTTGCACATAGGCACAGATCACTTTCTCGTCTCATGTTTTATAAGTTATCTCATCCAAAAAAATGTGAGAAAAATAAATTTTGTAATGGTTTACAGCCGATGTAACTCTACGTATATATGGAGAGATCGGTTAATTTGTTGGGTGCCTCTATACATCTGTCAACAGATTCAACAACAACGAATCTGTCAAATTTTTGACAAATAAACAGCTGACACATTAGCCAAAAAATCTGACAGATTTGCAATATAAAAATCTGTCAGATTTCAATAGCACGGGTAAAAATCAACAAAAACATCCAAAACCCGTTAGCATTAGCAGTCTAGAGAGTTGGCTGGATCCAATTAGTACAATTTGTTGGTAACATACACAGGAGTAGTACAAGACAAATACTAGTACATACATAGAACCACCACAAGGAAAACTGACGCAAACTAACAAAAATCCCTCGCTAGTGCCAACTGACCATAGCAATAGCAGCAGCGGATGGACTATGGACATGGACCAAGGGCCGAATCAGACCGCTCTCTCTCTGAACCCAAACTACGGAGCAGAGCAGCTCTGCTTGGAACAGACGGACAACATCAGAGCGCGTAGCAGCAGGACGTCAGCCAGTTCCAGGTAGTAGCGACATCAGATTTGGCTTGATCCACTGGTCAAACAGCTTGTCCATCGATGGATCCATGCAGCTAGGCAAGAGCTGGCTGTGCTCATCTGACAGAGATTTCACCCAATATGCAGAGTACCTGGATTTTAGATGCCACAAGGAAATGTCAGCAAAAGTGAGCACTGTCAGTCTAGAGATCAACATGATCCACCAGCAAATGAAAACAAACTCTTGTTCGTCACACGACACAAACCATGCTTACTGAAAACAGTAGTATTATTGATTATCTATTGTGTAGCAGGAATTCTCTGAAAAGAATGCAGCCATTCATGACAAAAGATAGAGAAACAACAATGGAAAGACCAATCATGTAAGCAAACACAAAGATCATTGTGCCCTGCATGTAACCCTACAGTGACAAGAGCTAGGGTAAAGCATTGTAAATTTGCAAAGTGCCGATGGGTGCACAAAAGCTTCGGCGAGGGCATGCAAAAGGAGACGGCCAAGGGATACTATCAATCTACCATGCTACTAGCCTTTTCAGATTTATTAGTCCGAGTGCAGAGGCAGAGATTTTTTTAGTTCTACTACTTGTCTGATAATTGATCTCAGATAATGACTGGGCTGATAATAAAAAGTGCTTCTGGTGCTGCACTACTCACTAGTCTGATCCATGCTTTTTGTCATGTATACATCTGTCATGCTTTTTGTCATGTACACACAAAAAAACAGCCATCATCAGTCATCAATTCTATAATCAGAGACCATTAAGCTAAAATACCAAACACATCAAAGCGAGCCAACACATATATTCAGTGACCACAGAAAAACAAAACACATCCTCCATAGTCATAGATTGCTCCAAACAAAGACACACACAAGCGCGCGCGCACACACACACACACAATATAGCATTGGCACGAGGCATCAGCCTAAACATGAGTGATGCCCTGAAAGATAACTGAGAAATAAAATAAATGATATGCAAGCAGAAAACTTCAATCCTTCTAGCAGCCCACAACTCTCACCTGTTTTCATTATTAGTGATCCTGTACTGAGAATTTAGCTGTAGACCAGCAGTAACATGACAGGGCTCTTCCAGTCAAAAGCAATAGGACATCAGGGCTTGAGCCCACATCTGCTAGGTACCAATAACCATTTGGGTTGCAAACCTGCAAAAGAAGATAAACAGTAGGAATTTAAAAGATGAAAAAGCACTAGTGACAAGGCATAGTGACGAAGTCAGTCAAATCAAACCAGGGAAGAAAACACTAACCGACTAAACAGGAGGATGATACAAAAAAAACATTAGTGCATTTTACCAAAAGTAACACTAGAATCAGGCACAACTTTGTTATTTGTTTCATTCTGGATAAAGATTAGAAAAGAATCACAGGATGAGCAACTTCACACCTCAAATCCTGGATGTCAGAAGCAACCAATGTAACAAGACCTCTATCAACTTCAGCCATTGATAACTTGAGGCCCACCATAGGTGCCTGGCTGCTTTCGGGGTGTCCATGAGAAAATGACACCATCAATTCTAAAGCTGAAACCTCATCAAGAGGCAATGGGTTGTCATGAAGCAAATGGCTGAAAGCACTGGAAATCAACAAACAATTAGCTGGTAGAAAAAGAAATGGGAACAAGAAGCCATTACAAACAGAAAAGGAAAATAAATTAACAAGAAAGAGCGATTGCATTACTCTGAACGTAAGCGAAAGGTTCTGTGATATTGCATAGAGAGCAGCATAGGCTGCCTTACCCAAACATCTGAAAAGAATCAGCCATGCAAGCAGGTGACAATCCTCCATCATCCAGAGCCCTGTCATAGAGTATATTAAAGCAAAGGTATTGCAGAAAGAGAACAAATTTTGAAAATGGCATTGATACAGGGATATGGTGAGTCAATGCATGAACATATTTTGTATGGGAAAAAAACAATGTTAGGCGTACACACACAGACACAAACACACACGGTATAAGAAAAAAATCCAACAAACAGCTACAAAAGTTCACATGCAGCAAATGGAGCAGCAGCAACAACAATGCAACAAAAGCTTAATCAGAAAAAATTATAAAGAATAACGCCACACCTCCAGACACAAAAAAAAGCTTACAAAACACACACATAAGAGAGACACACACAAAAACAACAAACACACATCTAATGAAACTACGGATTAGACTGACAGTTTGCTCACACAAAAAAAAACAAGCTTACAAAATATATCAGCTAAAAAAACTCTGCTCAACAAACAAGTCAAACATAAAAAAAAATTATATCGACTCTAAAGAGCAGCTAAAAGTATACACTCAGCCTAACTAAATAAACAAATCACAATTCTGAAAATTACAGCTAATGACAAAAAAAATAAAAAAAAATAAAAACAAAAAGAAAAAGAATAAAGAAAAATAAAAGCACATCTGCACATCACAGCAATAAAAATATAAAATATACAGCTACAAAATAAAATTAGCAGGCTTTGGGGCAATCAAAAGACAAAAGAAATAAAAAAACACCTTAATCAGCATCAGGAGCAACCAGCACGCAACTGCAAAAACAACAGTACAAGCTCAGCAGACTTTGGGCCCTCAAAAGGCAAAAGACAAATGACAGGGCCAAAAAGCTTAATCAATAGTGGCAGCAGGCATCAGCAGCTGTCACATAGAGAAAGACATAGAAACATACACATAGAGAGATAAACATAACTCAACTCCAAAAAATACAACTAATGCCTAAGAAAAAACAAAAAAGAAAACAAAAATACAAAAAGTCAAAAAAAAACACAGAGCAAAAACACACCCACACCCACAAAAAACCGACACACACACAAACAGAGAGAGAGGCACACAAAAAGACACACATGCACCCATACACAAAGAACACACACAGACACACTCAGAAGGCAAAGGACAAAAAAGAACTACAGCTCAAAAAAAACCCCACCTTCTAGACACACATGCACCCAAACACACAAAGAAGCCACACACACAGACACACTCAGAAGGCAAAATACAAAAAAGAACTACAGCTAAAAAAAACTCCACCTTCTACTCCTACTAGACAAATCAAATACTACCGACTATTCCAGCATCAGCAGCTCTAGCAGCTTCACAACTAATAACCACATCAATTGGCTTTGGGGCCCACAAAGGAAAAAAACCATATTCATCAAAGCTGGCCCTTAAAAGGCAAAAAAAAAGAATCAATAGTTGTTGCATCTGGTTTTGGATGAATTGTTTCCTCATACATTATATTACTATAATCCATCCACCCAAATAAAAAAATATAAAATAAAATAGTTGCTGCATCTAGTAACTCAGGGTGCATCCGAGCAAAGGACACTTTGTTACAACTTACAAGTACACAGAAATAGCTACTTAACATGCACTACCATTGTTGTTACAAGTGGAGCTTGCTATATATGAACTACTAGTAGTGTACATGCTCTTTCACTCTGCTTGGTGAATTGAAGTGCAAATCGTAAAGAGCTAAGCAAGAAATAGCAGATCCTAGAGACATATATGCCACAAAAGTAATAAACCAACAAGTTTGAAGACATATATGCCACATTGTTCATAGAAGAAACATATTATCCAAATTATATTTTCAAAGAATGCAGATCCAAGAGACAAAAGCCACATTAGCAAGATATACTAAAATTACATCACCAAATACAAAAAATTATAGTGTATACTAAACTTAGTGCTAGTAATATATAAGTGTTGGCCTAAGCAAAGGTAATCTTTCGCCGCATAGATATGAACTTACCCTTTAATCATTTGTATATCGGGCTTTGGTGTACCTCAGTTGCATTCAGATAGAGCCCCCGAACAATTCATGCAAAAAAAGTGTCAATGGAAAAGGACAACTTGATAAAAAATCTTACAAATACAACAGTAAAGAAAATAGAGGAAAATTTGTTCACTGACAAATAGAAGAGTCAAAAGAAAAAAAAAGGTGCAGCAGCACAACTGATAGGCCGGAAGCCATTCGTGGTCTTTTCTGCTTCGACACAAATCTACTCTAGTACAAAGAAAAGGGTCTGACTAAACAAAGAGTCTGCAATCCATAGAATGTGCCATATTTGTTCTCTACAATCCATAGAAGGTTAAATCACAGCAAACAAAAATCATCATGAATAATCTTATTGCCCTCACAATATTTGTCATGCCCAACAGCAACAACAAAGAAAAACTTGATGGGCATAGAACAGAAATTGGTACTCGTATAAATATAACAATCCAGCAGCTCAGGGTGCCATCCGACAAAAACTACATTTCTCCTTCCACCTAACAAAAGCATGGTATGGTACCACTAGCTATGCTATGATATCACATCAAACATGTGCAATTCAAATCTCCAAAAACTAACTGAATTGCCTGCAGGCAAACATCAAAATCCACAAAGGGCACTACCAGAAACACAAGCCCTTGGCAGCCGCTGACTTGTCCAACTCAGTAGTTAGAATCATCAACTCATCCACCAGAGCTAGCAGGACTCAGTATTCTGAAAGGAATATTCTCAATTCTTGAGAGTTCATGGCAGAGAAATAGCGAGAGCATTATAGTATCAGCCACCCTCACTACTCAGCACACAGCATAATCAATTTGTAACTGGCATGAGAACAACAGTCAACCAAAAAGTTCTTGTACACATCACTAAAGCGCTGGACTACTGGAGCAATACTGAAGGTCAGGCTGTAGACGAGTCAATCCAGTCTTCTTCAAAGAAGACGCCACACAATATTCACTTATTCAGAGAAACCGTGGTCTATTTTTAGAAGTCAAAACCAAAGCAAGCAAGGGATTACCATCGAACGCATAGCCGCATAGGGGGATCAGTTGAACACCGAAAATTGGAGTTGAATTGCATCTACGAGTACTACTAGCCCAACACACATCGGAGGAGCATATGACCCAGCCAAAAAGGTCTGGGCTTGATTCATCACAGAAACGCAAAGATCGGGAAAAGGAGAGCTAGTGCGTCGTGCGCCCAACGCCCCTAGGCCGCCCAAATCCACAGCAACAACCCCTACCGCAACCAAATCCACAACCACACCCAAACCCACGGCCGCAACCGGGGTTGAACCCACTGCCACAGAGTTCCTCGCAAACTACCCCGAAAGCCACCACAAAAATCGACATCTACATCTCGTGCCAAATCTATGCAGCCACGGACGACCCGTGACCAACAACACAAACACAAATAGAAATAGCACCTCAAAACAAAAGCAAAATCGACGAATAACGATGCGAAGAATAAAATACACTTACACATATCAACCGCACGAAGACACTCCTCTGCAACCGTCGGCACGGGGAAAAGACACTCCTCTGCAACCGTCGGCACGGGGAAGCGGCGCGCAAGGATCCCGCTCCGAACACCGCTCGCAGCGGCGCGCGAAGACATCGCCTCACCACAGCTCGCACACAGCTCGGCGAAACAACCCCCGAAATCCGACCACCACTCACCGCCGAAGTCCGACCACCGCAGCGGCGCATGGCGAAGCACAGCTCAGCGCAGCAGCCGCCGGGGCTCCACTGCAGCCGTCGGCACGAGAGAAAGCAGTGCCCGAGGATTCCCCGCTCCAACCTCCGCCCACCATGGCACAGCTCGCCCCGGACTGCGGCAGAAAAAAGCTCCGCCCCACCCACCGCCTGCGCGCGGCACCACGGCAGTGGGAGCGGTGCGCAAGGAAAGCGCCTCCACCCACAACTCGCCAGACCTCAACGCAACTGCCGCCGACAACCTCCGGCCCACCCACCGCCCTGCGCGCGGCTCAAAAGCGAAGCGGCGGCGAGACCTGCGCCACGGCGCGTGGAGGATGCGGAAACGATTTGGGGAAAGAAACGCTCGGTGGAAGATGAAAAAGAAAAGGGGTTTGCGAGTTTCGGATGCTAGCTCGCGGACCCGTTAGCGCTGGTGCACAAATCTTGAAACAAATCAACGGACCAGAATTTGACAGATAAAAAGCCACAAAATCTGTTGACAGAAATATAGCAAAACTCTAATTTGTTTGTTGTCACCTTGCACAATTATTGGGGCCCCCTCTGGAAATTTGTATGATGTCATGTATATACAAGATCAACTCCTACAATATATTTAGCGATTCTGAGACAAAAATTCGGCTCCAACAGACTTTAAAACTGGATCTCCAAGTTTATAGACTCTCATTTCCGTGAAGTTCGGTCATCAGAGTAATGAGAGAGGAGTCACTTCCCAATGGTGATTTCGTCATGGGTGGCGTCCTCTTCCCACGCGCCCCTGTGGCCTTTCCCGCACGCTGGAGGCCCTATTCCACTCACCCTTGAGAATGGAGGTGTCATCAGTGTTGTGCGCAAGGAAGGTGGAGACAATGGCACCGAAAAGGCCCCACCCCTGGATCCTTGAGGTGGCAGTGGCGAACCACTACATCGTGGCCACGTTCATCTCTCTGTCTATACCCACCACCTGCACAACATCCGAGTCCCGCCCCTCCTAGCCATCGACTCTGGTGCCCCCCGCGAGGACTATCTTGGCTATTGCGTTGCAGAAGATAGAGGTAAGTGAATTAATAAAATCCTTCCTTTATCAAAATTAAAAGAGAAGAGAGAGGTAATAGCGGACAAAAAATGGTTGTGCCACAGAGAGAGTGAGCCAATTCGATTAGATAAGGGGGTGTTCGATCCGTAATATGAAGTAGTTCAGCATCATCTGACTCCTTAGTTATTTGTTCGGTTTATAGAATGAAATGAGTTAATCCATCACCACCTTATTTCTTACAAGCTAATAATTAGCACTAGTATGAGATGTGAAGTCATTACACTAAATTTGAGAAATTGACTCATGATGCCTCACCCAATCTATCCCTAAACCAAACATAAGTGTTGATGTGGCATGTTTAAAAAAAAGAGGACTAATCTACAAGATTTGCTACGCTAAAGTACGATTTTGATATCTAAATTGATTTGGAGGCGAGTTTCTTTATTTTTGGATAGCCAAGTTTACATAGGCTATAGACTACATAAGTTGCTCTAATAACTAGTTGGGGTTACCTATATTAATTAAGTGGCTTAGATATGTTTGAGCAAGGGAATATCTCAGGCCACAGCATGGCTGAGATTTGCTTCATGTACAAAGATTAGGCTATTGAAATATTCACTCCGGACGATGTGTCATCTTTGAGAGACTAGTGGCAAATCTTGATATTGACGAGTCTATTACTATTGTCTCACTATCGATAAGTATATTGTCTGTCACTGGATGAATAATGTTGTTTCTCCCATGAATAAATTCAAAGAAGTACGAGCACCTTTGCCAAGGCTACAAATCTAAGTTTTTGACAGGTTCCACAAGAAAGCTAACCAACTTAAGAGTTTCCAATAAAGCCTCCCAATCTTTTTTTTGTGAATATAAAGCCTCCCAATCTAGGATTTTTGGAAAGAATAGAAAAAACTCATCTCAAGAGTTCCCAATGCCACCTCAATCTTTTAGCACTTAGAAAAAATCAGCCCAATGCGCGCAAAGATCCACGCATCTACCACTCGCGTATCGGTCTCTCCAATCTAAAGGTGGAAGGAATAAAAAAAGAATAAAGAGCAGGAAAGGGTTCCTGATGCAAATGTACAAGAGAGAAAGAATATATAAAACTGGTAGTGATAATTTAGAAATAGTATAGGATTCCTGATGTAAAATTATCTTCTACATTTTAGGAGTTAATTATTAAAAACTATCGGAGATGGTCTTATTTATTTCTCCTAATACTTGTTTGGGAGTTGGAAAATACCATGTTTTGGGGAACAAATTATTAGGTACTCTAGGAGATACTCTATAGTTTGCAATTCGCTCAGGTTACGTGTTTGGGATTTATCCAAAATCTAATTTCCACATTTTCTAACATCTCAATTGGTGTCAATGAACAAGATTACCTATGTTAATTTCATCATTTAAGAAAAATACTTAGATAACTAGTTGTTTTGTAAATACCGGCTGTAAACACAATTCTGATATAATAATACACACACTTTATTTCTATTACCACCTAAAATTAATCTATATAAATACAAGAATCTACTTCCTCTGCTTCAAATTATAAGATGTTTTGACTTTTTTTAGATACGTACCTAGTTAGACATAAAATATGTCTAAGTCCATAGCAAATGCTATATATTTAAAAAAAAATAGCTAAAATATCTTATAATTTGGAAAGGAGGAAGTACATAAATACACCTAGAACTTTAACCCAGGAGACAAGTTTCACCACAATCTAACCAACTGAGTACTTAGTTCACACCTTGATGGCTAGTTATTATTAACACACAAATGTAGATCAAAACCACATGTGTTAGTTCCACTTTGCATATATAAATTTGGTATTTACAGTGCATCCACATTTTGATTTCATAAAATAAAGCTGGGTTGTGATATGATATTCATAGTGAATAATATGTGCTCCCTCCCTTCCAAATTATAAGGCGCTTTGATTTTTTATGATGCATACATTTTGCTATGTATATAGACATACATTATGTCTAGATATATTGCAAAATTGATGTAAAAAATCAAAGTGACTTATAATTTGGAACGTAGGGAGTAGTACCGATTGCATCAAGTAGGATTTGCCCCTCTCTATGCACCTCAATCAGCAGTGTAGCTGAGAAGAATCCAAAATTCAAAAAGCCCAATGGCTCTTCCAATTTTTTTCAGTTTGTGTCAAACTCTATATTCCCTTTTTTATAAAAGGTCATTCTCAACTTTAGGTTCTCAAATAGTAGGTTATAGTTTTACTCCCTGACAATACTGTCAACATATTCATATACTTTGTTATCAATAAAAAAACATACTCATATTATTGTCCTATCGTTGGCAATAACTAAAGAGCTGCCAGAAATGGCAGGATCCGGCTTTGAATGAAATAACTGGACTACTGGCCATGGCGGTACTACTGGCCATGGCGGTACAGGTGCTTGTCGTTAGCTTTGTTGCTACACATGCAAATGCATAGGGCAGGGCAAATGTAGATGTAACACCCTAAATTTTGAATTATTTCAAAAATAGTTAAATTTGATTTATTATTGCAAATATGTGTGCATTTCAAATATAGGAAATAATAATTTTTATGAAATTAAAAGCAACTATAAGGGTAGATATATGTTAATGGATTCATGCTATTGCATATTTACTTATTGTGATGACTAGTTTTAATCCAAATGCTAAAAGGATTAAACAACCTTTTGAAAATGGATTTAGAAAATTAATTTGGAAAAAGAAAAGTAAAATCTTCTTTTCTCCCTCCCTTCCTCCTTTCTGGCCTGCTGGCCCAGCTTCCAGCCGGCCCGCTTGCCCCTCTTATTTCCCCTCCCTCTCATTCCTTCTTGGGCCGGCCCAGTTCAGGCTGGGCAACTGCTGCCGCCTCCTCCTCAATTCCTCTCTGCCACCGACGGCTCAGGCCCACCAATCAGCCCCTTCCCCTTCCTCCCGCGCCACGCGCGGTCATGGCGCAACCGCCGCCCGCACCCATGCTCCGAGTCGTGGGAGCGTCCCCCGCGCCTCGGGCTCTTTAAAGAGGAGCGCAGACCTGTAGCCACCTCACCCTGCTGCCCTCCCCGCTCTAGTTCCACTCGCGTGCGCCCGCAACCGCAGCGACGTGATCTGTCGGAGCTCCCCGTCCCCCTCTCCGCATCGCCCGTTGTCCCCGAGCCGTCTTCGTCCTCGGTTTTCGCTTTGGTGAGCTCACCTCGCTCCCCTCTTCCTCCCCATGCCCTCAGTTTTGCGAATCATGGCCTCTAGGGCTGTAGCCGTGATCACCGGCGAGCTCTTTCTGCCATCGGTCATGGCGAGCGTCGTGCGAGCCATCCCCTGGTCGCGCTTTACCTCGGCATGAAGTCGCCTTCGTCTCCACTTCCTCCCGGTACCCTTGGATTTGAAAACCGAGGCCTGTAGCGCCCGATTCGGTTACTCTGGCGAGCTCCTTGCCGTTGACAATGGCAGCGCCGCCACGTCGGCTTCGTCTCCGGCAGCTGCACCCTCTCCTTCCCCCTCCCATCTAATCCTAGTCGTCCATCGCGTGATCAAAGGCCCAGGATGACCAATACCCCTTCGTGGGGATTTTTGCTAAAGAGACCTCTGATTCTTTTGGATTTGCACCCGCGGTCCTTGATCAGATCCAAATTCCCGAAATTGATTTGTTTAAATTTGAAAATGTATTCAATCTATTTACAGAAATGCCACTGCACTGTTTTGCTTATAAAATCATCATTTTAATTCCGATTTGACCCGTTCAACTTGGGTTAGGTTCGTAATTTCGTAATCTACGCGTTAATGCTACTGTTAGACATGTTTGCAATATTTAAATTTCATGGTTAAGTTTAATTAGTTCATTAGCTATAGGAGAACTTGTTTAAGTCGTAACTATCACGTTCTAGCTCCGATTTCCATGAACTTCGCGTCTATGTGATCATAGCGAGACATAGATGATTTTCATAAACCTTTTATCTTGTTTTATTTACTGCAGGTGTACTGTTCTAACCATAGGATTTGTTTGCTTGCATGATTGTCTTTGGAATGCGTGTTGTTGGTCTGTGTTGATCGAGTATAGACAGTGAAGAGTATTTCGGGAACCCAGATTTCTTCGAGGAATAGCAGGACCAGCACAACTTTGTGAATAAAGGCAAGTATAGCATGGGCCTACCTTGATGTCCTATTCACTTTAATCATCTACTCATTTGCATGTGTCTAACCTTGATAACCATAAGAACATCCTAGCTATTTGATGACATGTTTCCTTGACTCCTACAGGTTAATTGCACATGGGTAGATTGCTAGCGCGCGCTCTAATTGAACATGATCTATACAATGATTATTGGTTCTATGGAACAAAAGGTAAAACGTGCTTTATAACAACTGATCTATAGGGTGAAAGTGCAAATGACGTTGATCATGGTGCCCTAAACCCTCCATAAGGACTTATCTGTCAGCAAAAGTTGGGATTGATAGTGCAACCGTGAGAGTAACATGGCTCTGGCTTTAGCTTAGTAATAGGATCTTTTCTAGCTTGTTAGAGGTTACCTTTATGGTGCAAGAGGGTCTTGCCACTTTGGGTATAGGACTGCCCCTGTTCTTATGTGTATAGCCGCGAAGGAATTGTGCCATAGAAAGGGGTTCCTACATCTGCCTGCTGAGAAAACCTCGTGGCCCTAACATGTTAGAAGGACCAAGAAGGCTTCACAGTGTACCCTACCTACTCACCTTGGGAGTGTTAGAGGGTCGACGGTCCCCGGACATTTAGGCAACACGACTCACGGGTAAAGATGCACAATCTCTGCAGAGTGTTAAAAACTGTTATAACAGCCGTGCTCACGGTCACGAGCGGCCCGGAAAACTCACAGAATAAATGGTTACTTATTATGTTGTTAATTTATCTTGATAAATGATGATGTTATAATGATGTTCAAATGGTTCTATGTGATTCTAGTATATGATCATGTGGGTTAATCTGGGAGCTTAAGCATAATTTGATATTAACTAATGATAAAATATTAATTTACTAAAATGCTAAAAGCAGTAAACCGTGTCTACCTTTTGAGCCTCACGAATCCCCATGTTATGCTTGTGGAGTACGAAATGTACTCACGCTTGTTCATTTTCTATTTTTGGATAAAAATTCCGGATGGGTAACAGATGGCAGTTGGTACGAGGATTACCCAGAGGACTTCTAGGTTTGAGTCAACCAGTTGATCGTCCCTGTGTTGGAGCTACCATGTCTGAGAGTTATCTTTTTAATTTTCGCTTGTGTGTAAAGACTACGTGTTGTATTAAACATGATGTAAGATACACTGTGATGATACTTCCTGTAATTTGTCGACTCATATGTGCGACTATTCATGGGGTGCACATAATGTTTATGCACTCTATCTTGTCCTTAAAATAGAGTGTGACAAACTGTGAGGAAGTCGGAACATGGAAAACACGGACAGCTCTAGTAGCAACACGCTCCCGAGCAAAGTGAAGGTTAATCTCAATTTGTTTGGTGCATTGATGTTGGACAGGTTTAAATACATGTCGACAGTGTTGATGTTATCACAATGGACCAAAGTGTTTCACTAAGGTGGAGTATGCAACTTGAGGAATAACTAGCGCAACTAGGTGGTTTCAGCAATAGTGTTAGCAACAGCTTGATATTCAGCTTCTGCACTGGACCAAGAAATTGTATTATGACATTTGGAAGACTAGGAGACAAGATTGTCACCAAGAAACACCGCATAGCCAGATGTGGACTTGCATGTGTCAAGGCAACTAGCCCAATCGGCATCAAAATACACGACCTGATCAGATTGCGAAAAGGCCGAAGAACCAATCCAAGATGCAAGCTGCCACGAATATACCGAAGAATCCACTTCAGTGCAGCCAAATGAGGTTCGCGAGGGTCATGCATATAAAGACAGACCTGCTGAACTACATAAGAGATATTTGGGTGGGTGAACGTAAGATATTGAAGAGACACCAGCCAGAATCCGATAGTCGATAGGATCTGCTACAGGAGCTCCAATAGTAGCAGATAGTTTCAGATTCAGATCCACAGGAGTGGAACAAGGCTTGCACTCTGCCATACTAGCACGATCCAATATCTCAAGCATATAATGACGTTGATAGAAGCAAACCACTGGAGGTGCGCTGAACATGCATACCAAGAAAATGATGAAGCTCACCTAGATCCTTCATAGAAAATTCCTGTTGTAAAGCTGCTATAATGCGACGGAGCAAAGCCAGAGAAGAAGCAGTGAGGACAATGTCATCCATACAAAGGAGACAGTTGAGTGCCCGTGCGTTGCTATGGGAATACATAGAATCATCAGTTATAATCCCATACATAGAATCATCGGTTATAATCCCTAGAACAGGAGCTTCCGTTTAAGCTCCACCGGCAACAGATAATTTGGACCCCCTACTGCCCTAGATAATTGCAATTGAATATTGTCAGTGGGTTAAGGCTCTGGAGTTGTTCACTTCAGATTGGTTCGTGCCCTGGATATGTTTGTGTGCTAGGTTGTTGGTATATGAGTTGCTCCAAATCTTCAATTCACTCTTCTAGTGGTTGTTAACTCAGGAGATACTATATGTTAGATGAATTTTCCAGATCAAAGCTATTGAAAAAATTCAGTGTGTGCTATTCATCATCCAAAAAGTATGGTTTATGGTTTCTGACATATACTTTTCAATAGCTTATTTGCTCAGGCTAAAGAAGCACCATACTTTCTCAAAAAATTCAAACCGATGCTTATCCGCTCAGGCTAAAGAAGCATCATAGGTGGATCCTTGTTTCTTAATGCTAATTGCGTAGCACTGAATGAAGATGTGGACAAAAGAAATAGTTAAAATTATGAAACTAGATTCTAAGGGCTAGCAGCCAGGGCCAGCGGCTGCCTTCAGCAGGCAGCAGCCAGGAGATCTTTCACTTGCAACTAATGTTTATCCATAAGACAATCTTCAGTTTCATTTATCCGTGGCCAATCTATTGAGCTTTAGTCATTTATAGTTTCAGTCTCAGTATAGTTTTACGCATTAACATGTTTAGTTTATCAAACAATTCTTCAGTTTTGCCATCAAACAATTGTTCAGTTTAGCCATCAGATAATCTGCAGTTTGGCCATTTATTTATACGTAGCAGGCTTTTATCATTCAGTTTGATGTTTCAAAGTTTTATACTTTTAAAAATGTCTTGCATCAGGATATGCATTTTCCTTGACTGAAAACAGTAAATTTTCCAAACTGAAAACTATACAAGCATGCCTAGTATTTTCTTTTTGTTAAACTGAAACACTATACATTATTTGCCTAGATACAAACAATATTTTGCCTGGTTGGCAACAATAGTTTCTCAGATGGCAAATTTATTCCTCCATGGCGATCAAAAACCTTGGTTCCTTAACCTGAAGTCTCAGGACACTTAACTTTCTCACAGATGCAGATACACCCATTCAAACAAGCATTTCAAGGGAAAAAAGAGATGTAGATACACCCATTCAAACATGTATTCAGACAGCAGATTACGTTTTCCCAAGGGATGCACTTCCTGTGCAATGGTTCTTATACTAATATTTGCAATTATCACTTTGATATCCTACATTCAGTTTGCGCACGCATAAAAAAACACACACTATTCAGCTTTGACAGACAAGAATAATTGCCAAACTAATAACAAGAGAAATGCAAGCAAGTGTGAGCAATGACATAGACATCAAGTTACCAGATGAGACTGGCTGCTATATAGGAAGTGTAGACTCCAGTGCAGGTTAGTTACAAAAAAGCTTCCGAGTTAATCAACAACCAGCACAATCATGACAGCAGCAAACATGTTGTGATGCACAATAACAGCTGAACAGGGACTGCTAGGTGAAGGTAAGCACATCTGTCTGAGTGGCTATGAATTTAGTCTGAAGTTCAGAGTACACACTGATCTGGACGAGGTAGTCTCTCCCTCGGTGGCGGCAGGCGGAGGTTAGGCACTCGAGGAGATCGACGCAGCAGCCGCCGGTGGGAGCACCGGATGCCTCGGCGGCGGCAGGCGAAGGTTAGGCACTCGAGCAGATCGACGTAGCAGCCACCGGTGGGTAATGGTTCTTGCATGATTTACAGCCCTTTGTGCATGGGCAATTGTGATTAAGATCTCCACAAGGGCCATGCATCATATGCTTTGTAACCATTTTATACAGTTCTAGATATTTCTTTTTGTTTGGGAGCTCAGCTGAGATGAGAAGGTCATACTGCTCTGAGCATGTGATCTTGTACTTTCTCTCCATGATTAGCAGAAAATGTGCATGCGGTAGACCTCTCTTCTGAAACTGCACAACATACATGTGTGCGCGAACCTTTCCGAGAATACCCTTTTTTAGCACCTTGTCCTTAAGCTCTTCCAGTTTTGCCCTAAATACCCGATCAATAAGATCTGGACGATCCTGTGGTGTTTGTCCAGGGTACAACTCACGTGTGATCTCATCCCACTTTGGATTACATGTCATAGTTAGGAAGATGTCTGGTTTTCCAAACTTTCGCACCAGTGCCGTGGCATCTAAGTACCTACGCCTCATGTCCCTTGGGCCTCTAATAAACGATGTAGGCATCATCGTCCGCTTTCCAACAGCTTCTGTTCTACCCTCACCAGCATGCAAGCTATCAACCAATCCCTGGTAGAGGTCAGCCCTAATCTCTGTTTGATGATTGCGTATGTAATCCAATCGAGAACTCTCAATTTTCATGTACGTGTCCACCGCAAACTGTTGGAAAAGACGCTGGCCATAAAGTATGGGATTAAAGATTCCTGGCTGTATCTGGAACTTGTAGCAGTAGTAGTCATGCATGGAAACACATAAATTTCTTGGAGATTCTACAAAAAAAACTATGGTTTTAGTGTTGTTTATAGGATAACGGTTTGGTATACATGAAAATAATAAGGAGATAAACAAACTTGTTTCTTCTTCTTCTGTACCACTACGAGCCTTACGTAGAGCACGAGCCGCGTTGACTTCCTCCATAGTAACATCTTTCTTTGGGATATCCATATGCCATCCAAGCTCACCGTTAGGGAAGAAGAGCGGGTATGAAAGAGTGTCATAGCATCCATGATATGATCGGATGCCATGCCTACTCCTATCTTTCCCATGCAAGACAACACTATTCTGAAACTGACCAAGGAATTCACTACCCTCAATCCAAACAGCTGCCACCTCTTAAGCATTGGTACGTTGTATGTCCTTTGGTCCAATCGATGATCAAGGTTAAGTTCAAGACGATAGTCCTCGAGATCTTCAGCCTACCCCATACTCCGCAAATGTTGTGAGTACGGGTTGCTTTGAAGGATGGCCACCAATCTATCTATAACTTCTTTATCTTTTTCATACTTTTCTTCACGATACCTTCGGTAGCGGTACTCAAGGCTCGGATCATCATCATATAAGTAAAGCTCAAGATGCCTAGGCTCCACTCCATCTTCTCTCCCAAATGACCTTATGTTGTGATACATCATGCCATGTGCACGAAAGGTATATATGCCGGTGTTCCTCATGTTAGCACTAGCACTATCAAGGCGACAATAGAGGGAAGTGAAAGAGAAGTGTCCATTGAAAAACCTAATATTGTGGCAAAAGTGCCTAGCATCTGCGTCGGTGGTGCTCGTCCAAAGCCTCATGAGCTGGTCTGGTATGACTGGTTCACTCAACTTGATCTTTCCACTGCGGCAACAGAACCCAGGTGGTTCTTTTGGAAACCTCTTCGCACAGCAATGGTGGCAATTAGGGATAGGTTGTAGCATGTGTGTCTCCATAGGCATGTTACTATACACCTTTTCGTATGGGTCAGGTACTTCAGGGTTAGAAGCCGTGTCGTCCTCATGAGTATCACTTTGTACATCATCATCTGATTCCTCTAATGAAATGACATTGGAACAAAAAAATAAAAGTTAGATAATGGAGTGGATGTTTAGAAAGGTATTCGGTATTTAGTACACATACCTTGCCCAGCAAACAGGTATCCCTCATCCTCTTCCTCATCATCTTCAAATATGTCACCCTCATCATCATCTGTGATCGTCACAATGCCATGAGACATCACAAGTTGGGTAACAATAAAGGAAAGCATACAACGTATAGAATGTTAATAACAGTGCAAATTACCAGTGTCATCAAATAATGGTCGTGCAGGTGTAGCAGATGCATTTTGATGGCTTGGTCCAATGCTTTCTATCAACAACATAATGGACAAGGTTAGATAAACACATGGATGTTCAAAAAGTTTTAAGGTATTTTATACAAATACCTTGCTCAGCAAATAGGTATGCCTCGTCCTCTTCCTCATCATCCTCAAATAGGTCGCCCTCATCATTGTCTGTGATCGTCACAGTGCCATGAGATATTATTATAGCTTGGGTAACAATAAAGGAAAGCAAATACCGTAAAGAATGTTAAAAGTAGTGTAATTTACCGGTGTCATCAAATAGTGGTTGTTCAGGTGTAGCTGATGCATTTTGATTACTTGGTCTAGCGGTTTCTATCAATCACAAAATGGACATGGTTGAGATAGCAACAAAGTTGTTTCATGTCAAGGACAACGGGTACAAAGGCCTCATTATTTACCATTGTTGGTCATGGTTGACTGAGGTAAGGGAGTATTTTCATCCACGTGCTCTTCACCATCATTGTTAGATACTCCTGTGTTCTGACCGATGCGGTGCTCAAACACAGTGTTACGATGGGCTAACAATACATGTCTTTGCCTAGATGGTACATTTGTCTATGTGTCGTATGAACAGGTAGTATATCACCGCATTCATCTTCATCACCATATGTCTCCTCTGTAGCTTGTGGGAAGCGAATAGGTATTGCAATGGATTCTGGGATAACCCAATCGCTGGGGCTTACTCTGGGTCCATGAGGCCCAAATAAGTTTGCGGTGGGCCACACCATCTTTGGATTAAAGAGTGGATTCTCCATCGCAATGGACTCACTGTTTAAGGTGTGTTTCTTTACCTCCCTGAAGCGGTTTGTGGTCACTTCCATGGCCTCTTTACGAGATGGAGTTTTATTGTAAAGCCTTTGTCGCCTGCGCCTTTGTTCCCGTTGCTCAGGTGTCATGTTTGCATATGTCATCCTACTCCTTGCATTAATGTCTGCATATGTCATCCTACACCTTGCACGATCAACCATGTCTTGCTCATGGGTGGACTGTGACTGCATTTCTTGATTTACTATGTTGCGAGCAGTAATTGCATTATCACCAACATAGTTGTGTGAGTTAAAATAGTAGCAAGACAACCAAGACGAACCAGATATCCATCCATGATCCTCTAGTTGTATATAAAGCTACTAATAGATTCACCAACACCAAAATGCAGGTGTTGGCGCCATATTAACAACAATTTAATTACATGATAACTGATTGGATATAAGTACATCATCAATGTTGTTTGCATGTAGTGAATCATTCCTATGCAACCAATCATCTATTTCATTAAGATCCATATTTTCCTTGTTTGATGCATCCTGACCATCTACCAATTGTGACACATCACACATAAGAAACATCATAGTAATATATATTATTATTCACCATCATTTGTACTATACAACCATTGGTAGTTTTGATACGTAGATGTTGCTCCTTTCTTCTTTTATATGATTCTCGACGTTTTTTTATTGTGTGCGTCCCTTTTCTCTTGAGACATTGTGTGCCATCGAGCGTTATCTCTTTCTCTCTTGCGTTGTCTAGCATCGCTTCCTACAGTGTTACATCCATATACTATTGATTATCATTTATAATATAAATAATACATTGAATTGAATATGGTAATTGCCCGTGTATTTTGGCTACCTCCATTAGTAGTGTTAGTCTTGTCACCCAATGGTGCAGGAGAGGCATAATTTTCCATTGAATTTAACCACTCGTCTAAACACAGTAACCATTAGTTCAGGAATATGAAAGATAGCTATGCATATATCTGATGAAGTCTTAAACCAAAGTAACTACAGGGAAAGAAAATTAATACCTGGGAAATAGGTAGCTTATACTAACAGCTGCTCTCCTCGTATATTGTACAATAAAAAACTGTTATTTCAATAACTCTGTCTTGCAACCAACAAAGGAAACTGGAGATACAAACCAACTGCAAACTGCATTAAGCTGATGTTTTCTACTATCATCCTAAGATGAAGCCTATCATCCTAAGATGAAGCAGAGGCGAGCAAGCGTGTAAACTGGAGGCAGGCTGTCCAAAAACTACTAACTCAAAAATATTTTATTTGTGTATAGAGAGTTTATACTGCTAACAAAAATGCTTAGTTTGCAGTAATACACACTTTGGATTCATGTTCCTGCTTGTACAGTTTTGACTCCCATCTCCAGAATAGCAAGGCCTAACAGAAGTATTTTTTTTGCATGGTGTTGACCTGTGGTGTTCTGATTGATATTTACCAATGAATGTACACTTGACATGGCATAATAGATTTATGTGCATATCTAAATCAAGCAGAGTGATTTAGTTGGGCATTTTCTAAATCTACAGTAGAAAAACAGTGAATCATTTAGATATTGTGGTTAACAACTCAGAAAATCTATTTATTCAAGCAACTACTAACAGTGTCCTATTATTACAATCTGCTATTTTTCTAGCTATTTTATTATATTATATCAAATGCATTGAATGATCATTAAGGACATCATTCATATTTCTGTTTCCCATAGTACCTGCATGAGAGGAGGGGTTGCTAGTGACTCCGCTATTGACTGGGAATCGCCTCGCATATTGGATTAAGGACGCGGATTCCTCCCTTCTAGAAAAATAAGACTACAACAACAATTATATCATGAGCTGACATATAATTTGGATGTAAGATCACACCATGAGGCTCTTAGGTGTGGATCACACAGCTATAGGAGAACCAAAGATTTGGTGGGTTTTTTGAATGAGATTCAGGCATATGAAGTATGTCGGCAAATGTGCCTTTCATAAGCACAGTTGTTTATCTGTAGGCAAATGTGCCTGTAAGCCACAATGGCAATTTTATCTTTGGACGGGTTCAGATCTGTGAGACTTTCAAGGGGGCAAAAAAATTAAAGAATCCAATTAAATTTCTGCAGCTTGTGTCAAGCTTTGGATTAACCATCCTGCACTATAATCTCATCATAACAGCATAGGACGTCGTTTCAGTTGTAGTGTTTTTCATCTCGGATTAACCAAGGGACTTATAAAGTTTAGATGCACAACTAACATCTAGGGCAGCTAACTCAGGTGTGTATCCATCAGATTGTTTTGACTACTTACAGCAAGGTGGGCAGAAATCCAAAGTCATGCACTTAAGTGTCAAACACTGCAGGTACACAAATGAGGTTAGCAAAAATTCAGATTTATGTTTGGATGAGTTCAAATATGTGGAGAGTTTGCAAGGGGGCAAAAAACTTAAAGAATTCAATTATTTTCTGCACCTTGTGTACCAACACAACAGAATATTGGTTATTTTGATTTGCTTCGCGGAGTCTTCTCAAAAGCTTACTTCGTTCCGAATCAGCCAAAAGAGCCTGTCACTGTAAATTACAGAAATATGAACAAGGGGTGCAGGAAAATTAGGATTCAAGATTTTCTAAGTAAAAAAATTTAATGCAACCACAAATCCACAAGATACAGAAATTTGTTTCTCAACTAATTTCAACCAATTTTACCAAACAAATGTGTGACTAAATTTTGCTAGCAGGAAAACACAAATATGTTGATCAAGGTAGCAAAAATGAATAAAAAATAGTGTGTACTCAGCTCAGGAATTCCAAACCACAATCCACAGTAAAGTATATTATCCAGAAAGATTAACATCAAGTCAAAATTCTTACTGCCATGGCAGCTACATTTGACATTATTCTTACTGCCATGCCAACATGATATCTCAAATACACTATGCACCTTTGAAAGGTCTATAATATTATTTATCTCTGAAAGCTCGTTGCAGTACACAGCAGATAATTTTAAAGTAAGATCGTCTCAACCTACAGCAAATATAAATTCCATTTCAGTTTACTGCAAAGGAAATAATCACCACAATACAGGGACAACAAGAGTTTGATGTTATCCTTTTTTAGAATTACTTGGCTGATCTTATTCATGAGCTGCTGGGCATTTTGATATTGCAACAGTATCTGATGGACTATGCACCTTGTATCAGACTATTATCTTATTTAATTAATGATAACAAAATTTCACGTATAACTTGTGCCTGGTTTCATAGCTAGATGCCTAGATACTTCTCTTTTGTCTCTAGAAGTCGAATTGCTTGCTTGCAGTTCAAATACTTGTGGCAACGAAAAAAATAGTTGTACGTTGAACAAGTAGCCATAGCCCTGACTGAATTCAATCATGTGAAGGCCGAAGCCACAAGGCCTCCGAAATCAGAAGGTGAAGGAGTTGTCAGTCCACATCTCACATATACTACACTCACAACCAACAAGAGATTGGTACCATCTGTGGTCTCAAGATTATGTTGTTATACTGGCCAGTCTGTGAGTCATGGAAATGACCAGTCTGTGATCTAAGTGATTTACTCTCAAAAAAAATTGAGGTAGCAAAAGAATATGCATTGCAGTTTGAACAATTTAATATGTACTCTTCTAAGATCTGTATTTCGTATGTAGTGTTGCTTGATACCGAATTCTACTTTATGTAACATTAACGAGTACTATGATTTATAGTGTATTAATAAAGAAACTTTTAACCTACATAAATGAATAATGGAAATGGTTGTATTGACCAACCATAGATCATGGGATCTGGTACATTTCCTTTTGACACAAATGCTCAAGTACATGTAAATGCAATACAGTGACATTTTCTACTCAAGGTCATTGGAATGCAAGTGGAATGTGATTTTGGTTCCTTATTCTAAGTGATACTGCAGTTGAATGTGATTAAGCTCCAAATTGCTAGCGCATCAAGATTCAGAATCTGCAATGGCACACAACGTTTACTCCAGATCGCATTTGAATTTGTGTAATAATATAAGAACACGGCATTGCAGTCCAAAATATTTTTTTTCTCCTAATGGTGCACGAGAATTGTTAGCCATTGTATCAATCTATGATATTAACAGCAAAGGAGAGCAGGAGAGAAAATTCAGTTTTGCACAGCAGGAACGGAGGAGAAGGGATGGCATACCTCGTCAGCAGGGAGCTTGTAGGGTTCGGCGGCGGGCAGCAGCCACCGGCGGATGGAGGGGCGGAAGTGGCGGTGTCGAGGCGCGCTACGTGCCGGAGCCGGAGGACGGCCGCGTACTGGGAAGCGGCGTTGTCGCTGCACTCTCTGCGGCGGAGTCGGAGGACGCGGATGCCCGTGTGCTGGGTCTTGTCCGCGTGGTGGGTCGCGCTAGCGTCGCGGCACTGGAGCTGGAGCCTGGAGGATGCCCGCGTGCTGGCTCGCGTCGATCTCCACGTGAGAACCGGAGGCCACCCGCGTGCTGGGTCACGGCGGCGTCGCGGCGATGGCCAGGTGCGCCGGGTCAAGGAGAGCAGGGTCGCAGGACCACTGGTCGAGGTCAGCAGCGAGCAGTCAACCGTCCACACTCCGCACGCAGCCGAGGCGATCTCCGCGCTGGAGCCGGAGGCCGGCCGTCGGGGGAGGCCAGGAGCAGGGGTCTTGAGGCTCTGTTCACGGCGGCGGCGAGGTCCGCCGGATAGAGGGGATTGGAGAGAGCAGGGAGCAGGGAGGGAGCTGAGCAACCGGCTGGAGTCGTGCGGACGGCGGTTGCGGCGAAGGCGTGCGGGGAGGCAGACAGCGGGGGAGCAGGAGTCGTGCATGGGCGGCGTTTTGGGGAGGGTCGGGTTTTTTATTTTTTTTTGATGGAACGGGGCGCCGATGTTTAGCGCGGGGATTAGCGTGTAGCGGCATTTAGCGAGACGAAAACGATAACAGGTGGGGTTTTTTAGTTGTAGAGATACACAGTGTTGCTGTCTTGATGATAGATGAAAAGAGAGGTGTTTGACTTGGCTTCAACAAATCCAAGCTTGAGCAAATAAGAAGGAAAGCGACTGTACCAAGCACGTGGCGCCAGAAAATAGTTAAGGCGACACACAAAATCTGGATAAGTAGAATCCTCAAAACTAGCTGGTTGAGAGCAATAAACTGTTTTGGTCAATAAGTAATGTAGAAAAGCATCCTTCACATCCAACTGATGGATAGGCCAACTGCGAGAGATAGCCAAAGAGAGAACTGATCTGATAGTAGCAAGCTTCACAATCAAACTAAAAGTCTCATCAAAATCAATGCTAGGACATTGAGTGAAGCCACGGAGAACCCATCGCGCCTTATAACGCTCAAGAGAGCCATCGGCCTTGAATTTGTGCTTAAATATCCATTTTCTAGTCACCAAATTTGTCCCGGAAGGACGAGGAACAAGATCTCAGGTATGATTCGCCTGAAGAGCCAACAATTCCTCTTCCATGGCTGCCTGCCAATTGGGGTTGGCGAGAGCAGCATGATAGGTTCGAGGAACTAGAGACAGAGGCAGAGAGGCTCAGCATGGTAGATTGCTGGGACTCAAAAACCTTGTTTTCCACGAGTGGTCATTATGTGCTGATTGACCACCATGGGAGTAGGAACTGCACCTGGAGGGAGCTAATCAGGAGCGGTAGGAGGTGATCAACACAATAGGATTTGGTGAGAATGCTGAGTTAAATCGAGGGCGCCGAATGTAGACGAATCGGAAATCACATCCATGCGCACCAGCCACTCCTGCAGGAGCAGCAACGCCTACTGCAACAGGGGTAGGAGCACCAGGGGAAACTGCCTGAGCCAGCTGGGGGCTAGCCGGGGAGAGTAGAGGCCTAGTAGTGCCATGCTGGGCATTGGCCAAACTAGGCAGGGACAGTGCGGAAGTGTCAGCACCCTGCTAGAATGCACCAGAGGCCGCACATGGCTGTGCGGAGGGACATGCAGGAAACAAGGTGCCAATAGGAGTTAGCACAGGGTTAGTAAAATCATCCAAGAACTCAAATGTGTCCAGAGATGGCGGAGAGGTTGTCTCACCAAATGGGAAGGAGGATTCCTCAAAAACCACATGACGGGAGATGATAATCCGATTGGAAGAGACATCAAGATATTGATATCCTTTGTGGTAGGGAGAGTATCCAAGAAAGACAAAGAGTGGAACGTGGAGATAGTTTGTGGGGAGCGGTGGCAGACATGTTGGGGTAACACTTGCATCCAAAAAACGCGAAGATGATCATAGGAAGGATGGGTGCCAAACAAAGCGAAGTAAGGCATGGATAGACCAAGCATTTTGGTATGAAGGAGATTGAGCTAGTAGGTAGTTGTGCTAAGGGCTTCTACCTAGTAAGTAGTATGCAAGCCTAGGACAGTAAGGAATGGGTAACATTGTTGAGGGTGCGGATAGCGCGCTCAGCTTTACCGTTCTACTGCGAGGTATAAGGGCAAGACATGTGGAGGTGGATGCCATGGGAGAGAAAGAACGTGCGAGTGGAGTTGTCAAACTCATGGCCATTATCGCACTGAACACTCTGAATGGTGACACCGAACTGTGTCTTGACATAAGAAAAAAAGTTAGACAGCGCGCAAGGGAAACGTCCACAAAATGTGAGCAGTCATCGAGTATAATTAGGTAATATTTGCAAGCAGATACACTAATAATAGGAGATGTCCAAAGATCACAATGTATTATCTAAATATTATGGGTAGCTTGAGAAGATGACACATGAAATGGAAGGCGAACATGACGACAAAGCTGACAAGCATGACATAATGTATGTCTAGCACTATTATTACAAGGGATAGCTAAAGACTGTGCTAGTTTAGATAAAACTTCATGACCAAGGTGGCCCAGACATCGATGACACAAGGAGGTGTTGGATGCAATGAAGGAAGATGCTGAAAGCTACAGCGGGTATAGAGGCCCAGAGCTATTGCACCTGATAATCTCTCTCCAAGACGGAAGATCCTTCATAGAACAACCAAAAGGGTCAAATTCAACAAAACAATTGTTATCAGAAGTAAATTAGCAAACATGAATGAGATTCTTAATAAGGTTCAAAGCAACAAGAACATTATTAAGACGAAGTGAGGAGGCAATGTCTGTTGAGCCAGTGGAAACAACAGGGAGCAAGTTCCCATTTCCAACAACAATAGATGAAGGAAAAGATAGAGGTATGGAGGAAGAGTGAAGGAGGATACCAGCATCAGAGGTCATGTGGTTTGTGGCACCAGAATCGAAGTACTAGGAAGCCTGAGGAGGTTGCTGGAGCATCATGGTGTTGAAGGAGTTTGCCAAGGACTGCTAATCCTAGGAGGGAGCTTCAGTGGGGTGTTATGGAACCCAGGTAGGGGAGCCTTGAGGTGGAAGGGTACCCTGCGTGTCTGACCATGCCCCCTGTGAAGGAGGGACCTAGAGCTAGGCCCTATGCCCCTGTGAAGTAGGCGTGAGGTTGCTGAGGACCTGGCAGCTGCACTGTAGCAGGAGGACGAGCTTGTGGAATAGGCGCCAGCGACAGATGGTGCGGTCCTGGCCACATCTGAATGGACCCTGTCCACGGGTTCAACAAGCTTGTTGTCCAAGAGCCAGTGGGTGCGCCTCCACTGCCACCACCAAGTGCTTGTTGTCCACTAGGGGTACAACGACCCTGAGGTTCGGTCTTCTTCTTGCCACCCCTGTTGTTGATGTTGCCCTAGAGCCGCCCTCATTGTAGTAGGGCTGCTGGGGATACAGAGGCCGTGGAGGATGAGGAGCAGCACCAGATGATGTTGAAGGACCAGTACTGGAAGAGGTGACGAAGCTAGGGGCCAAAGCACTAGAATTGTTGGCTAGCATGATCTCCATCAGTACCAAGTCAGAGCAGGCTTGCAGGAACATGGGGAAGGGATGACCACGCTGGAGATGCAGGCCAATGGAGGTGAATTTCTCATTGAGGCAGCGAAGGACGTTGATGACGAGTGTGTGGTCGGAGGCGAATTCACCCAAGTCGATGAGAGCGTTAGCCATGGACTTGAAGCATTGGCAGCACTTGGTGATGAACAAGTTGCCTTGAATGAAGTTCCTAAACTCGGCATCGAGGTAGAGAGCCCTGGTTTCCCGGTAGTCGAGAAAATGAGTCTTGATAGCAAGGCAGGTGGCGCGAGCAGTGGTGCTACGCTCCACGAAAATCTCAACGAGGTCAGTGGAGATCATGCTGAGTAGCCATGAACGAACAACGCAGTCCATCTGGCCCCTGTCAGGATGGCCATGGACGTGGACATCAGAGAGGATATGTCCTTCGAGAGTTGCCCATAGTAAGGAGAAAGGCCTCACGCCAACGATTGTAGTCGCTGGCCTTCAGATCAAGAAGAATTGGTACAAGGGACCGAATATTCTGTATAGCGACATGTTGGGAGTGGTTGCTGAGGAGAGCAGCAGCTTCATGGAGAAGCATGGCATCCTCAATAGTCTGAACAATGGGCGGGACGTTCTCCTCCTCCTCTTAGTCGCCAGATGGAGTGTCGGGATCAGGGGTGCAGAGGCACACTCGCGTGTTGCGCTGGCTAGCGCGTCCCCAGCTCATGCAGCTGCGGCGGAGTGAGCACGATGATTCAGAGCGGGCATCATCGTCGAGTGCGCCCTTGTCGCGTGGAACACCTTTGACACCAGATACCATGGCGTCGGAGGGATGGTGCGGGCCTGTAGGCGGCGGGCTCTTATGGGATGTGGGGGGCGGGCCCTTAGGGGAGGTAGGAGGAGTCGTAGGCATTGCAGCAAAGGGTGGACGCGAACAGGAGAGTCTGTGTGTGTGGAAAAAACAGAGAAGCGGCGCCAGGAATAGAAGGCGCGGCTTCTGCAGCATTAGAAATAGGAACCTAGTCGTATGATACCATTTAAGTAACAGATATTGCAAGGAATAGTAGATTGTATTGCATTGAGCCCCATAGGCTGATTATATACCAGGCATAGGACTAATATCCTATGTTAGTAGGCAATGCGGTATAATTCAATCTACATATGTGCTAGACTAGAAGTCTAGCTGGGCTGGCTGGCTATAGAGCCCAACGCAAACCCAAGTCCTGTACAAAAGGCCGGCTGGGCCAAAGTAAATATTCACATAATATGTTCTGACAGTTGCAACAAGGATCGAAATTTGCATATAAAATTGTAACCATCCCTGCCATGAGACAAATAAACTAGCACTTTCATATGCCTGAACTGCCAAAGATCTCGCATATCCAAAATCTGAATATGCATGCATCCATCATGCACGTCTGGGTCCACATCAGCCAAGATAAATAATGATAACAAAAATCATATAGCTCAAACTATGCGCGTATGAAGTATCATGTCCAAAATAGTTTAAACCCTTTGTTTGGGCACGTAAAGTCCAGGATCATAAATCTTATTTGCTGCTCCGTCTTACATGGACAGCGGCATGATCAAACGGTCTGTACCATATAGATGAAGTCAATTTACATATGCCTGATAAATTATGCAGAAATAAAATCAATAGCAACTCCCATGGTCCTGGCCTAATTAAAATTAGGAAGCAAATAACAAAATGTTCACACTATGCTGTGGTCATGTTGTGGAATCAAATATGCCTAATCATGCATTAGATAAATCTACGCCATTTTAAATTATGGCTAGACCATATAAATAAACTAACTCAAATTGATTTCATCATATCAAATTCTATACCATGATTGCCTATGCTAATTAATTTGCTGCGGCGCAGGACTAGAATAACCAAAATGTCATGAACATCGATATAGACTTAGCTAAGTCAAATAAGCTTTGTCACATTTTTTTCCATAATTTTCAAACATATCATCTATGCCAAGCATAGGCCCTCCAAGTGCCCTGCATCATGGGTAAATCAAATCTTGCATCTTAGCTAGAATGCATAAAAAAATGCCATGTCTAGCTAAGTTACAAATATCAAATCAAATCAAATTAAATAATATCGCAAATCTAAGACCAAATACCATGTGATGAGCATGAATAAGTTAACTGCGCGCGCCATGGCCAAGTCTGGCGCTGCAACATGTCTTTCTAAGCCTTGGCAAGGTAAACACCTTGCCTTAGCCCAAACGAAATGTTGCACCATATGCCAAGTGCATTCACATATGTGAGAACATGTCAATCATGATCTCACATGATCCAAAATTAGACTACGTCATTTAGTCTTCAAAGTAAATTATGTGCACACATGATACGATGCACCAACAACCCCATTCGTTTAACTGAAATTTAGCTTATGCTGATGCTTATGATGATTTGTTGTGAGAGAAAAACAATGTTCGTTCGCTGAAAAGTACTGTTAAAGTAGTCAAGCGAATAGTGGACACACATGCCCAAATAATTAAATATAAGCCATGGTCGACATGCATCTATGTCATAGTGCATATAGTGGATCATACACACATGCCAAAATAATTAAACATAGGCCGCATGCTGAATTATCAATACTCGACTCCATGTCATGGTCTATGTGACAGGACCGACCAAATTATAAGAGCACAAGTACAAAAATAAGCGCCCGAAACGCTCAAATTTTCGAACTTGAGCCCATATAATCCCGGTAGTCAATCAAAATAACGAAGGATTTCAAACCAACTAGTTTACAACCAGGATCGCATCATTCAACATAATACATCACACGTTACATTTTATAAGTGCTGAAATAAAAGTTTACAACACCATGCAGTGGCGGATCCAGGATTTTACTTCAAGGTATGCCGTCCAAAAATTTTCATATACTATTCGGTAAAAACTATTTGACAATTTGGTAAAAAAAATTATGACATTTCCAACGTAATTTGGTATGCATGCAGTAAATAACACGATAAGTCTTAATTTTGAATATTATGTTGTGAATATCAACAAATTACAATATAAATTGTTCAAACGCTATACTAATAGTTCAAAATATAGGCATAAAAGAGAAAAAGAGAGTAAGAGACTTACAATATACCAAATTAGGGGAATGATTTGCATCGCCGCCGCCTTCTTTGTTGCATGTTTATTATGAAAAATAGATGCAATGCCTCAAGTTCTCTTTAAACTACACAATTGTTGAAAAGCACAATTCGAACAATTAAATAAATTGCACTTGCATGGATGGAATCTTTGATCTTTGTATGCGATTATACAAACACTCGCATGATATTATGTACTGAATTTTTTATCAATCGCAATCATCTATATACTAATCTTGGCGCATGACGGATGACTCAGATGATTGATCTTAGCAATGAAAGTAGATGTGTTTTTTCTATAGAAAGAAGAGGATCAAATAGGAGAGATTGGATCTCACCTCACTTCAGTGGCCTGAGCAGATCCTCGATCTAACGATCTCAATCCCAATTAGTCACGACATCACGTACTAGACGCTTGGCATGGACACCTGTGTGGATCCATCAATTCGACACGGCGGACGAGACTCCCTCGCGCATCGCAGAGTTACTCCAAATCTAGGGTAGTCGATCCGATGATGTGCGGCGTCTGAAACGATGGACTCACGAGTACAGTCATGTGGTCAATGCGTCATCGCATATACAGCGTCCTGGCGTTGTGCGGCTGCGGGCCGTGTCATCACCGCGTGAGGCCGAGGCCCAGAAAGTGGAAAGCCTGTTCTCGCGAGAGCAAAACAGCGGGCCGCACTCACATGCATGTATATATACGTATTCAGGTAAGTTTTCTTGATTTTTTTTCACAGATATGCATGCATATATACGTATACATGCTGGGATTGCAGGGTATGCCGGGGCATACCCGGCATACCCTGTAGATCCGCCCCTGACACCATGGAGTCGCAAATTATTACAAACCAAATTTTTAAAGTAGCAGAAGCATAAACGCATACACATTTAGTTCAAATACCATAGCCAGTCTTACAGATCAACATCCCACAAAAACATTAAGGGAAGTACTAAAAGACGATCACGCCCGAGTGATCTAATCCTCGTCACCCGCCGGGTGGAGGCAATTCTTGCAGAAGCCCTAATATAGCATGTCATCTGCAACATGAGAGAATAAACCCTGAGTACGGGAATATACTCAGCTAGACTTACCCGTCGAAACGGAAAATAAAAGACATAAGGATCATGCAAGGCTTTTCTTAAGTGGAGCTGGCTGACATCATATTTTGCAGAAAAGCATAAGTAATAGTAACTCTTTTAACCTGTGCTAGCAGTTACTTTTAGCATTGACCTATCATCTATCTTAGCACCTGTGCTAAACAATCATCTGATTATTAAGCAAACAATAATAACCATAGCAGGTATAATTTGAGGCAACATGTACTTCATCATCCAATTAATCATCTGTTCAATTAATAAGATCTACGTTGCCGTTGCTCAAGTCAAGTGCTCACTAACTAGGAGCGACGGCGATTCGAATCGAATTCCTATCCAGCTGGAGGGGTACTTCTAACACTCACCGTGACACGCCTGGCGAGGGCTACTCAGGTCACCTTTGGTACAATTCAAGAATCACGAGTTCGACTCATGCCGCATCCCCAAGGGCAACACTCTGCTAGGTGATAGGGACTCTAACCCCTCTTAGTCTTATGCCAATGTCCCCAAGCACATCCTTACTTCCTCTAAGATGTGACCTACCCTTCAATTTTCGGCCTGAACTGTATTACTCAGATTCGCGGTCGGAACGGCTTATCCGGCCAACTAAGTGTTAGATTGCGTTCAACATGACTTAAGGACGTACAGCGAATCGGTCCTTAAACGACTTAGACGGGCATAGCTTCGCACCTAAGACGTGAAGTGTCTTGCGGCTGCACTATCGAACTCCCGCCCGGTTTCAAATTCATTTTAAGCATGGTTCCATCCACGATAGCCAACATAGCCACTCGTGACCCACTTCGCCTAAATCTCGCGGATGACCGGAAATCATCCGACTTCTACCGCACTAAGCAGGGCTAAGCATTAACACATGTCTAAACTTAAATTGGAATTCAAGTTACATATATCTGGACAAGGTAGATATAATGCAACAAGTGTTTTCACTCAACTCCTACAACTTAATGCAGTAAACATGTAAAAGTACTCAAATGTATATGTGTATAAACATTGGGTCAGCATGCACCGGGGCTTGCCTTTCAGGAAAGAGGAAGGGCGGTGGTCCGGGCACTTAGGTAGCTCGTCAACGGTGCTTCCTTCGCTGGCTGCCTCTTCAGGTTCTCACGGCTGCTCCTGATCCTCCTCCGGAAGAGCTCCCTCGAATTCCAGAAGTGTCACTCCCTCCGGTACACCTATTACATGAATGCACAATAAATCTCATGGATGCATAAGAATGAATGCAACATGCTCGGAATGAAATGTAAACTATAGCAACACTAATGCTCTATTCAATCACTTCATAACATGTGCAAATCTCTTCTCCGGTAGAGAAGTACTTACCCAATCTACACAACCTAAAGTACAATTGTTCTTCCTTAGTTAAGTGCCTAACACCTAAACAATCAACAAGAACAACATTACTTAAGCTTCTCATAAACCTAAGCACAAAATAGCACAACGACAAATTCTGGACAACAGCTAAGTATTTCCACCATAACTGTAGATTCATAAATCCAAATGGCATGACACAAGACAATCTGGAAATATTATAAAATGCTCTACAATTCATTTTCAGACCTCAACACTTAATTCCAAAGTTTACCTAGTCGAATTTCTAAAGTTCCAGAAATCTGTCTTCTCCAAACAGAGAGCAGCCATTTCTGGACAGCCACTTCAAACAGCTATAACTCCGAAACTACTAGGACAAATGCCACCAAATTTTGACTTGACCTAGTTTAACAAGTTTACTACAACTTTGGTAATCAGAAGATTCCTAGTAAACACCTTTATAAAGGTCTAAACCCAGAAATTCTATCAGCTGTCCAGAGAATCTAGAATTGTGAAAAATAAATACTTACCCATGTGTCAAACTACCCTTATGACCAAACTAATGACACAACTAGGTCACACATGACATGAATCCACTAGAAAGTAAGGTATGTTCACCCAAGTCATTTATTTTAATCCCTTTCTTAATTTAATTAATTAATTAAGTGGGAAAGTAAACTTATATGCAAACTACTCAGAAACTTCTACAAAAATTACAGACGACTTTCTACCCTACCAGGAGGCTACTGTAAAAATTTGAGCCAAATTTATTTACAGAAACTCCCTACACAAAATTCACAAGCCAGAAAGGCTGATTTTTGCATAATTAACAAATCATAATGAAAAGTATCAAACAACAGAAACAATATTTTTCTTAGCAACCTTAGGGTACCAGGACACTCTCCAAAAAATTTCATGAGCAAAGGACATATAGAAAAATTATGAAAATTCATTCTAGTATCTCCTATTATAAAATGACAAAGGCATAACTTGAAAACTACTCAAGCACTGACCTTAAACTTTTTACTAGAGCTATCATGTACCTAGAAAAGTACACTCACCAAATTTCATAATTGTTGGAGCAACAGAACTCAAGTTATAAAATTAACAAGTTTGCATCCATTTTAAAACATATTTCAATTGTCTAATTAATTCTTCCAGAATTTAAATAATACATATACATTTTATATTTTTCCTAAATACTACACTTTATACAGAGTCTAAAAAAATTTGAATCACAATTTTTGGGTAAGTCAAACCCTAGATATGAAAATCACAAAATAGACTTCAAATCAGTTATTTAATTCATTTAAATCTAACCCTAAGCCGCTGACGAGGGGGTCCCACCGGTCAGGTGACCCCATGGGTCAGAGAGAGGAAACAGGGGAGGAAGAGCCGCGAGCTCCGGCGAGCTCCACCTCATCGACGATGGCATCTCCAGCGAAGGGAAGGGTACCAATGGGTTCCTCTTGACCTCCCGCATCGCCTGACCCCCAAACCTTGAACTCTACCAAACCCTAGCTACAGTGGCCATGGTGGCGGCGGCTCGGCGGTGGCGCTCCGGTGACTTCAGGCACTAGGTGCTCAAGTGAGGCACGCTATGGCTTCTCGAGGAGACGGCGGGCCTATCTATGCTACGGCTACGGGCTGAGGTGGTGCGAGTGCGACTGGCCGCATGAGCGCCTCATCGGTGGCCATGGCGCGGTAGTGCGCGGCTGTGTTCCGGCTCGGACTGACCAACATCTATGGTAACATCGTGACCTAAGCATCTACATGCGACCAGGAATACGAGACATGGGCTAGCAGGGATGGAGAGTGGCGGCATTGAGCTGGCCACAGTGAGCCCCAAACTCGGCAGTGCTCCGGTGGCAAATGCGGCGGCGAGGCGGGCGCTCTGGCTATACCTTGGGCTCGACGGCTACGGGAAGAAGGCGGCGAAGTAGAGCAGAACACCGTGCACCTGCGCACGAGAGCCATTTGGAAATGTAGGTGCAGTGGAGGAGCTAGGCGGCGGGAGGAGTAGAGTGCAACAATGGCGACAACGGCGTCCTCTTGGCGGCTCCGACGCATAGGGAAGAAGCAAATGAGGCCAGTACGCGACCGGGGGGAGCACGACGTTCACCTTGAGCCTGATAGTGAGCGTCCAAGTTAGGAGAGGGCTGGCGCATGGCGTCCACGCGTCGAGCAGGTCCTGCCACCAGTTAGCTCAGGTGAAGACTGAATTTTTGAATTCAGTTTCTGAAATGTCGATTGACAATGATAATTTGGCGTTGATTATCTCCTAATCCATGCTGATTTGGGTTATGGCGTATTTGACACTATTGTAGTACTAAGTGCGTTCTACAACTTTTCCAATTGGAGCAAAGCCTAGATTGGCCTAGTTTGGGAGCTACAGGGTCTCAAATTGGGGCTCAAGAAACTGTAAGTCAGTGCTAGACTTGGAAATTTTTCTAAGTGTGAAAACAGCATGGAACATCTGGCTTGTGGGCCCTGTTTGCGCATGTTGTGGACATTTTCATGAGTTGGCCATATTAGAACTTTTGTTCCCCATAAAATTGTCTACAACTTTGATAAAGGGTGCTCCTCCATGCAAGATCTCTAAGCTATACTTTTTAAACAGTCAGACTAAAGCACTCTAGGGCCCAAGGCTTGGTCAACGACACATAGGAGGGCATTTTGGTCATTTTGGTCAACATGAATATTGTTCCACCATGGATCCTAAGTGTAGTTAAGGTGTTGTAGGGAATAATTAACCACACCACACATTGATCACACCAAAATCAAGCATCACATGCATTGAAATAAGGAAAAACAAGTGAATTGCTACTTTTGTTTCCAAGCCATGTTTCATATGTTTCATGAGTGTGTTGCATAGCACTTGCTAATCATGTTTCACTAAAGTGTATGACATGTCTCAAAAGGAAGTTGCACATGTTGCACTTGGGTGTTGCACACTACTCATTTCAAAAAACACACATGAAATATAAGCACATGTTGCAATGTTTCAAAAGCATGTTTCACACATTATAAGCTCATGAATGAATGAATGATGCTCATGTTTGTTAAATGCAAGTTAAAATATGGAAGCCAAACACCTAGGGTGTTATAGTCTAAACAAGCAACAAGATATTCACAAAAGCGTACACGGATTAAATACATGCATACATGGTTTGCTACAAAGCTATACAAACTAGCAACTGTTGGTATAAATTAAGTGCAACTAAAATATGAAGGATTCTGCAAGTGCACAGAACATACTATTGTAGCATTTTACCGGGAATAAACCAGGTATCGTTATTTATATTTTACCACAGGGAAGCAAGGGTTAAAGAATCTGATAATTCACCATCATGTATCTACTAACCTAGTAAACCAACTAGACTATAGCAGGGGTAAATGATATATGAAATGATAGGATTTATGTAATATGACACACATGGGATAGGTCACTAAAGATATGCAACTAGTTTACTTGGGAGGTCAACGGGTGAGGTAGATTCCTATGATATTCTTATCACATGGTAAAGGTATACTCAACTATGCTAAGACTTACCACACTCTTGTGCACTTCGAGACGCCACTAGACAAGAGAGAGCACCACAAAGGATACCTCTACTGACGTGACTACGGTCCTACAATTTAAGAACCTGCTCGATAGATATCGATGGGGCTGTCACCACCCGTAACTACCATACATCTAGGGAACAGGGTGTACTCATAGGTAGAGCATTGTGTAAGCACCACGCTTACACGAGGCTCGGCTACCTAGCCTAGTCGACAAACTAGAAGGCTAAGCTCTCTATGAACTAACACACAAAAGGAATGATAAACTCAACTAGCAAGATATATTCAAAGTAAGTATAGCCATGTAAATAAAAGAATAAGTATAAGTCTTACAGAATATTGAAGTGAAGATACAAGGCTTTACCAAGCCTCGATGACTAGATCCGGAACCTTGAGCAAGATCCCAACTCGACCCTCTCTCCCAAGATACTAATCTACTACATTGGAGAAGCTAGACCTAATCCCCTAGAGAGGTCATCCTTTCATGGGACACCTCTCACCTGATCCCGGCTAGGAAATAATAAATTAGGGTTTAAGGGATGCCTCCTCCAGGGGCCAGGGGCCTTGCTTATATAGCCCTCTAGGAAGCACCACAGCCCTCGGATCAAACCGACCTTGATCTATGATTATTATTGATCCTCAAAGGCGGTGGAGGCATGATCCAAGAGGTGGAGCCTGATTGGCTCTGCCACTGGGGCGGGCGCCCCACTTCCGTGCCCGTTTCACCTCCCGTTTGTTTCTAGAGTCTTCTCGTAGCTTCCACATTCCAGAAAAGTTATGTGTAGCCCTTTTGTCTCTATGTAAACCTGACATGTGGGCCTTCCTTGATTCTTTTCAGCTGACACCCTGTAGAAACAGACATTCACCAAAACTTGTGGAATTCTGTCAGTAAATCCCCTATATCTATGTGGTAATTATGTTTAGGACCTTTTTCATGTTTCGTTGATGGTTAAAATTGACACTTATCTACCGTCAACAGCAACCAACCATCATATATGGAGTATATGTTAGCTCATCAACAAATGAAATGTCATGCTTAAAGAAAATGACACTTGCCAAACACATATGCATGCATCCATCCATGACTACAAGACTGAAGACTCTTTGTTTTCTTTTGTATTTTTTAATAGGAAGCCATACGATGTAATCCTATTTTTCATGTACTCTATGTTGGAACTCTTAATCAATGGTGTTCTCCTCGGAGATGTAATTAACATAATTTTTATGCAAATATAAGAATTATGGAAGTATGGACTCGCAATACATGTTCTTTTACTTTTGTCCCGTTAAATTGAACACAAAACCAAATTTGTCTCTGCTGACACGGAGGTGGGTCATCGCCACCCGTTTCCCTGCCATCACATAGACATTAGTAAATAGGGCTTCTTCTGCATACATGATAGAGACAGACTCCTCACTCTCAGACTTATCATCATTGTCAAATTGCCGCAGCGTGTTAACCGAGCCACTACTTGGCCATTGACCTTGACTTGTTGAGCAACCATATGTTGCTCAGCTGAGTACTTGTCCATAGTAGCACTGCTAATATTCATTTGAGCTCTGAGTTCCTGCTAGATAACCCCAATATCATTGACTCAAGAGAAGAGTAAATCAAAGTTGTCCATAACCTAGCCCCATCTTTTTTGTCGTCCTCTACACTCTTAGACATGTTGTCCAAGAGGATCTTGGTTTTCACTGAGGGTTTACGAGGAGCCAATTCTGTGCTTATCACCATCTCCAACACCTAGAAGTGAGGCTCCATCTAGGAACTTTACATGGGAACAAGAGCCCTGCAACCCAAATTGTTTCCCTGCTAGATGCCACCACACCACAATTGAACGAAGAAACTACAAAATTTTACACGAGAACAAGTTTCCAACCCTCATTGTTAGTTCAAGCGTTCTTAGAGAAGAAGATAGTGAGCGAGATGGGAGTAGCTCACTTGGGGTGGCAAGCCATGGGGGTTGATTAGCACATTTGGGACTTAGTGTCCATCCTTTGAGGAGTGTTTTAGCCCCCATCGCACATATGCTTAGTGGTTATTGCATCCGATTGTGAGAGAATGATTCCTACTGTGGTGCATTGAGAGATTGTTTGAGTGGCACTAGGTGCTCTCAAATAAGTAATGTGGCTCATCCTGCTAAATTAGGCAAGAAATTTTACCTCTGCATGGCTTGGAAATCAGCCCTTTGCTCCACATGTCCACTGGACTTTGTGTATGCTCTACATATGGTACACCTAATATATACATTCTGAAGTTAAGTAATGTTATACAAGTATTATTTAATGAGCTTACATTAAACAAGCATAACATGCATACAACTATTTAATGATCTCACATTAAACAAGCATTTAACATTAGATATTATATTTAGCACCTAATGTAATGTATTTATTTTACCATGGTAAGATAACTCCTCAAGTAACATTTACTCAACATGCTACCTACATATTGTATTTGCAACTTTTAGTAATAAAACTAGCTATATATATGCAGATATATAAGAAACATGTATTTTCTTAATATTAAACCTTGGGTGCAACTTAATATTTTCATCATCATTTCATTCTCATATATTGTAACACCCCCACCCCATTAAAAAGACTATAGTAGTTGTGAAGTTGGCCCATGTGGCACATGTGTGGTTGTGGTTGGTGGGTTTAGTACCACCTTGAAAGTTTAGTAGGGTGAGGGCTAGCTTATAATCCTTATCGTTCCAAACGTAGCACCTCCAGGTTAACCCTTTTACACAAAGTCAAGACGAAAGTGTAAGAGGTGTTACATGTATGTGGATTCATCCCACGTGCGGAGTTATGCCATATAAGCAGACTTCGACTGCATAGTGTTACAAATGGTATTCAGAGCATCAATCCTTGTTGCATGTGCCCATGGAGGAGTGCACCAAGGGGTGTCCCGAACATCTGTTGTGCATGTGGTGAGCTACCAAGGGCGTTAGCCTTTAAGGGGGGTTGAATGTAACATCACAGCCCGTTAGAAGCCTGTAGTAGTTGTGGAGTGGTCCTGAACATCTGTTGTTGTGTATGTCGTGAGCTACCAAGGGCGTCATCCCTTAAGGGGCGTTGGATGTAACATCACAGCCTGTTAGAAGCCTATAGTAGTTGTAAAGTTGGACCATGTGGTACATGTGTAGTTGTGGTTGGTGGGTTTAGTACCACCTTAAAAGTTTAGGTGGGTGAGGGCCAGCTTAATTATAATCCTTATCATTCCAAACTAAGCACCTCTGGGTTAACTCTTTTACACGAAGCGAGGATGAAACTGTAAGAGAGGTACTACACATATGTGGGCCTATTCCACGTGCGAAGCTAGGCCATATAAGCAGTTTTTAGACACAGGGTGTTACATATGATATTTAGAGTATCAACCCTTGTTGCATGTGCCCATAGAGGGGTGTACCAAGGGGTGGTCCTAAACATCTGTTGCTTATATAGTGAGCTGCCAAGGGCGTCAGCCCTTAATGGGGTGAATGTAACACCCTAGCCTGTTAGTAGCCTATGGTAGTTGTGAAGTTGGCCTATGTGGCACATGTGTGGTTGTGGTTGTGGTTGGTGGGTTTAGTACCACCTTAAAATTTTAGGAGGGTGAGGGCACCTTATAAGTCTCATTGTTCCAAACGTAGCACCTCCGGGGTAACCCTTTTACATCGAGTGAAGATGAAAAGGTAAGAGGGGTGCTACGATAGTTGTGTTATTTTAACTACAACTAGGTTAGCTAAGGCACGTGTGAAAACAGAACATTAAACTCTTTCCTATTTTATCCATTTTCAATATATGCAACAAGCAACATAGGAAATAAATTTATAACTCGTTCATGTATGTTTTCTAGACATTATAGTTTTGCTAAAGCTAGCTTATAATGCAACATGTCTACTGCCCAAAATTCATCATATTTTACTATAGTATAGGTAGCCTTGAAAATTGCTACAATGAAAAATTAACACTATGGATATCTCTGCCGTATAGTATTATCTGGGTCTCCAATGAAAATTGCTACAATGAAAAATTAACGCACGGACAAAGTGCTACTGCTAGCATGGTGTACCTACGTATTAATTTAATTATATGTTGATAACAGAAAAAGCTTCACAAACTAATTTGCATATACATACACATGCAGATCTACACTATTAAAATTTAATATTTTGGGCTGATTGTTTTAAGTCATGTTTCGGTGAGATACACATAATATGATTGTTCCGTGATTTTAGTGGCCTCTAAATACATGAACAAATTAAACATGGTTAATATTTTCTATTTACTAGGTAAATGTCCGTGCGTTGCAACGGAAAAAATAATGCCACAATAACATATTATGCACTCCCTCCATTCCAAATTATAAGTCGCTTTGACTTTTGTGGTTCATCAATATTGCTATGTATGCATAGCAAAATGGATATACTAAAAAAGTCAAGCTGACTTATAATTTGGAATGGAGGGAGTATGTTGTTGTACTGTTACCTATGATGTTCGGAACATCAATATTACAAACTGAATTTTGCACATGGATAAAACTAAGTGGAGCAATTCTATCCTAAGTGTATCATCTAACAAACCTAAATGTCACACCTTCTTAACAACATCATAAGGGTATCAACTCAGCAGCAGTCAAGTAGTCCTTGTAGTTCTCCTATGTTGGAAGTATCCTGCATATAAGATGTTTGTTAATTTTTAAAGTTAAAGTGGTGTTAACTATTGAAAAAATATGTATCAACGCATAGATAATACCTCTTTTATGGAGTTAGAATCTCTTTATATACGATATTATTTGTGAATATATCCTTAGCCAGCTCCTTCTTTCGCTTCCCTTTCCCTTTCTCCTTGTTCATGTCCTTCTCAGCAGCCGGCACGTCTAAGATCCTAATGTTCGATCTTGCTGTGGCTCTTGATAGAGGTACATACAATTGGCCATGTGAGAACACTGGTTCCGGCAAGTATACCCCAATATTAGGGATAGTTTGCCCCTGTGCCTTATTAATGGTCATTGCGAAGCTGAGCCAAATAGGGAACTTCTTTTGCTTAAATTGGAAAGGGATCATCTCATTGTCTGACGAGCATAAGGATATGCGAGGCAAAAAACCATCTTTTTAGTGTGTTATCCTAACACAATTTCTGTGTCTATGGTATTCTTTTGGAACCCTCGTATAATAGCCTGGTACCATTACAAAGTCCATTTGCAGGGTCAATATTCCTAAGCATTATGACCGGACAGCCAGTCTTTAGCTTTAACACATGTGGAGGTAGACCATTGGGTGTTAAAGTGTTAAGAAATTCCTTAAGCTAGTAGTTGTGCAGATTATCCACTGCATAGTCTAAGCTATGGTACACTATTTCATCTCCTTGGAAATGACCACTCATCTTCATATTAATCATATCAACCCAGTCATTCCGCGTAGATAATATCACTCAAGAGGTGATATAATCATTGCTTGATAAATTTGCATTGAGGTTAGGGAATATACAATCAATTAGCATATCAAGATCAGTATCTTCCCCAGTGTGTGGTATGAATATTTCATGAGAAAGATAGATTTCATCATCACCACTTGCCTCCTCAGAACCTCCACTGATGCGTAGTAGGTATTCTGCAAACCATGGGTCGCTCTTTGCCCTCATGTTGCGCACCAGTTTGAGATGTCGCATGGAATCCCAAAGGTACGACATCTGCAGCGAGGCACCAACTATCTAAGCCCTCAACCCTCTTCAAACAATGGGAAGAACTTGCCTAAAATCTCCACCAAACACCACGGTCATCCCTCCGAATGGCAGCTTAGGTCGGTCCATTATATCACGGAGGCTGTTATCCAGTGCCTCGACAGACTGCCTCTTAGCCATGGTAGCCTTATCCTAAATAATGAGAGATGATGCTCAAAGTAGCTTGGCGGTACCACTCTGTTTTGTGAAGTTGTAGAAGGCCCATTGATGGTGAGAGGAATCTTGAAGCACGAGTGGGCGGTTTTGGCACCGAGCATTATTGAGGCTGCAACACTAGATGTAGCTTTGCCACTGCAATCTTTTTCTAGATACGTATTGTAGCGAGAAGGGTTTTGTAAAGATAATTCTTTCCGATCCCGCCAAGACAATCCACGAAGAACACACCTCCATGTTTGGTATCAACTGAGGACACAATCTCATCGTATGCAGCCTGCTGCTCCTCATTAAGAGTATCTAAAAGAGCCACATCATCCCTATTAGCCTCAATGCTAGCCTCCTCAAAAATCCCTTTAGGAATATCACAAGAGGCGTCATATGTGTTGTCGATATCAGGAAGTGGATACATCTTTATATCCTTCTGCATTGATTGTAGCAATTTTCGAATATCTATGACTATCTGCTGCACCATGAAGCTAGATTGATTGTTGCACCTGTAGTCCTCTGACATTGCCTCCTTGTGTTTCTCTCATAGTCCAAACACATTGCTAGCTTCACAAAATACCAATATTGTTGCAAAGAGCATTCACATCGCATATGGCATCATCCACTCAGTTGCCTCCGCAAGGCTCTCGTCAAGCGTGTTGTCCTCTTCGATTAGGCCCCTTCTTTCTGCAGCTTCATGGAAGGTTGGTACGATTACACCGTCAATAGTCCTAAGATACTCGAAGGATGTTGCACCTCCCACGTGGTTCAGAAGAACCCTAAGATAGTAAGGCTCCCCCTCTACTGGATTGGTAGACACGATTCTTCCAATTTGTTGTAATCTATTACATGCCCTCTTCTGCCAAACTTTTCCCTATGCTTGCCACGTACAGAACTCAGGAAACTGTCGATACAGTATACTTCAGGCTGTTTCATCTATCCTATTCTTCTTGAAGTATGTTGTAAGCATTGACTTTTTAACACCTGAACGATCAAGCACTCATTGAACCCCTTCACGTTGGTGAAATAACATCATGTGCATGTCTAGAAGATGGAGATGTAAGGACAAAACAACATGGTACCTCTCACTCAAGTCAAAACCATAAATCCTCCACAAGGATTCTGCAGGGGTTGCCCATCTAGCATCTTTGTACTTTTTGATCTCATCGACATTCTCTTCACTATCCTCCTTGTCAGCCTCTCTCACAGCCACAGATGCCCGGTTTTGACACTTGTAAATGTTCTTAAATAGGTACTTGACTGATTTGATGCTCCCACATGCCTCAACATTGATATGGCAGTTGAACAAATAGAGGAGATATGGGTTGTAAGGCACGACCCATCTGTTGTCAAGATCGCGTCCGCGAACTTTTTTCTTTTTGGCCATCTTCACATCATCTGTAAACCGGGTATGAATCCTTGCCTTGTACTATGATGTCACAAAAAGATTGAGGGTAACAGTTCTTTCAGGAATCTCGACGCTTTGTGCATGGAAAATTGTGATTAAGTGCTCCACAAGAGCCATGCATCATACGCTTGGTAACCATCTTGTATAAGTCTGGGTACTTCTTTGGGAGCTCGACTGAGATGAGGAGATCATACTGCTCTGGGCACGTGATCTTGTACTTCCTCTCCATGATTAGTAAAAAATATGTGTGTGGAAGACACCTCTTCTAGAACTCCACAACATAAACATGCGCTCGGACCTTTTCAAGGATATCCTTTTTAAGTATTCTATACTTTAGCTCTTCTAGTTTTGCTCTAAAGACACGAACAATGAGATCTGCATGATCCTGTGGCATCTGGCCAGCGTAGAGTTCAAGCTTGATCTCATCCCAGTTCAGGTTACATGTCATTGTGAGGAAGATGTATGGTTTACCAAACCTCTGGACCAAAGCCATGGCGTCCATGTACCAACACCTCATGTCACGTGGGCCTCCAATAAATGATGAAGGCATCACTGTTTGCTTTCTAAGAACTTCTGCTCTACCTTCACCGGCATATAGGCTATCAACCAATCCTTGGTAGAGGTCAGCCCTAATATCATATTGATGGTTGCGTATATAATCCAATCGAGAACTCTCAATCTTTTATGTATGTGTCAACCGCAAACTGCTAGAACAGACGCTTGCCATAAAGTATGGGATTAAATATTCCTGACCGCATTTGAAATTTGTAGCAACAGTAGTCACACACAGATACATATAGTCTACTAGTGGAGCCTAAAAGAATAACCAAGAATTAGTTGTTTGTAGAATAACCATTGATGTATATGCAAAGCATTAAATAAATAAGAAAAATAACAAACCTATTTTTTCTTCTGAATCAGTACGAGCCTTCCAAAGGGCATGGTACGCGATGACTTCTTCCATACTAACTCTTTTCAGAATATCAATATGTCATCCGAGCTCACCCCTAGGGAAGAATAGAGGGTATGAAAGAGCATCATAACATCCATGATACGAGCGAATGATGTGTCTGCTTCTATCTTTTTCATGTAGGACAACACTATTTTGGAACTGACCAAGGAGTTCGCTTCCCTTGATCCAAACAACAACCACCTCTGAAGTCGACGACACGTTGTATGTTCTTTGGTCTAGCCTTTGGTCAAGGTTCAATGTGATATGATAGTCCTCGAGGTGTTCAGCCTGACCCACACTCCTAAGATGTTGTGAATATGGGTTGTCATGAAGGATGGCCACCAGCCTCTTAATAACTTTCTTATCTTTTTGGTACTACTCTTCACGACACTATCAATAGCGATGCTCAAGGCTTGGATCATCATCATAGAAGTAAAGCTCAAGATGTCTTGGCTCCTTATCATCTTCTCTCCCAAACGACCTTATGTTGTGATAGATCTGACCATGTGCACGGAAGGTCTATATGCCACTATTTCTCATGCTTGTGGTAGCCCTATCAAAGAGACAATATAGAGAAGTGAGAGAAATGGCCGTTGAAAAATCTAATGTTGTTACGAAAGTGCCTAGCATCAGCGTCGGCACTTGACCAAAGCCTTATCAGCTCGTTAGGTATGTCCGGTGCTTTGAGATCAACCTTTTCGTTGCGACAACAAAACCTAGGTGGTTCATGTTCAAAAACCTATTTGCACCATACTGAGTACAGTCTGCGACAGGTTTAAGCATATGGGTATTTGTAGGCATGTTATTATACACCTTTTCGTATAGATCAAGTACTTCAAGGACAGAAGTCGTGTCTTCTTCAAAGTCATGGTCTTGGGCATTGTCATCATCTTCCTCATATGAAATGTCATTTAAGCTGCAATAGTTTAGATAAAGCAGTGGAATATTTCAAAGATTGTTGAAATTGGTCACAAATACCTTGCCTAGCAAACAGGTATCCCTCATAATCTTCCTCATCATCTTCAAATATGTATCCCTCATCATCATCTGTGGCCATCACAAAGTTAGTATAACACAGGAAATAATAAAGTATATCAAATATAGTCTAAGGAATGTTAAAATATCCTTTAATTACCACTATCATCAAAATAGGGTAGTGCCGGTGCAATTGTTGCGTTCTGAATGCTTGGTCTACTGCTTTCTGTCAATCATATAATGTTCATGGTTGGCATAGGTCTGACATGGTATTAGATCAATGAATGGGATATAGAGGGCATAATATTTACCATTGTTGATCACAATTGACTGCGATAAGGATGTGTTAACATCAGTCGGGTCTTCAGTCATGCATTCACCTCCATTAATAGATCCACTCATGTCAGCACCGATGCGACGCTCAAACAGTGCATTACAATGGTTTAACAACTCATATCTTTGCCAAGATGGAACACTGTGTCTATATGGCATATGGCTAGGCAATATATCACTACATCCATCTTCATCCATGTCTTCATCAGCTGAAGGAATATAAAGATGTGTTGCATTGAAATCTAGGATAACCCAATCACTAGTGTTCGCTGTGGATGCAAGTCTATATGCTTCCACGGTGGGCCACACAAACTTAGGAATATATTGAGGGTTCTCCATGGCAATAGATTGTGGGTTTAATGTAGCCTTCTTCTTTTCTTTGTGTCATCATATTGCCACTTTCATTGCCTCTTTACGCAATGGAGCTTTATTATTTAGCCTTTGTCGCTCGCGCCTATGTTGCCTTTGTTCAAGTGTCATGCTTGCATAGGTCGCCTTATTCCTTGCACGCCGTGCCATGATTTGCTCTTCTGTTAACTCCCTCTTACATGAAACGTTGCTATTGCTTATACCCGCAACTAAACCAGTGGTGCATTGCGAATGAATTTGATCTTCCAACATGCCACGGGTACTGTTGAATTCGATTTCACTACCCACAATGCATTGAATTGGCATTGCATGGTCACCTACAAACATTGTTTTCAACTAACTTTGTAGCAAAACAAGCAGGTGCTAGAAAATATACGCATTCAGGTGATAATAGCAAAAAATTAGTTACCTGGTAAATGAGTGAATATAGGTCCATCATCAATGTTGTGGGCACGGTGTGAGTCGTTCCTATGCAACCAATCGTTTGTTCCATTCAAATCTAAACTTTTCTTGTTTGATGCATCCTCACTGGCTACAAATTTTAATACAGCACATCACACACAAGAATCAACAGTAGTAATACTTGTATTATTATAAATAAGTGTTTATGATCTACTACCATTGTTCTTTTTAATTTGTAGTTGTTGCTCCTTCCTCTTGTGGTAAGCTTTTCGACACTTTTTATTTTTTTCATCCCTTTTCTCTTGAGACATTTCTTGCCATCGGGCTCTATCCCTTTTCCTTTTGAGATCTCGGGCCCTATGTGCTGGCAGTCATGAATTGTACGCGGTACATCATGTAATATTGATATAATATTAATAATATTACGATTATAAACAATGAGTTATAATGTAATGTAGTTACTGAATGATGTTTCGTAAGTGTACCTCCATCGGTTGTGTTGATCTCGTCTCCAAATGGTGTTCGCGAACCGCTATTTTTCATTGGATGAAACCTTATACAACTGTAGAACATAGTTTTAATATTTATCAATTGGTCGGTTAGTAAACAGATGATGAGAATAGAATGGATGGTCACAAGCTGAATGGTAGGTCACCAAACACCGAACAGCCAAGATATGGGCTGGATGGTCATAAGCTGAAGAAAAAAAAAATAATAGTATTGTCAGGTGATGTATAGAGGATCAGTGGTATTGTCAGGAGTGCACATACGCTTGGTCAGAACGAATGAAAATATTGCAACTAAGCTCAGGACTGCATATAAGCTCATTGCAACTAAATTCACAAACAATATTGGAAGTTTTTTTTTTTAGTTATTATAGAAGAGAAGAGATGTCTTTTTTTTCCTCTTCTCGGCATAGTATAGAAACCCTTGCACTATGCTGCGTGGTCCTAGCCATAAGCGAGTCTCAGCAGAGAGTTTCATTGCATTACTGCCATATCATATAAAATTAAATGAAATTTAGATGAAACACCCACTCTCAATGCAAAGTTTCATTCCACGGTTCATGGACATTTAATTCTAAGACTTATAGAGAGTTGATAATCGTGACAGGAGAGTTTTATCTTCATAAAATTCATTTATTCTATCTTCATCAAAATAGTACCATATCTAAGGATGAAAACGGTCGGAAACGGACTTACGAAATAGAAACGAAAGTTGTTAGTTTGGTACATTTTTACATTTTAGCAATTAAAGAATACAAAAATGGTTGTGAAACCAATTAAAACTGACAATTTTTTATGTTTAAAAACGGAATCATAATATAGAAAACGAAAGTGATCGATTCAGAATATTTTCATTCTATTTTCATCCTTAACCATATCATAAAAATACATATATAGCAATACTATTAAATTAAATACAAATGAAACTCATACAAAATCTTTTATTTTCCCACACCTTATCTACCCCTTCCTGATCCCATCCTCACTCTCTCTCTCTCCCGTGTCACACTCACTCCGCCTCCCCTCCGATGACGGGCCCTCCACCATCGCCGGCCTCATCCTCTCCACCTCCCTCACTCGCGACCCCTCATTCGCCAACCGGACATGCTCCCTTCGTCACCGCTCGAGCTCGCCACGATGCCACTCGAGGTCGCCCCGGGTCGCTCCCCCTCGCTCCTCAGCCCTCGGCCGTGCCCCTGCCACGCAACTCGAAAACGCACCCGTCCGAGCCGCCTCCTCCGCCGCTACCGCTCGAGCTCGCCCCTGGCCGTGTCCCCTAGGCCGCTGCCACTCGAGCTCGCCACGAGGAGCTCCGTTTGCTTGTGCACAGGAAGATCCACCGCTGCTCTTCGCCCCTCTCCTCCGAGCACTGCTCCAGGAGATCAAGAAGTGCTCGAAAAGGTAAGCCGCAAGCCTCTTCTACTCTCTGATCCGATCAGCAGAAACAGCCTGCATCTTGGCTCTTCACGAATGCTTAGTCCTCATGGTCAAATACCAGTAGGTGCATATATATTTTAAATTCTTTTGCATCCTGAAATCATAGTGTGGTGTAGTTAATATAGTTAGTTTAGATGTTGATCCTTCAATTTCAGGTGTCCTATAATTTTGTTGTTATATTCAAACTCCGAAACAGAATGAATGTGTTCTTATGCAGAGATCCAGAGCCACTTGCAACGGAGCAGGAGTGGCTAGGCTGCAGCAGCGGCAGGGAGTAGCTCTGCTGCTGCAGTGGTGGACGGCTCTCGCATCTCAGTCCCTAGTCCCGGTGACTGCGGCCCGAGCGCTCCTCTCCCCATAGAAGCAACCGAGAGGCTTTGAGTGCTCTCTGTAGAGTACAAAAGGTATGCTGCTTTTCTGTGTTTATAGCTTCCATGTTCTGTTATTATTTGTAACAAAAATGTTATGTTTGTTCATGCTCACAGATAATCAGATACCTGCAATTTTTTTTCCATCCACTAAATAGTATTTAGCTTCCATCTTAAACTTGGAAGCGATTTGATGAATGCAAAGGCTCCAGTGTCAACAAACAGGCTTTTGTGCAATTGAGTTATAATTTTTTCCATGTTTATATTGCGTTAGATTTTATGTGTGATTTGAATATACTCTGTTTATAGAGCTTAGATGGCATGTCTTCTCAAGTTTGTGCATAGGCAGGGCATCTTCCATGTTATCTGCATGTCTCACTGAACTTCTCTGTTATATAGAGGCATAGAGCTGTGTATTGCTACTGCTAGCGTGCGATCATAGGCTAGATACAAACCAATGTATGATAGGTAAATGAAGAAATTACAAAGGCTAATTGTTTGCCCGATTCAAAGTGAATGTCATTTAGGACATTACATGGTTGATAAGGTGGATCTTTGATCAACAATTTCAAGGGGCCTAATCCCTATCATAGGATAAGCACATTCATTATGTGGTCTATTCATACTTACACTTGGATACTTAGAATAGAAGATAATGTCCCTAGAATATTATTTTGTGCAAAAATGCAGGCTTACCTTTTTAGCCTAATCTGTTTAGACTGCTTTATTTTACAATTATAGCGCTCAACAATTAGGCCTGTTGTTTTAAAACTTCTAATGGACGTGAACTTTGCAAATAATAATATATATTCAAAATTTGCCTTTCCAGACATGCCTTGTAGGAGCAGGTTGAGATGGGAAACATACAGTCTTAGAAGTTGTGACTATAGTTCTTGATCTGCCGCCACCAAAGCCTGGTTCAATGTATGGACTGACTTCTGTTGATATGGTATCTGCCTCTGATCCAAAGTCTGCAATGGCACTCCAAAGATTAGTTCAAGTTGCTATATTAAGAACAAAATTTCCAGTTGGTTAATTTTCTCATGTTGAGGTGTGGCCTTGAAACAACCACAGATTGATGTTTGGTCCTGTAACTATAAGGTTTGGTTTAAGGAGAAAATGCTAATTATACTGCATCTGAGTATACCTGGGAGTCTGCAAAGCCGCTAGGTACCTGCACTAATGAAGCTAGATGCTGATAAAATGGTTTGTGCAGCAAGGTCCTGTAATCCTAGCGCTCTGACGAGGCTGCAAATGTGTGCATTTAGTGAAGCTGGGAGGTAGGGCCCTTTGCAAAAGGACAAACTCTTTTCTTTATTGTTCAAAAAAAAAAACGTGTCATTATGGGGTGTCTTAAGTCGTCTCAACATAGCCGGTCCCAAGCCCGGGTAAAGGAGGAGGGTGTGTTAAGGTCTGGCGAACCAACAGTAAAAAAAAACAGCCACTCTCATGGATTTGAAACCCACAAGAGATTCGTTGGGGCGTAACCCTCTTAGCGACGCGCTACATCGGAACCCGGGTGTGGTGTTAAATGGGCAAGGGCCGGGTCGTCATCCCCTTAGTGGCGCGTCGTATCGTGACCCGGGTACGATGAAAAATGAGCAAGGGTCGGGTCGTCGCAACCTTAGTGGCGCGCTACATCTACGCCCGAGTGTAGTGAAAAATGAGCAAGGGTCTTCGCACTTCCCTCGACGGGTGCGAAGGGTAAGGAAGCTAGCCGAGCCAACTAGGATTCGTCTAGGTAGCTGGAACGTAGGGTCCATAACGGGTAAGCTAAGAGAGCTAGTCGATGCAGCAATTAGAAGACGTGTAAATATTCTATGCGTTCAGGAGACTAAATGGAAGGGCCAGAAGGTGAAGGAGGTGGAGGATACGGGCTTCAAACTTTGGTACACGGGGACAACATCGGGTAGGAATGGTGTAGGCATCTTGATCGATAGGAGCCTTAAGGATGGAGTCGTTGATGTTAGGAGGCAAGGCGACCGAATTATTTTGGTCAAGCTAGTAGTTGGAGATTCGGCTCTAAATGTGATCAGTGCCTATGCCCCTCAGGTAGGTCTTAGCGAGGGCACCAAGAGGCAGTTTTGGGAAGATCTTGATAGCATGGTTAGTACCGTGCCTATCAGCGAGAAACTCTTTATAGGAGGAGACCTCAACGGCTATGTTGGTGCGACTAATGTAGGTTTCGAGCGGGTGCACGGGGGGTTCGGATATGGTAGTAGGAATCAAGAAGGGGAGGATGTGTTGAACTTCGCGCTGGCCTATGACTTGTTGATAGCGAACACCCTCTTTAGGAAGAGGGAATCTCATCTAGTAACCTTTCGTAGTGGACAACACTCGAGCCAGATCGACTTTATCCTTACAAGGAGGGAGGATAGACGTGCTTGCTTTGATTGTAAGGTGTTACCTGGGGAGTGTGTTGTCCCTCAACATAAGCTTGTGGTGGCGGACTTTCGCTTTCGGGTACGTGTCCACCGGGACAAACGGGCCAAGATTGCGAGAACGAAGTGGTGGAAGCTTAGAGGGGAAGCAGCGCAAACGTTTAAGGAGAGGATGCTAGACGAGGGGCCTTGGGAAGAAGGAGAAGATGCCGACGACATGTGGCTAAAGATGGCAACATGTGTCCGGAAGGTGGCTTCGGAAGTGTTTGGCGTGAGTAGGGGAGGCAAACGGGAAGCGAAAGACACATGGTGGTGGAATGACGAGGTGCAAAGGGCTACTAGGGAGAAGAAGGAGTGTTTCAAGCGTCTCCACCATGACAAGAGTGCAGCTAACATCGAGGGCTATAAAATAGCGAAGAAGGCTGCAAAGCGAGCTGTGAGTGTAGCAAAAGGTCAGGCGTATAATGGCCTTTATCAGCGGCTAGGCACGAAGGAAGGGGAGAAGGACATTTATAGGATGGCTAGAATCCGCGAGAGGAAGACAAGGGACATCAACCAAATAAAATGCATCAAGGATGGGACAGATCGACTTCTGGTGAAGGATGAGGAGATCAAGGACAGATAGAGAGAGTACTTCGACAAGCTGTTTAATGTGGAGAATGAGGGTCCTACCCTTGAGTTGGACGACTCATTTGACGATACCAACAGACGCTTTGTGAGGAGAATTTAAGAGGCAGAGACCGGAGAGGCTTTGAAGAGGATGAAGGGAGGTAAAGCGATGGGCCCTGATGGTATCCCCATTGAGGTGTGGAGATATCTAGGCGCCAGAGCGATAGTATGGTTGACTAAGCTTTTTAACCTTATTTTTCGATCTAACAAGATGCCTGAAGAATGAAGGAGAAGTATATTAGTACCTGTCTTCAAGAACAAGGGAGATGTTCAAAGTTGTACTAACTACCGTGGGATTAAGTTGATGAGCCATACGATGAAGCTCTAGGAGAGGGTTATCGAGCATCGCCTAAGGAGAGTGACACATGTGACCCAAAATCAGTTTGGGTTCATGCCTGGTAGGTCGACCATGGAGGCGATTTTCTTATTACGACAATTGATGGAGAGATATAGGGAGCAGAAGAAGGACTTGCACATGGTCTTTATTGACCTCGAGAAGGCATATGACAAAGTACCGAGAAATGTCATGTGGTGGGTCTTGGAAAAGCACAAAGTCCCAACTAAGTACGTTACCCTCATCAAGGATATGTACAGGGATGTGGTGACGTTTGTCCGAACATGTGATGGCGACACCAGTGACTTTTTTCAATTAAAATAGGACTGCATCAGGGGTCAGCTTTGAACCCTTATTTATTTGCTTTGGTGATGGATGAGGTCACAAGGGACATACAAGGTGGTATCCCTTGGTGTATGCTCTTTGCTGATGATGTGGTGCTAGTTGACGACAGTAGGGCAGGGGTTAATAGGAAGTTAGAACTATGGAGGCACACGTTAGAGTCGAAAGGGTTCAGACTTAGTAGGACTAAGACCGAGTACATGAGGTGCGATTTTAGCGCAACTAGGCATGAGGAGGGAGACGTTAGCCTCGATGGGCAAGTGGTGGCCAAGAAGGATACTTTTCGGTATTTAGGGTCGATGCTACAAAAGGACGGAGACATTGATGAAGATGTTAGACATAGAATTTCAGCCGGCTGGTTGAAATGGCGTCAAGCTTCTGGCGTCCTCTGTGACAAAAGGGTGCCTCAGAAGCTGAAAGGTAAGTTCTATAGGACGGCGATTCGTCCGGCGATGTTATACGGTGCTGAGTGTTGACCTACAAAAAGGCGACATATCCAGCAATTGAGTGTAGCAGAGATACGTATGTTGCGTTGGTGTTGTGGGCACACAAGGAGGGATAGAGTCCGGAACGATGATATTCGGGATAGGGTTGGAGTGGCACCAATTGAGGAGAAATTGATTCAACATCGGTTGAGATGGTTTGGACATGTCCAACGGAAGCCTCCTGAGGCGCCGGTGCGTAGTGGAGTTCTAAAGCGGGCCGATAATATAAAGAGCGGTAGAGGTCGACCTAAACTAACTTGGGACGAGTCCGTTAAGAGAGATCTTAAGGAGTGGAATATCTCTAAGGATTTAGCTATGGATAGGAGCGCTTGGAGATTGGCAATCAACGTGCCGGAACCGTGACCTCTTTTTGTCTCCCTTTATGTCTTTTTTGTGTCTCCCTGTTTCTCGTCTCTTTTGGGTTTCATCTCTAGCCTACCCCAACTTGCTTGGGACAAAAGACTATGTTGTTGTTGTTGTTGTATGGGGTGTCATAGTATGACACTATGACATCTTATTTGATGGTTTCTGTTTTTTCCCTTCATCCTCTTCAAAGCCTCTCCGATCTCTGCCTCCTGAATTCTCCTCCCAAAGCGTCTGTTGGTATCGTCAAATGAGTCGTCCAACTCAAGGGTAGAACCATCATTCTCCCCATTAAATAACTTGTCGAAGTACTCTCTCCATCTATTCTCGATCTCCTTATCCTTCATCCGAAGTCGATCTGTCCCATTCTTGATGCATTTTATTTGTTTGATGTCCCTTGTCTTCCTCTCGCGGATCCTAGCCATTCTATAAATGTCCTTCTCCCCTTCCTTCGTGCCTAGCCGCTGATAAAGGCTATCATACGTCTGACCTTTTGCTACACTCACAGCTCGCTTTACAACCCTCTTCGCTATTTTATAGCCCTCGATGTTGGCTGCACTCTTGTCATGGTGGAGGCGCTTGAAACACTCCTTCTCCTTAATAGCCCTTTGCACCTCGTCATTCTACCACCATGTGTCTTTCGCTTCCCGTTTGCCTCCCCTACTCACGCCAAACACTTCTGAAGCCACATTCTGGACACATGTTGCCATCTTTAGCCACATGTCGTCGGCATCTTCTCCTTCTTCCCAAGGCTCCTCGCCTAGCATCCTCTCCTTAAACGTTTGTGCTGCTTCCCCTCTAAGCTTCCACCACTTCGTTCTCGCAATCTTGACCCATTTGTCCCGGTGGACACGTACCCGAAAGCGAAAGTCCACCATCACAAGCTTGTGTTGAGGGACAACACACTCCCTAGGTAACACCTTACGATCAAAGCAAGCACGTCTATCTTTCCTCCTTGCAAGGATAAAGTCGATCTGGCTCGAATGTTGTCTACTACGAAAGGTCACTAGATGGGATTCCCTCTTCCTAAAGATGGTGTTCGCTATCAACAAGTCATAGGCCAACGCGAGTTCAAAACATCCTCCCCCTATTGATTCCTACGGTCACTAGATGGGATTCCCTCTTCCTAAAGATGGTGTTCGCTATCAACAAGTCATAGGCCAACGCGAGTTCAAAACATCCTCCCCTATTGATTCCTACTACCATACCCGAACCCTCCGTGCACCCCCTCGAAACCTACATTAGTCGCACCCACGTGGCCGTTGAGGTCTCCTCCTATGAAGAGTTTTTTTTTTGACGCGGTTCCTTTTTATTGCATTTCAATGTGCTCTTACTTTTGCTGCGAAGTGTCCTATTTACTGGTTCAAGTCATTTACTAATTTGAACATGATTTCGTGGTCAGGTTAATGAACTCAATTTGATTATCTGTGAACTGGTGCTGTTTATTTGCATGTTAGATTTTCTTTGGCTTAGACTGCAAATAAAAAGGTTGTCACTGAAGAAGGGTATTGTCAATAATAAGAGAAAATTAATGCAGTTTGGTTTGACAAGAAATTTATGTTTTTATTATTTGTTACAGTTACAAACTTTCATTTGTTTTTGCAATCTACATTGCTCAGAACTACGTCCCAAACATTAAAAAAAGTGAGAATAATTGATCACCTGGATGACAGTGTTGATGATGTTTGCTGATCGACAGGAGGAATAGATCGTTCAGACTTATGTGCCCACAGTAATAGATGGTGGGGTTTGGAGATCAGGAGGAACAGATTTGAGGTCAGGACTCCAGCTTGCAGGCGATGGTGGCTTGGGGGATCTGGAGGAACAGGTACATTGCTCAGAACTACGTCCCAAACAAAAAAAAGCGAGAATAATTGGATCGCCTGGATGACAGTGTTGATGATGTTTGCTGATTGACAGGAGGAACAGATTGTTCCCGAGGTTAGGACTTCTGCGCCTGCAGCAATAGATGGCGGGGTTTAGTGATCAGGAGGAGCAAGTTTGAGGGTCAGGACTCCGTCGTTGCAGGCGATGGTGGTTTGGGTGATCTGGAGGAACAGCGATGGTGGCTTGTTCTTCTGTGTAGGTGACGGCCGAGAAACAGACGGCAGGAGGCGTTGATCGTGGGGTTGATTTAACGTTTAATATATTTTTTCTTGTGTATAATTTCCTTGGAGGATAACATGTAAAGTTTGCTGGATGTGCAAATATGGCCCACCAGGCCAATAGAAACCAGCGGTAGCAGCCCACGAAGCCAAAAACCCTCGGTACTCCATCTCTCGCCGACTCGCTCGCGGCTCGCGCACCTTGGAGCGGCGCGGGGAACCGCGGACGGAAGCGGCGGCGGGGCCGCGACGGCAGCACCCCCCGGTGCTCGGTCCTCCTCCTGCTCGCCCTCTCGGCCCTGTGCGGCTGCGCGCCCAGGCCCAGCGGGGCAGCGCCCCAACACCAGCGGCCAGCGCCACGCCCGGCGGCGGCGACCACTCGACGGCCACCCGCTCGCGCCCGGCGGTACGGACTCCAGACATCCCATCGGCCACCTACGGCCCTCCCACTCCTAGTTACAGTCCCAGTCCCAGCTCGAGCTCCGGTTGAAGCAAGGTGAGCACAGTCTTGACAGTCAGATCCATTCTTTAGAGTAAGAATTGAAGATTTCTCATGTACGTAGAGATGAAAGGTGTGAAGAACCTATGTGAGCTTTCAGTTATGCTTATTGACAAAAAAAAACATGAACAATTATCATGTTGTTTACAACCTTCTTGAGTACGTTGGTGCTAATTTTTCCCGTAGCCACTGCTAGTGTTAAAAGAGTGTTTTCTTCTTCTTTTTTTGCGGGGAGTTGAAAGAGTGTTTTCCACGATGAATTATGTGAAGGACAAGCAAAGGAATAAAATGGATGATAAATATTTAAATAATTGCCTGCTCACATTTATTTAGAGGGAATTCTTCAGTCAAGTGAAAGATGATGGTATCATTAATCTATTCCAAACAGGGGATCGTATAGTTATGTTCTAGTAGCCTTGCTGTTTTGTAATCTTTCTTAATTATTAGAGACTATGGCATTATGCCACTATGTCCAGAACTTGTACTTTGCTTATTACTATTGCTGACCCCACAGCACTGCTGGCAATGTATGGCGCATCCGATCCCACAGCTGCGGAGCGCACGGCGTTCCGGCGTGCCGAGAAGCAGTACAAGCTTTACAAGCCACTCAATCTCAAGGGCAGGCCCAGGTCCAGGTCAGGGTCTCGATCTCACTTTCTTCCTCTTCTTGGGGTTGCCATCTTCATCTCTTCTCCCGAACCCCCAACCTTGACGTCATCCAACACTGCAGGAGCAAGCCGTCCGGCGGAGAGGGAGGTGGCGCTGACCTATCAGCGGTAGTTGACTTCCACGCGCTGCTTGCTGCTGATGGGGAGCTCCCTGTGGGGATTGGTCGGCATGACTGTGCCAGGTTTGACCGCCCCGTGTTCTGCTTCTTGGACCGGCCAGGTAACTATGATCTCCCTTCTATTCTTTATTCGGGGCTAAAACTAGATTGTCCAGTTTGACTTTTTTCACTTGCGAATCTGAACATTGCACTTCGAACAGGGGAAGGTTTTGCAAACCTTGGTCCTCTCTGTGTGAAATAAATGCTGTTTTAGTCCTGTGATGACATATCAGAAGTAAAGCTTTAGAGCCTGCTGCTGGCTATATGTAAACTTGCAGTTAATCTATCGTCCCACTCATATAGCAGTTAGCTCATCTATGGCCTACTTTCTCTTACAAAGTTTCTTGGTTCTTGTACATAAGCTGTTTCTCTTCTCTCTCCTCCCCTCTTTCCTCTACCTCAGCATCCAGTCCACCTACATCCCCTTATTATACTTGCCCTGATGTGCATAGCAAATCATATCTTTTTAGCACTATTTTACAACAAGACAATGTTCCTGCTCAGATTTCTGTATAAACATCAAAACATGCAAGTCATTTCTTATTTCCCATGTGGCCGACAAATCATAATGTCATTACACCAAATTTGTTTCTGATATATATCAGTATTCATCTTTGTAACTCTGTAGGGTTCTATTTCATTCCTGGTGCTTTATCAACTGAGGAACAATGCTGTTGGATCAGGGAAAGCTTGAAAACATTTCCACAGCCACCTAATAGGACTAATTTGACTGCAATATATGGTTCAATTTCTGACTTACTCATCGCTGCTGAAAATCAAAAGATATTGGTTGAAGCAGAAAATCCTGATATCCAAGAAAGAAATGAACAGAATAATTGTGGAGGGAAAACGGAATCCAAATACTTCAAATTTGTGGACTCAGAGAGCCAGAAAGGGGAAGAGCATAGGTCAACCGCAGCAACTACCCTTGTGAGGAAGCTCCGGTGGAGCACCCTTGGTCTGCAATTTGATTGGTCAAAGGTATGTATCCGCTTGCTTCCATGGCAATGCTAACTGCTAACAATAAGCTCATTTATATTATTGCTTGGATTCTTGTTTGTGGTGGTATTGATGCATTATGAATTTCCGATACATTATACTGCAATAAAAATTAAAATTATCTTCAAAAGGTTCTACAATTATTTAAAAAATGTTCGATTCAGATCAATCATATTATTGTTATGAATCTAGTATTCCATTGGAGTGTTAAGTGTATGTCAAGGCCCATCCTATAGGACCATACAGCCCATGAGGCTCTCTATATATAGTTGTCATCTCCACTAGTGGAGATTATTCTCTCAAATCCCAAGGTTAGTAACATGGTATAACAGCGAGATTAGGTTTAGGTTAGGTAGGGTTAGTTCAATCCTCCACCCACAATCCAAATCAATTCAGCGACCATTTTTTCACACACATCACACATTTCTTCTGGCTTGCGGCCCATTGGCCAGCGTTTCTTCGTAACCGCCTGTCGCAGATCTTTGTCCAGCCACCACTAGTCGATGGTCACCATTGCGTGGATCTCTTTGTTTCTGTGATTTGGGCTGTTGGTTTTTCACCTAGCACTCATGATCCTGCTCTATGTATTCACCTCTCTCCACACGGATGTACTTTGCTGTTGATTATGGGAGATGATGTGGAACATATTTCTCATGTGAAGAAACAACTTGGTGTGTAATTATTTGGGTGCTCTAAGCTATTTCTTAGGAATTGAGTTTTTACATTCTGCAAAGGGATATTATCTTTCTCGGTCCGAATGCATACAGGAACTTATTGTTTATTCAGCCATTACTGATTGTTAGACAGATAGCCGGCCAGGCCTTATTGGCCGTGTCTATTGGTTGAGCCTGGGCCTTGAGCCCATATGGTTTTCTATAGATTGATTTTTAATGTTGATAGGCGAGGACATCCAATGGTGGTGATACTTCTATAAACCAACCTAGATGGTCCTTGCCTATATATGTACATGTACTCCATGGCTCTGTAATCTATCTATTTTTTTTTACCATGCAATTCCTTTGCTTCCACTGATAATTGCATGGCTGCAACACTGATAGATCCACGCTTGCAGCTTCATGCTACTGATGGTATACCTCTTGAGGATCCTTCTTGATATCTTTATATTATGGATAGTCTTGTTTATCTCACTGTTACTAAACCTGATATGGCTCATGCTCTTCACAGTCTAAGTCAGTTTGTGAGTGCCCATACTTCTGTTCATTTTGGTCATTTGCTTCGTGTGCTGGGATTAAGGGGAACATCATCTCAGTGTAGGTTTTATGCTCATGGTAATCCGCTTCAGCTTCATGCTTACTCACTCCACTTGGGTGAGTAACCCCACTGATCACCACTCTCATAGGCTATTGCATTCTTCTTGGTTCTGCTAATGGAAGTCCAGGAAAAAAGCCATTGTATCTCGCTCTACTACAGAGACAAAACTTCAAGACTTGCTACTACCATTGCAGAGGTTGTATGGCTTTGATGGTTGCTAGCTGATTTTAGTATTTCCTGTGGTGCCCCACACCTGAGATTGCCAATTCCTGTGAAACATGAACTTAATTAAGCACATCGGTGTTGATGCCTTCTTCACCTACTCTCATTGGCATCAGAATTTCTCTTCAGTATGTGTCCTCAGAATCAGAGTTGCAAGTAGCACATTTTTTCGCTAAAGCATAATCTCAAGAGCAGCATCCACTTCAGATCCTTTGCTTCCACATTGAGTTAGAAGGGGCTGTTAACTGTATCACTGTATGTCAAGGCCCATGCTATGGGCCCATGAGGCTCTATATAGTTGTCATCTCCACTAATGGAGATCATTCTCTCAAATCCCCAAGGTTAGTAACATAGTGCACATAACAGAATATTACAACTGTAAGGACTTTCACATAGCAGTTGACTTAAGGAGCTATTCTGCCAGTTCATAATTGTTCAGGTGAAACTATATTTGGACACGACTGTCTATCGCAAACAATATCTCCCATTGGCCATATAACCTGTATTGAAAAAAAAACTCAGCTGGTGGATATAACCTGTATTGTTATGACACTAGGTTAAATATTATATTCGCACCCTGTTCGTTTGAGCTATTCAGCCAAATCAGCAGCCATCCAGCAGTGTTTTTCTCTCACAATAAACCAGCAAACAGTACTTTCAGCCACAATAAACCAGCAAACGGTTTGTAGAAATTGTGCAGTCAAGCAAGAAGTAGCACAATTTCTACAAACCGTTGCTAGAAGTAGCATATTATGTCTTCATTTTCCTTTTTCTTTTGTAAAATCCTTATGCTTTGGCAGCGCAACTACGATGTATCACTTCCACACAACAAGATTCCAGATGCTCTAGCAAGTCTTGCCAAAAAGATGGCTATTCCAGCTATGCCTTCTGGAGAAGAATTCAAGCCAGAAGCTGCTATAGTGAACTATTATGGTCCAAGTATGTATAGCTTGTCTCTAAGATAGCGAATGCCTTAGATTGATACATTTTCTTTGAAGTTGTCTTGATGAGCTGTATTTATGCTCCTTTTCATTTCTGTACTGAAATACTAAACTTTGATTGATGTAGGTGACATGCTTGGTGGCCATGTTGATGACATGGAAGCAGATTGGACAAAACCTATTGTAAGCATAAGGTATGATGGTCCACTTTTTCATGATCTTTACTTCTTCTAAACATAGTGTCTTATCAGTAGCCATTTATTCTTTTAGTTTGGGCTGCAAATGCATCTTTCTTCTGGGAGGAAAGACAAGAGATGAAGTTCCAACAGCAATGTTCCTGCGCAGCGGTGATATAGTTTTGATGGCTGGGGAAGCACGAGAACGCTTCCATGGTATTTTACGTTATGAAATAATAGTTATTTGTAAATAAGATTAGAACACCACAGAACATAAAATTTCATTTCTATTTTGACGTTTGGTTTACACTTCACAGGTGTACCACGGATCTTCACAGAGAGTGACCAACAAGAAATCTCTGCACTGATTTCACAACTATCTAGTGGAGATGACGTCTTTATCTTGGACTATATCAAGAATTCTAGGATAAATATCAACATCAGACAGGTCTACTGAAGATCAGATTGGTTGCAGACTTACACATGAAAGATTGATGTGAACTGCTGCTTTCTTGCTGCACAGTCAGGTCCATTATCGTAGTATGGCTCGATTAGGGGCATCTAGAATAGCAACGGAGGATCTGAAGGGTTGGAAGGTGCTACAATAGTCATCAAACTAACCATATGTGTAACTTCCATTGGATGAGGGTTTTTTCTAATTTTTTTTTTAATTTGATAACCTGGCAGAGATATCAAAACCTGTGCAGGATTGTTGATCTAGGGATTAGCCATCGCTAGTTGATTTCATGTTATGTTTTCTGTTGTGAATATGCTCCTCAATTTTGCTGCTACTGTAAAGATATTTGTAGATCTGTCGGAACCTATTGCTTGATGTTTCTCTCATTTTGAGGAATATTAGGCTTTCTCAAGAGTTAATTTGCTAGTATCTGTATGTTCTCTCATCTTGATGAATCTTACGCTTTCTCGGAATTCATTTGCTGAATCTTGGCCAAAGTTACCTTAGTATCATTGGATGGATTGAGCTTTTGTTGAGTACTGCATGGCTATCTAAAGGTGCTTATTTGTTTTAGATGTGAAAATTAGTTCATAGAGTCTACTTGCAGGTTCTCGTCTAAGCCGCCTTGCATCGTTGGGATTGGGCAGAAAGCTATCTATCTTGCAAGACTGAACAAATCTAAGATGATTTATGACGAATTGTTTTATTCCATGCCATCTTCCAGTTTAAAGATTGCTAATGGGTCAGTACATACAATATAAACAAAGCAAGGTTATGAGCTCCTTTTTTTTCTTCAGCCTTAAACGAGACTTTATAAAGAACTAGGTAGTGTGTCCGTGCGTTGCTACGGGATAACTAAACTTTTATACTAAAAACAAATGGATCGCACCACCAAAATTGAATTGTCGACGAAGCAACAACTCAAGCTTTAAGGGGAAATATCCATACAAACCAAATGAATAGATATTGTCGAGCAAGGAGAAAGATCCATACAAACCAAATGAATAGATGTTCAATATTGCAATGTGCATATTCTAGGTGGTGCCCAAAAAATTATATATTCTCATGAAACACTATAATATATACTCGATCTTAGCAACATGTTGTTATATATTCTCATGAAACACTATAATATAATCTTTCACCGTAGCGTTAGCATGGATGACGACAACATCTAAGTTAACACACATTAAACAATCATTCATTAAATTAAACTTGATAAACAACCTATCATTAGGAATTTGAAAAATATGCATAATCTACTTAAACTTGATAGTAGCATGTCCGTGCTAACGGAAAAATATGTATAAAACAACATAAAATTTTATAAAAAGCAAAACGAACAATCAGATTTATTAAAATTCATGTCTTATATATATTGTAGCGTCAATATTGTGTGGTGGACACACAGCACACTCAAGGTTCAAAATCCCAATTAAGCTTGCTGACAATAGCACATGCAATTTCACAAAGCATGGTGGCATGGCTGAGTTACTGCATACGGCGAATTTGCTTAGTTGGGATGAGGCTGCAATGACAAAAATGCTTTCACTGAATCCTTTAACAATTCTTATTAATGTTTATGTTTATTCTATGATGGTGACCTAGACGCTGGTCAAGAGAGAAGAATACAGTGGAAACAATAACCAATCTAAACCAATACAGTAAAGGCATCGAACTTTGACAAACACACTACATGGTTTCAAAGTTCAGTTTCTCCAAGAGAAAACACGATAAATTTGGTAAAAAACTAATCTCAGCACCCTTTTCATCCAAAAACTGTTGAGGCACCCCACTGGCATTCTACTGTGCACTTAGGAGGCTCCGGAGCTCCTCCATGAACTTCACTTTGTTCTTCTCCATGAACCCTGTCAGCTGGATCTAAATCCACTTTCCTTACACTTCCTGCCACTAAAAAACAAAGGCATAAACACACCTCATTGCCATAAGCTACCATCTTTGATACATCTATGTGTACTTGACTTGTACTTTATTTCACATAACATTAACAAAAATCCAATTCTACGGCTGAGCAACATTGGACTCCTAAACTAAAACTTAATAAAAATAAGGACAGACCCAGTGCTAGAGGCTCCCACACGAGTGGGGTCTACGGAAGGGATTACACGAGACGGCCTAGCCTCTACAGTAAACTGCGTGAGTGGCCGCTCGAACCCACGACCTGGCACTTCGGTGGGCTAGCGCTCAACCAACTGCACCAGGCCTGCCCTTCTAAAACATAATACAAAGCTGCATTTTTTTCATTTCTAATTCCTAAGCTAGAGCACAAATGGCTGAGATACAGTAGTCAAGCTTATTAGACTAAATCAGCCCTATCCCGGCATGCCCTACGTGTACCAGGTTTATTATCTTTTCAAAGAACCAAATTCAATCAAATTTGATAGCCTGCTTTTCAGAGAACCAGATTCAATAAAATTTGATGCCTCCCGGAAAATATGCATGCACAATTCAACAAGGACAATATAAACAAGCAACATTGCTGGACTTGAATAAATAATTTCTCGAGGAGGCCATAGATGAAGTTGATGTGAGAACCTTGTCCTGGAACCCAAGGAGCTCAGTGACCGCTTGTCAATCCAGGGCTTCATCATGTCCGACCTTGACATATCCACCTCTGCAATATAGTTTGAATAAGCATGGGAAAAATATAGCACTGCAATATAACCTCTGTCATACCTGCTTTGTGGATCGATCTAGCACTGCTCGAGGAAGAAGCTTCATGGTCACAAATCCAACACCAAGGCTGCAGTTCATGCATGTCGGGAGGCCACATCATTCCTCGTGGATCCACTGCCAGCATGCCAGAATAGTGTGCTTGATGTCCCAGAGTTGCATGAATGAATAGAGATTTATGCTAATTAGGAAACACTATCGGCATTCACTACAAAATTAATCAAAGTTACAATAGTATGCTTGATGTCCAGCAGGGAGCCTCTTGATGCACCAATTTCCTGCATTTGTTGTGGAAGAAAATTAGGACTGAACAATGTCAAGAGAATTTCAATACAAGGGATCGGAATTGAATGTAGTCCCATGATATGGCTTTACCAACATGACGTTGTTCTGAAAAATGGATATACCAAATACCATGCACAGGAATGGTAAAAGATGACTACAAATTTTAATAGACAAAATGCCAGTCTTTCAGCACCACTTTTAGGTAATGCAGATATATGGTACTGCGATACTACTAAAATCCCAATGGACTGAAACAGTAAAGCGAGCTGCTCATCTGATATTGTATTGTACTGCTGAAAACCAGAATTGCTCAATGATCTAGCCTAGTCGTACCTAAACACATAATTTATTTGGCAAAATACCAGAAGACAGCCTGATGTTCATTTGGTACAGAACCAAAGTTTACAATAATCTGAATCCAGGCGGTTACTATTATAAGATGAAACAAGCTATGACTACCCGATATCCACAAACTTTATGAAGCCATGAACACACAGCGAAGCTCTAGAGCTACCTAAATCAAGATAAATCAATGTGAAGGAACCATCTGAATCGTCATTTAAAAAATGAAAATAGCAAGGACGATTCATTGTGCCATGGACTTATCAGCAACACAAACCCCCCAAAAGCAATCATATGATGTATGGTGAATTAATATACCTAGCCTAAGGAAATCACAAACCTGGTGGACGATGCAGATATGGATAGATGATTTCTCCACGAGCAGATCACGGAACTCAAGCGTTGCCCCCGTCTTCAAAAAATCAGATCGGCAGTAAACCATCAAAAATTGGGATCCGAAATAAATATAAAACACAAAATGAAATATGTCATCCTCGCATACCCCGATCTGCAACCAAGATCCACTTCGTCCCTGCTGCCACCATGGGACTGGCAACCGGGAGCTCAACATCCGCGCTGTGATACTGATGACGGAGGCGCTAGGCGGGGTCTGGGAAGGCGCAGTGGATGCGGCAGCCGGCAGCAGGCTGAGGGAGAGCGCGGCCGCTACGTCCTCGCAGCAGTCCCGGTCACGGTCGGAGGGACTCGGAGCCAGGCAGGCTGAGGCGGATGGTGAGGCGGGGGACCGGCGAGGAGGAGAAGAGGCCGGGGTCGGCGGCGTAGCCCCGCAGATCACTCGAGATCCCCCACCTCAAGACCTAATTCACCGTTATCCATGCTGGATCTTTTTCATCTCCACCAGATCAGGGCGCCATGACGCTGGATCGGGCGCCACCATCAATGGAGGCCATCACAGGGAGAGGAAGAGTGTGGCGGCCAGCGTCGTGGGAGACGAAGCGGTGGATGGCAGCACGCACGGGGAGAGGAATGGTGGTAGCAGATGTGTGAGAGAGGGAGAGGGCGGCCGCACCTGGCATGCACGGCAAGCGCTCCAGACTCCGTCGGGGAGCGGATCACCGTAGTATAAGGCCTTCAGTGCACACCAGGAGACAACGAAGGCGTCCGGTGCCCAGAGGTTTCCCACCTTGACGCGCGCGTCCGTGAAGCGGAACAGCTTGGTGTTCTGGCAGCGCGCCACGCAGTCGCGGAGGGCGCTGCCGCTGCTCTTGTTCTGGGCCCGCGGCCTCCGGGTGCACGAAGTAGACGAAGGCGTGCAGCGGCGCGAGATCATACGGCGTCTCGCCTGGGAGCGATGCCGTGGGAGGCACTGGAAGTCAGCACCATGGGATCGCAAGGATAGCGAGGAGCAGGGAGGAGACCGAGGCGATCGCGGGATGCGGCTCCAATCTTTCCTAATGGGCGAGGCATGCAGGTGCACGCGGCTTCAATCTTTCCTAATGAGCGAGCCACGCAGGCGCGGTCCCACTTGGCGGCGCATGTGGACGGAGGAGGCGGCAAACGGACAAAGTTTGCACGAAGAGGAGGCAGACGGACGAAGAATTTTGTCGCACCAAAAAATATGTCCATCTTTTATTCTTTTTAGTTGTAGAAGATTCAAATAGAGAGAACCAATACTTCTAGTGTGCTTCAATATTTATAACTCCCAAAAGGCTAAGGAGCATCCACGAGAAGCATACTTTCAAAATTCAGAATGTTTTACACCCCTGTGAACTATCTTTGCAAAATCAGTAAGTTCTACACAGTTACTTGTAACAGCTACACTTATCAACATACAATGTGTAATCACCAGAAATCAAATGGACAGGACTGCTCACTCTTTTTAGCAATTTATACAAAGGTAGACACACAAGCACCACATGAACAGACAAGGCAGGTACTGATCTCATCTGTTGGAAATATATCTCACTTTTGAACGATCTCTTGGATTTGCTCTGGACTCAAGATCGATGCATTGATGTCAAAATTAGCTTCTTCCAATTCTTTGTGCAGCTGCAAAAGGATTACAGGCAAGTAAACATGTATGTCTTCTTTGAATCTAGAATCTTGGGGAGGAATGGGGATGAGGAAGATGCACATACAGTCCCAAGTATGACAGATTGGCTCTCTGGGCTATATTTCCTCATTTCAACTAGCATGTTCAGTTGCTGCAATAACTCGCACCATGTAATTAGCAGCTTGATCAACAAAACAATAAATAACACGAATGTTTCAACAGGAATAATGTGGAAGGTGTCTATTTCACCTGTTCTTGTATTATTTGTTGAGCATGTAGTTTTTCAGCCAATTCTCTGGGTTCAAGCTCAGCTTCATCAATAGCCATTTCTTCTCTATTAAATAAAATGACAAAAAAAACTAAATACGAGTCTTTGACCACATTTACTCTAGGAATATCTGCTGTAAATCTCTAATGTAATAGAGTAGGTGTTGCCACAACATTTCCTTGTTATAACACCAGTTTTCACATGGTTTTTCTTATGTATCTTGTTTTGTGCGAAGGTTACTTATCTAATTGATTGCTCAGTTCCTATTAAAACAAATAAAAAACTAACATATAATAAAAAATCATTAGTGTTCATATTTATATCTAATATATAAGTATACTTATATTAGTGTCCTCTCCCTACTATTAAGTGTATATGGAAACATGGAACTAATAACTGAAACTGAATAAAGTACCATGCATGATTGTACTACAAGACTAGACAGGTTAACCCAAAATATACAAAGAGTTATAAAATTGCTGCTCACCAGCATTATGTTAGCTGACTAAGGGAAATGCTAAGCTTTATTGACTGTAACAGTCATCACTGCTCCCTTGTTTTCTTACGGTATACTATTTAGACTTATTGGGACCAACAATGTAAGACACTTACTTGGCAACAAATTGATAAAATTTAATCATCAAGTCCTTGTCATTTTCGTAAACAACATTGACCTTTCCTAGGCAACCAATACCAAAACTTGGATCTGACATGCAGAAATAACATGTCAAGATGCATCATGTCAGAAATTGTTGATTTCCACACTAAGGCAAAGAGGAGTACAATAGTTTTTTTAAAAAAAAATCTGAAACGTGAAGGAAATAAACAATATTCTTTTGTGAAGTACAATACTAGAAATCTAGATTATTTAAATGCAGCAAGCATTATACCCTTGGATCTTGACCTAAAGCAATGAGAAATCAAGTACTCCGCAAAACTACTTCAAAAGCAATGACCAGCATAGTAAACTACTAGTTATGCCTGGCATGTCAAAGCAGGCAGAGTAAAAGGATTTTATGTTCTACAACGTTTAACTTAGTTGAGCATGACTGCATGAATAGACAAGACTAGTGAATGTTATACCTTCATGTGCCATAGATATTTTAAATATTGAGTTAACCATAGAAAAAAATCCTTCGTGAAAACATTAAAGAAAATGGAAATATCAAATAGAGTTCAATCCTGAAGCAAACCAATTTCTGAAGACAATCAAAATAGCAACTACGAACATATACGGTTTTTCCTTCACCATTTACAGCTTCAAATAGAATGATAGATTATTTAGATTCCTGATTTTAAAAAACATAGCCTAACTCTTATGGTTCTATATTGCTACTGCTATTTATGGTTCTTCTAAATTACTACTGCCATGGACATGCCATTTTCTTTTCTTTTTCTTTTTTTTTTTGGATGCAAATGGACATGCCATTTTCAATCAAGACAAAACTGGTAAGCTCTATTTAGAAGAAATAAAAGTGATTGATTTAGAAAAACATATACCCCCTTATCATTAAACAACAAGTGTTCTGTCTCTTGAAATATATATAGTTGAATTTTTCTTCTATCCTTTGTCTACTATAGGTCAATTATTCACTTATTGGAATAAACATGCTAGTAGACTACAGATATAATCGACCCAAGGACTAAAGTTCCTGATAATCAAATAAACTGGTCCATGAATCAATAAATCAATGGGCAACATTGAATATATCATGACTAAGAACCAAGCTGGCAGGATGAGTGCTATTTACTTCACATGTATGATACGCAATGCCATAATAAACATTGTCAAAAGAAGAATACCCCAGCTAATTCCATCTGTGAATCTACCAAATGCACATACATCAGCATATGTTACATGGTGTCACATCATGATATCAGTAGCTGTAGATATGATAACATGGCCAATACTCCAAAGTGTTACTTTATACATAATAGTAAATGCCATCGTTCTCAATCTGATTCTTACTCCTCATCTTCATCAAATCATTGTACACTAGTACATGCCTAAATGCTACAGCCTACAGAAAACCTCAGAGAGACAACATGGTGTTCAAGTGGAATGCAATTTGCGTACCTACTCCCATCTCGCGAAGAATCTCTTCTTGTATTTCAGTGGTCACGGCCACGGCCTCCTACAGGGAGAGCAAAGCACAAACATACTGTAACTTTCACATACATGTCCAGACCTTCACATGCAAATTTGCGCTAAACAAACAGCATAATCGTTTCACAATGTCCCACATTACAAGGTCCAAACTAAAATCTTGAAGTAGCCCAAGGCAATCGAGCTGTGTAACTGAAACGTCAAGCTAATCAGCCAAAGATGTGGGCAGGCAGAAAACCCAACATTTCAAGAGCCGCCCCCCGACGAGCCCCATCCCTCACAAGTCGGGACATTTAACTATTTGCCACTCTCAACCACGGTCAATTAATCCCTCTCACATCCACTTCTCTCACGTGGGTAGCAATGGGTTAAATATTCCTCACAAGTCAGGAGACAATGAGAGCGCTAATCCAAAGAACCGGAAATGGCGCCCGGATTGCGCGGGCGTCGCACCTGCTTGTCCCTGACGGCGTCGGCAATCCGCTGCTTGACCTCTGGAACGCGGGGACAGGGAACAAAGATTAAGGAAAACAGGATGGGGAGCGAACCGGAAATGCGGCGAAGACGGGGACCGACCGGGGAGGGAGGTAAGGAAGGAGAAGCGGGAGAAGAGGTGGAGCAGCTGCTCCCTCGTCATCATGCTCTCGCCGCCGGCCGCCGCCATGTCCGTTCCTTTCCCTTCCCTTCCTGCAGTCTGTCAGTCTGTGGGATCTGAGTCTGTCATCTGTGGCGTTGTTCTTTTTTTTTCTTCCGGTGCTGGCTGTGTTTCTATTTTTTTCGCCTCATTTTTGGCCGTTATATTTTTTTGTTGGAAAGAAAGCAAAAAATAAATATGGGCCGTTTGTGGTCCGGTGCACATGTCGAGAACATGGGCTGTAAAGAGCCCGCTTGGATTATATTTTGGGCTCTAGGTGCATTCCAGAAGAGGAATTGTCTCATTACATGGGAAAATTGTAGTAGTAATAAATCGGTATGTCTAATGCCCGGACGTCTGAACAGGGCTAGCATCCGAATGCCCGTACCTCCTGCGCCTACTTCATGTAGGGACCTGTGCTGCTCTGTGCCCCGCAACGTGGCCCGCGCTCACAACGTGGCCCACACACGCTTTGTGTCCCGCGCTACTCCATGTCCTGCGCCCGCACTGCGGCGCCTCCTCCACACCTACGTGCATGTAGGTGGGCCCAGCAGCTGCAGTAGTTGCCTACTCTAGATGGGTCTCACTACAACATGTGCAACATCTTATCTACTTTTGCAACATCTAGATGAAACACTTGCAACATACGTCTGAATCAATTGAAACACTTATAACATACGTATGAAACACTAGGGAAACATGTGTGTAGCCATTGCAGAACATATACAACATCTAGATAAAACACTTGCAACATATGTGTAAAACATTTGCAACATCCGGATGAAACACTTCTAAACATATGTAACACGCAGATAAAACACGTGCAATATACTTCTGAAACATCTGACACATTTGGAACAATACACTTGTAACATACGTGTATAGCCACTGCAACATATGCAATATTCACTTAAAACACTTGCAACTTGCAACATGAAAATACTACTTACTGCAACATAAGACTAAAAACAGATGAAACATTTGAAACATACTCTTGCAACATGTTCAACATCCTGATCTACTTTTGCAACATCCATATTAAGCACTTGTAACATACCTTTGAAACAATTGGAACATACGCTTGCAACATGCGCTTTTAGCGCAACGCAACATCTATTTGCTGCTCGGGAGAATGGAGGCTCGTCGGCGTGTGGAGTTCACCAGAGGCATCAGTACAGCGGAGCTTGGAGGTGGCGGCCCAGCAGTAGCGGCGGCTGCATGACGTGGAAGGGTGACATTGGTCGCACGACGCGGAAGGGAGGCATCGACCTCACGACATAGCTAGGAGGCATCGGCTGCATGACTAGGAGGGGGCAACAACACACAGCGCCTAGCAGGGCCGGCAGTCGAGCATCGAGCGCATCATGCCTGGTAGGCCCAGCGGCCGAGCGCTACGCCTCGAAAGCAGCTCGCTGGCCTAGCGTTGTTTGCGCACGAGCGGCTGCCGTTGGGGCTCGCCTGCCTCTACACCACCGTGAGCTCGCCTCTGCGCGGAGCTCTCCTGCCTCCACGCCGTCGCCCACGCGGCTCACTGGCTTCGCGTCTATCGGTATTTGATGACTGGCAACTCGTCACGGGGTTACCCGGGACGTTTGTTCGGGGGCATCGACGTATGCAGAACTCGACGGTAAACGCAGAGACAATAATTTATACTGGTTCGATCCGCCGGAATAGCGTCGGCATCCCTACGTCCAGTTTGGGGGTGAATAGTATATTACGCCCTGCACTTTAGGGTTTAGACCGTGAGGTCCGTTCATATTGTTCTGCCGATCTAGGGAACCTTGTCCTCCTTTATATAGTCTAGGAGGCAAGAGTCCTAGTCGGTTACAATGTAGAGTCCTAGTAGTATTATATGATAGCAATGTTACTAGAATTACATGGGAGGGATCCTAGTCGGACTAGATCTTCTCTCTTCCTTACGGGGTACCCCGAGTACTATGTACCGACAAGCCCCCAAGCACTGTATGGTTGATCTTGAAAACCTCTTCTTGTTCCTCTAGGTCTTGTCAAGTAGAAACAAGCATCGTCCGAGTGCTTTCTTGAGAGAAACCATGTAGCGCTTCTTGAGATCCTCGAATGGTGTGCACTTTTCGAAAAAGTGCACTCACTGAGTGTAGCCCCCGAGTCTCTTACTGTTTTAGAACAAAGAATTAGAGGCTCTTCTCTGTAATTTATTCTCAAAGAATTTAAAAACATCCTTTGAGGATATATATCCCGCAGGCCCCGAGCCTGTGTCCGAGTACTTGTAGTTGACGCAGGATTTGAAAAGAGTATACTCAGGGATGCAGCCGAGTAACCTCCTGGGACCATGATCAACGGGTGCTTGCTGTCGACAGCGTCATCGTGGACGAGCGACTGCCGCCGGGGCTCGCCTACCTCCACGTCGACACGAGCTCGCCTCTACGCAGACCACATGTCGCTAGGGCTTTCTTGCCTCTGCGCCGCCACGCTGCGGCTCACCGGCACGCCGCAGATCATCGGTGCTCATTGCTCTGTGTTGCATGCACACAGAGGAGCAGATCAGGGAGAGAGAAAAGAGGGGCAAGGAAGCTAACGGATCGTATAGAAAAGAGTGGATGAGCAGAACGCTACGCTCGGAGGAAACATGCGAGCGGATAAGAGCGGTAGGAATGAGTGGATAGGAATGAGTGGATGAGCAGTTTTGAGAAAGGAAGGAACGGGAGGTTATTTTGCTGACGATGCGGCCTACTAACGGAGCGTCCAGGCGGACGGACGCCCGCTTTCCAGCATTATCGATAATAAATTATTGTTTTGGACACAGGCAATTGTTGTGACAATGTATCTACAAATTCAAATTTTATGGAAGTGTATTTCAAGACAAAACTACGGACCACTGTATAATTTTTAGGTTCCCAGTATAAACCCTAAACCCTTACTGAGTCAAGCTAGCTTTTCAAGGGTTTAGGGTTAATATAATACTGCAGATGTTAAAGTAAAGCATGTTGTCTTTTATTTTCGTAAAATGAAACTGATTACCCCCTCGAGCATAGTCACACTCCACTTTGCTTGGTTCTCGATGCATATACTTTTAAAAATGATTTTTTAGATTTTTTTTCTTAATAACCTTTTTAAATTCGTTCGATTGTACCAGCATTATTGGATACAGATATATATAACTTACATGTTTTAAATTAAATAATTTAAAAGTTATTGACGTTTGTAGTTTATAAGATTTGAATAGGGGTTGTATATTTTAACTAACACATACTCGAATTACCAGTAATTTAGTACACAATATCGGATAAACAGATTATTAAAAGTACAAAGAACAGTGTATCCTATTGTTTCTTTACCTAAAAATTATTTGTGTATGGGGAAATTTGTTATCAAAGTCTAACTTTCAGTGTCGAGCCTAGAAAATAAATAGGAGTACATACCAAATTGTAAGTCATTCGTTCTGTTTTTTTAATATATAGATTTTATTATGTATCTAGACATATAATATATACGTAGGTGTGAAACAAAAGCAAAATCAAAACTGCTTACGATTTGGAATGGAGGAAATACATCCCAAGCACCGCAAACGAAGAACAGAGTTGTATATAGGATCATGTCCATGTGACCATGTCCAATCTGCTCTCAAGTCGCATATATGGCTAACATTTTAAGAATGTTTCCCATATCTTCAATGACTCATTAACAAAATAATATGCTCTGTCCTGTCTGTCCATGCTCAGGATAGTTACACAATGCGTGGTGTATCTATCTAATTTAACAATTAATATTGTACATCAGTATCAAGTGGAATATAATGCATGGCTAAGCGAGAAGCTCTCTGAAGCTACGTACGTACCCGGCCAAGCAAGTCACCCGCTGCAGCTGCAGGTTGTCCCAATCAGATGAGCATGGGCGTGAGAAGAACGCGGATCGTCGGAGGAACAAAACCAAATCGTACATATCTAATCTCCGGCCGGCAAGATCTTTGACTCGCGCGCGTAGCGTGCTAATAAAGCGACAGGCTCGCCTGCAGGGGCCTTCAGTATAATTCTTATTATTATCGCGTTGATTCGAGCTTCATCAGGCAGCGCGCAGCCAATATAATGCCATCAATTGTGGATTTGTCATTTGTGGTGCTAATTGAATGACGATTAGGCCTCGCTCGCCACTAACTAGTGGATTAAGTTGTTGTGTGATGGTGGTCATCAATCAATCGATTGATGCTGCACTAAACTTACAAGTCAAGAAACCAACTGCTCCAAAGCAGTTTAATTTAACAGCTGGGGTCAGCTCAGCACGTACTCAGCTCCGGTAAATTGCTGCAGTGGAGAAAGCGAGATATATGTATCTTGTTTGCTATATTTCCTTGGTTGTAGAGATTATATAGTTTGCTTTAGCTTTGTCTTACTCAAGTAAACTTCTCTAATCATTTTTAACCAAGTCTATAAAACATTACACTATCTATACATATTTTATGAAAAAAATTAATAAAACTAATTTGATATCGTAGATATTCATACATTTTTCTATAAATTTAATGATCAAAGTTAACGAAATTTAACTTAGGATAAAACTTATGTTTTGGGGCTTTTACCATTCTTTTCCTATTGTTTTTATCATTAATTAATGAAGTTTTCCAACAGTGAGAAACCCTTCGTTCCCTGAAAAAGAGTGTGTGGTGTCAGCTAAAAATATGAATAAATCATCCGGATAACAACAGTACATATAATATAGTGGGGATATGATAAAGACACAAAAGATTCCAAGCCACCAAACATAAACTATAAATATCCATATTCTTGCTTTGTCTAATTAACTTGTGACACTTGAGCAGAGATGAATAAAAATCTAGATAGATCTTTCGTGTTTCACGTAAGATAAAGCAAGAAAAGTAAGAAGAGTAAGCAAGAGGTTTTTCTTGTAATCATGTCAGCATTTTTATCCTTGAACCTCCGAACCGGCATGGTTGATATGCTATATGCATAATTAATTTAAGCAATGGCATCTCATTGTGATGACTATACCTGCACAAAGTAGCTTTCACCACATCAAAATAATAACTAGCTAGTAGCTATCTATCACACGTCCAGTGATGTGACTCGCTTGACTACTGAAGCCAATGAACTATTTACCTTAATGCACATGCTACGAACCTTGCTAAATATGAAAATATATATGGAGCTGTTTGGTTCCCTCGCCAGACAATGTGTTGCCTGGCTGGGATATATATGGAGCAGGCTTGCTTATTTGGATGTATTGCCTAACCACCTTAGTCTCGTGCATGCGAGTTTTGTCTTGCTAGCCTGAGAGGGTTCTTTAGGCTAGACATTATATTTCTCGTGCTCCATGCTAGCCAGACGAGAGTAGGCTATAGGTGAGTCATGATAAGAAACCAAGCACGCCATAGTTACTTATCGGTGATCCAGTAACACAACTTTGCTGAAGCTCCCAAACATGGGAACCAAACTTTACATTTGCACACATATGGGTACAAGTTACTGGAAAGAGTACCTAGCCACCGGTTTAGTACGTGGACTCCTCGGCAGTAGCTGGCGCTAATTTGTTGTTAGTTTTCAATCTATATATGTTATGGTTCTATAAAAAATAATTTTTAGAGATGTCCTTTTTTAGAGATATGGCTCAACCAAAAAAACATATTAAAAATCATTAGCGGAGCCAGAAGCTTTTAGGAGTCTGGGCAATTTTTATATGCAAAAATATTTAGCTAGAAAATTACAGGGTTCTACTTTGATATAAAGAAATTTTCCTTTTGAATGTCGGCAATGAGCCCGGCCAGCTGCCTAGGGTGGCCGGGCAGTGGTTCCACCAGTGTTAAAAATAGTTTCACAGACAACCAACTTCTAGAAATTAATTTCTAGAGACAGTTAGCATTTCGAAGCGCCTCTAGAGATGTCCTCTATGAGGCAGTTAGAGCACATAACTCCCTCTATAAATGGAATTTCTAGTGACAGTAGAAGTAGAGTAAGTTTTAGAGGTGGTTGGAAACTTCACCCGCTTCTAGAAATTAATTTCCAAAGGTGGCTAGCAATATTGTCCAAATAGGTGCAACACCAAGAAATTATGACTTTTTCCAAAATCAAGTCACATGAAGACAACCTTAACAAAATTTTGATCCCAACTGCTAAAAATTAGCACTATGTTTGATGCTAATTAGAAGGACCAAATGTTAACTAATTTTAAAATTAATTGCATAAGCGATAACTAATTGGCGAGATGAATCTATTACTCCTAATTAGACCTTGACTAGCCCATATTCACTATAGCACCATATAAACTAATCATGACCTAATTAGGATTAATAAATTCATCTCACTAATTAGTCACTGCCTATGCAATTAGTTTTGTAATTAGTTCATGTTTGATCCTTCTAATTAGCATATAAACATAGTGCTAATTTTTAGTACTAAAGTTCCAAACAGGCCAAATGGAGTTGACAAAACGATAAAATATAATACCAAATTTTGATGGGAGTTTGTGCTCTATGCTTGTCTTTATGGCTATGTCCGAATGCTATTTTGTTTGATAAACAAAAGGTACCATCTTTTATGCAGGTTTTATTCAAGGTGATGTATTGGAGAAATAAAAAATTAGTGTGAAATGCTTGCCGTGCTTTGGAGATTACCACAATGGAGATTTTTGCTGGACAAGAGTGGAGGTTTACATATAGGTTATGTTAAAGGTGTTTAGTCTCATTTTGCACTTTTGTTCGTTGAACTATGAGCTTGCTTTGCTGCGAGGGCAACTACTGTAATAAGGAATGGCTAAAGCATCATCCTGATGTGGAGGCTAGAATACGACATCTATTCCATTATCTAAAAAAATGTCGTGTTCCTATCTTGCTTCAATTAAGCAAGCAACGCTAGAATTCGAATTACCACTGCTTTTTCAGTAGTTATTAAGAACATGGATAGGAAGATTAGACGTGACAAAATCAAATTTTGCCAGTGTCTCTAATACAAGCTAGCCGCGGACAACGCTGATGTATGACAACGTCCAAGTTGCATGGCCAAATGTAGTATGTGTAGACAAACTGTTAGCTTCGGGAAGCCAATGATGCACGTTGGCCTTGACCAAATTAGTCTCTAGAGCCCGTAGACAAAATGTTTCACCAATTATTAATTAGAAGACTGCAGACGAAACCGAGAAGAGAAAAATGAGATTCGTAGTTATTGTCTTCCTCCTCTTTTCCACTGGAATTAAGAAATGGTATTGCTACATGATGCATGCATTCACATGGAATGATTAAGAAATAAGTACATTCTCACATACTGCAAATGCTTGTTCTATTTCAACCCATATATTGGGCCTCAGTGGTTGAATATATACTCCCTCCCACTATTCTAGAAACCCTCGTCCGTGCTGGCTCATTCGTGTTGGTTATCAGATCCGGCACTAAAAAAGACAGTATCCGTGTCGGTGAAGGAGCTAGCACAGAAGTTCTGGTGTTTATATAGAGCTGGCTGAAACAAACTAGAATTTCTCAAACACAAATTCTAACTCCTTTTCCCTCTGTGGTAGTTATAGAACATTTCAGCTGTCACGTGCATTCATTTTTCAGCTGATTACAAATTCATATAAGTGTTTCCGAGTACACAGTAAGATTAATACAACAGTGAGTACGAACACTATAGGCTAAATCAAAAGGAAAACACCAAAGATCTAGCATACCAGCCTAATTTCATGAAACACCACTCCACATGCATCCTTGAGTGCATATCTACTCATCTACCATTATCATTCATCTCTACAGGTTAGAATCTGCACACCGCCAAAATGTGTATAAGTCATGATCAGCACCACTAAGCTTTTGCGAAAAATAGTAAAGAACGAGAATCTAGTGATTTTAATAGTTGGTTTTGAGACAACTGAGAATGGGATGATCCCACTAGGAAATATTCTTTCCTCTAGATATAGAGTCAATCTGTCCCTAGAAATTGGTGGGACAACATAGGATGAGGTGGGTGAGCGTGCAGGAAGGGGAAGGGATGGGTGTGCGACACAGCAGCGAACTCCCGTCGGCGCCCTGCCGCAACCGCCGGAGTCCACCGATGGCCTGCAGTCGAGCTCCTGCACTGCTACAACCCCGCGAGTCTGCCGGCGGCCAGCAGTTGTGCCTCGCCGCAGGTTCTTGGCACACCCGCAGGTGGCAGCTCATGACGGAGGTTGCCACTGCCAGAGGTCGTGCTCGCTCATCTTCCCCATGTCGTGCGTGCTTGCACATGAAGAGCGGTCGTCCTAGGTGGGACGACCCGGTTCATCAAAATTTCTGGGGTGAGCTGGTTCCACATCTTGAGCGAATATGCCGAGTGGGACGACTCCGCCTCTGCGTGACGCCGTCCAAATGCCTCCAAAAATAGATCTATCCCATCCCATCCCTTTTAATTCCTCCAACCAAATGCTACCTTATTTTGAGAGGCTAAGGGCAGGACACCATACTAGACTAGCCACTGCTGCCCGCGCTTCGCTGCGGGTGATGTGCTCAGTATAAGAATGAATAGAAATGTCTAATATGTTTTCTCATCGTGTTGGTATGAAAGGTTGGTCTACTTTTTCTTATTAGAATGCTTTAAAGGAAAATAGAGGTGGGTTGTCATTACATGGTGCCTATTCTAGGCCATCAAATCAATGACATGTTAGTGTAAAGAAGCATTTGATGGAGTCGAACTCAAGCAACCAACGCACCTAGATTCAAAGCACAACATTGGGTAGGATTCTTGGGGTGCTTGCACATCTTCTGGTTGTAAAGCTTCTTGATGATCATCTTGTCACGGTGCCTTCTCATTGCTTGATTCTTGGGGTTAGATAGTGTCAATCCTCGGGTTATGCTTCTTTTGAGCAACAATCACAGTGCTCTTAGGATTCGGATCCATTTCTCATGCAGAGATTTACATCCTTCTTTTCTACTTATCTCTGCCATGCGTTTTCTTGAGTCGGATCCGGATCTACTCCACTTAGAAGATTTATCCTTAAATCTTTTATTAGCTAGATCTGTGTATTATTCTCGTGTCTACTCCTTATGGTCACCGGTTTTTATCTTCTCAGGGTGCAAATACATGGATTTGATTGCCATGGGTGGAATACAACGATGGAGAGAGGGAAAGAGATGCTAACTACGGGTACATCTCCCTCGAGAGTGGCTAATCTACATCATCGAGGCAGAGAGCCTCATGGCAGGGCTCCTTGGGTCCTTCAACGGTGCTGGAGCGAGGATCTCCTTCTTCTCTTGATGGTGGCTGGGTGAGTGGAAGGAGGGGTTTAGTGTCGGGGACCTCTGATGGTGGTGGTGCGGGTAGTACAACAGGGTCCATCCTTCTTCATTGTGGCGGGTGGACAGGGATCCCATCTAGAATCGCGGGCTCCTGCCCACCGACGGCGAGCATCCTTCGGTTGGGTCGGGTGACAATGTAGGTGATCCGCAATTGCTCGGCGTGGCGTTCTTCGGCGGTCCTCAGGGCTTCAGCGAGAGCGAACTCGCAGCTTTCAGTGATGGCGACACGGGCTTGTGTTTCGACGTAGTAGACGTAGAGTCTCCGGGCGTATACTTTGGCTTCCATGGTGCGGGTGATGTAGTCCCTCAACTTGGCGGCTTGCTTGTCGCACTGCTCATCGAGGGCGAGAAGGTACTCAGTCATTAGCTTCAGGGCGGGGCTTCCTCCTTGCACTTGCAGGGCTTCTACACGGCCATTCCAGGCGGGGTGGTTCTTCTCTGGCGGTGGGAAGAATCTCATCGGCGTACGGGAGATGGGCTCATCGTAGATCTAGCACAAGTGTCGCAGGGCCTTGCAGGCAACAGCTTGGTAGGTGTTGGTGAAGCGGAATCTGATTGCAGTCATGGTCCAGTCGTCGGTGATGTCGGGGAAGTCTTCGCTCTTGGTGATGTAGACTGGGAGGGGTGAGGGTTGCGATGAACCAACGAATGGCACATGAGATATTTGATGCACCATCTTTTCTTCTTTTGAGCCCGAGATTCTCAAAGATATTTTTGGCACCGACAATAATCACACATACTTTTTATTGTAATTCCCTGATTCCAACAAATTTCCTCAGGGCCTTACATATGGCAAGGGGCGTGTTACCACAATGAGCAAGACTATCGATCCTATCAGCATAGAAATCTGGATGATGAGGATGAAGTTAGCGAGTTCATCTTCCACGAAGCACATCTTGAGGGCTTTAGCTTTTATCTTCTGGCACCGTGCTTCGTCTTCTTCTGGCGTCTTCTTCTAAAATCTTCAGGGGGCGGCAATTTCTTCTGGCTTCTTCTTGTTTTAGTAGGGGTTTGGCACCTGGTTTTGCGGTTTAGGGGGTGATTTGGTGGGTCATTAGGATGGAGTGTCGTTGGTGGGAAGGGGCAGCTAGAGGGGATGCTTTTATAGGTGAATGATGGTGGGGTCAGGGGAGCGGGGGTGTGTGGCTGGGTGCGCGCCATCACCGACGGTCCTTGCGACACAGTGGCGTCATGGGGACAGCAGGGACAACAATAGCGTGGGCGTCGAGCGGAGGGGACAACACGCGCGGCATCATCGGTCAGCAATAGCAGTGGCAGCATCGGTGATAGTGGAGGGGAGCTATCGTATCGATGTAGGTTGTGTCGTGAAGTGGGATGGGCAGTGGTGAGGTGATATCTATGGTAGTGGTTGTTAGGCGCCTAAGGGGTCTGGCACGCTCCTCTAGTCATGGGCATGCGCGAGCCTTTGGCTAGGCATCTAAGGGGCTATCATTTCCCATCTTTCCATGCAGAGGAGGTAAGGCCAGCCATTGTAGGTCCCTCTTATGAGGGACCATCATTGGTGTGCAGCCCTATCATTGTCGCTCAAAACACTAAAGGCATGACCATGAACTATGCCTTTAGTGGCATGCGTGACATTGAGGTGACAACATGGTGATGGCGGTCCTGTAGATGTCCATACACCATTTATTGGCCTCCTATTATGTTGTTACATGTGTGTGTACTATATTCATCTGTGAAGCATGTAGTGGGCAACATTAAGTAGGAAGCCACTGCTGCTCCGCTGCTCGTTCTTCTCTACGGGTTATGTGCTCAGTACAGGTATCAGTATAAATGTCTAATATGTTTTCTCATCATGTTGGTACCAAAGGCTGGTCTATGTTGTACATTAAATGCTGGGAAAATATGGGGAGGAAAAGCAACATGGCTTTTTTCATTAGAATGTTATAAAGGAACATAGAGGTTGATTGTCATTACATCGTGCCTATTCTAGGTCACCCAATCAAACGACATGTTAGTGTATAGAAGTACTTGATGAAGTTGGGCTCAAGCAACAAACATACTTAGATTCAAAGCACAACATTGGGTAGGATTACATTCTAAGTGGAAAGAACAAAAAAAACTACAACAAAAGTACATTCCCTGACGCGAGGGTTTCCAAAAGAGTGAATTAGGATCCACTCCCCTTAGGCGAAAGGACATCTACATGAAACTATTAAAGTGGGGGCCTCAAGCAGCTAACTCCACTAGAGACAAGGCATTACATTATGTAGGGTTACATAGCAGGCGGAAAATGCAAGCACTATAATACGGGTATCTGGCTTCGGACCGTATTTGCTGCGGGTGATGTGTTCGGTATAGGAAATCTTGGAAAATATGGCTCATATGTCTAATATGTTTTCTCATCGTATTGTTTTGAAAGAGACTGAAAGAACTTTGATAAAGCACTCAATTAGCACAACCAACAAGCACAAATATATATATTCTAAATAAGAGGGTACAACATAGCAGGGAACAAGATACGCATACTACAATACGCTTCATCTCCTTTGGGGTGAACAAAAGCGAAGTAAACTTCACTTCCCTAAGACTAAAGGAGAAACATGGTACAACTAATCTTCAATGTCTTCAACTAAAGGGCATCATTTTCTTGGTGTTGAGAAGGATCATTCTTCCGACATCTGTGGTCCATCCCTTGAACTAAGAGGCGGGTCAACATCATCTTTTGGGGGTAGCTGGGTGAGGGGGATATTTTCTTCCTTACTGGGCTCCAACTCTAGAGCTTCATGAGAGATTTCTATGGGTGGAGGAGCCGATGGGCCTTCAACATTGAGTCTTCTTTTTGTGTTTAGGGACATGATTGGGATCCCTTCTAGAATCATGGGCTCTCGGTCTTCTAAGGCTTGCATTCTTCTCTTGGCCCTAGTGACAAGGTAGGCATCCTTCAACTCCTGGGCATGGCGGTCCTCAGCTTCCTTCAAGGCTTCAGCGATGGCAGTTTCATGACTCTCGGCTGCAGCTGCTTGGGCCTGAGCCTCTGCTAGGTGCACATGGAGCTTTCTAACCATGAGCTCAGCTTCTTCTATGCGGTGCATGCACTTCCTCAACTCCGATGCTTGCTTATCATATTGCTCATCCAGAGCAAGTAGGTATGTGGTCGTGAATACCACAGTCGGGTCATCCTTGAGCGAATAACGTCCTTGCAAGATGTCCATACGGGTCCTCCAAACTGGCTGGTCCTTCTCCTGGGGTGGAAAGAACCTCATGGGTGTACGGGCGATGGGCTTCTTGTAGATCTGGCACAGGCACCTCAAAGCTTTGCGGGTGACAGCTTGATACGTGTCTACAAACCGAAATCCGGTCGTAGTCATACTCTATGCTTCAGCTATGTTAGAAAGTCTTCACTTTTTCCGATATAGACGGTGACATCACATTTTTCGGTTTCATACTCCTCGTACTCCCTGCCTTCATATTCTGGGCGATCCTTGATTCCAAGTTTTTGCATGGTAGCATTCTGCCATCTGAGAGAGAATAGATAAGAGTAAACATTTTTTGGAAAAGGGAAGGCAGTAAAAGTTTTTGTAAAATACTCTTATATGTAAAACACTACCCAGAAAGCCTAAAGTCATGTTCTACAACCAACTAAGGAGGGGAGCAGGGTGAAAACCATAGGGAGGAAGGGAAGAGTGAGGGAATGCTCATGAGCTGCTCACCTCGTCCTGCAACAACGGTCGAGCCTGGCTCGTGCATATAGGCATATATGGTATGCACGGACAAAATTGAAGTGAGAGCAGGCGAGCGAGCTGATCGTGTTGTTGGGCGGTGGAGGAGAGCAACTTGGGGTGCCCTTTTATACGCTGAGGAAGAGGGGTTGTGCCACTGGCTTGCTTGCTCGCCTTCAATGGCATTGTTGTGGCCGGATACCTGGGCAGTGGAGCGACGAGACAACTTCCCTGGTGATTATACGTCGTATGCGAATGGATGGTGGCACGTAGCGGGGGACGGTGGATGCTCAGCATACATGGTCGGTGCCTAATTACCATGGTGGTCGGCTCCATGGAAGGTCTGGGTCTTCTAAGGCTAGCATTCCTTTCCTGTGCTGGTCCACTCTCGTCTCCATGACGGCCGGACCCAGCTCACCGTAGATTAGCAAGGTGGTGGCCGTGGTTGCATAGGTCACATGGCCGGCTAGGGCCGGTTGGGGGAGGTCATTCATTGCCATGGAGGGCCCAACGGGCACACGCCTATGCATCGGCGTGCAGTTGTAGCCACATGGCGAGCCATATATAGGAGAAGCGTGCGCAATGCTTTATGGGCACACCTTTTGTCGCTTGGTTGGCAAGGAGGTGACAACACGACATGTGGTCCACGACATGTCGTGCCCCTAAACAGGTTTCGGTATAGTCACCACAAACTCATTCACGAATTTATTGAAATTCCGAGGGCATAGGGCATGTACACAACGTTTGCAGGCATATCCCACTGAACTATCTAAAATCTCAGCATCGACCACCCCTTCGACGCAAGGAGAGTTCCCTATTTTTTATATATGCTGCATTGCCTTTGTTCTAAGACAAATACTACGATCTTGTACCATTCATTTAAGTTCTTTGTTTCCCAATACTCGGGATAGATACTATGAAAAATTTCTCGCAGCGAACTTAGGAACGTATGACCTCCATCACATACTCAAGGTATTTCATAGAGGCATGGGACGAATAGTTGTGCAAACCTATATAATTATTAGGGATATCAAATGATTTAATAAATACATATTTGACTACCACAGGCAGGTTCCACGTACAGCTGCAAATGAGTCGCCTCGACCATATCAAACATATACATGCAACAAATTAGCACATAGATATTTGGGTCAAAAAATACCATGTATCCACATCTACCATCTACCATATACCCTTACCATTTTCTGGCTCCACGCAAGCCACGTCACCCTTATTTCCTACCCATCCGATTCAGTATCCACGGCCACCAGATTGCCATCTTGGGAACCTTCCACGACGTTGTCGACCCTTCCGCCCCACACGCTGCTACGGCCCCAGCAAAATCCCCAATCCGCTCCCGAACCTTCTCCTCCCGTCTCGCACTCAGGCGCTCCGATTCAGGGCGAGCGGCGCCCATTCCTCGGGCATCGGTCCTCCTCTAGCGCCACCCCTGGCACTGCTCCCTCCACCCAGCTGCGGCGTGACGCGGGGCTGCAGCGGCGCCGCCCCGCCTATGCCTTCGACCAGCGGCGCGATGGGCCCATTCCTCCGGCAACGGCTCTTATCTGGCGCCGCCCCTGGCTCTCCTCCAAGTAGCTTCCCCAACGGCGGCGCGACGGGCCCCGCAGCAACGCCGCCCCGCCGGCGGTTGCCTCCCTCGCGTGGCAGCTCGCTCTAGCCAACCCCACAGCAGCAACGTTTGCGACTCCGCCCTGTCCCTCGCATGCCAACTTCACCAACACCGTTCCCCTAGAGGCCCAACCAGAGGTATGCTCCGCCTTCTCTATTTTTATTATTTTTTTCATTTTTTTGGGAACGATATCCACAATGTCGATGCAATATACATTCTTTTAGATGTCGATAGCAGTCACACAGTGCCTTCTAAATTTTCATTCTAAAATTCCTGCGCTTGCCTGCTGCTAACTGCAAATTTCTGCAGACTCTTCTCCAAGTTTTAGATGCTCAAACTCGACTATGCAGTTCCTTTGTTCACGGAGTTACATACACCTCAAACGTTGCAGTTCATGCTTGCCAATGCTTTCCTCTGATGACAGAGTAACACGTTCGCGAACACACTGTAAGATTCATTTCGTTTCATGTGCTGTTGCAGGACCAATTCAGAGAAAGTTATAAGCAAGCCGGTCAAAAGAAGGGATAAAAGGTTCTTATCTGAGATAGGACTGCAACTACCTGAGGCTTAGGCTGCTGTCAAGGTAACGGTCATACCAATCTCATGGTAGAAATTGTAGGAGCGATACCAATCTCACTGGTCACTACTTGTACACAACTGAGAAGCCATGTTACAAATTATTAACATAGCACACGTATGAGAAATCTATACCAGATTAATGAAATAAATAATAAAGTAACACATCATACAATCAAAGTCAACCAAAAGGCACAGTTAAAAAGAAGAATCTTGATCTTACAGATAAGAGGTTCAACGATCTCTTGGGTTCTGTTAATTGTTAATAGCATATTTTTCGTAATGATCTCAGCACTTGTAAATATTTTTGTACGAAGCTTTTAATAAAAAACCAGAAGGGGGCAGCCCCTCCTGTTTATGTCCCAAAAAAACTTGTTTCAGTATGGTTCATGTGGTGAGTAATGGTTGTGAGTAACTAATGCTGAAAATTCAGTTCTTTTACTTTGTATAATCATAGCGTTTGGAAATTCAGCATGTTTGATCTTGACGCCAACTATATGCTGGATGTCTTTAATCCAAGTTGGTGTTGCCACGATCACCTTTCTATCTGAAATTGTAGAGCTTCTACTACTTTGCAGGTTCATATGGACACTCACCATGGATGAGTCTGTCATCACCCAAATAAGCAGATACTATTATCTGATGCAACTCGTAGTGCTGCTAGACAATATTAGGAGGATTAGCGAGGCTTTGTTATTAATTGAAGTCAGGCTTCTAGCCCCTCCAACACAAGCTGGAATAAGAATTATTTTATGTTCAAGGGTCCATGCAATGCAACTTTTTATGACCAGATTCATCACAAACAAGGTCAAAGTTTTTTTCACTTGGTCTTTCACTATTCACTACTCAATATATATTTTCCTAAAGAAATCAGAAGTGGTCAAGGTCAATCCTGAATTTCAGTGGAGCCATCATATCCATCTCTAATTGCAATATTTTGTAGGCATACAAAAATACCCATTTACGATGATCACTGATAACCTAGAATCTTGACAATTTTTCATCCTGAATCCTGAACATGTGTTTTTATAGATTGATTTGTCTGGTCACGTGTTTTTATAGATTGATTTCAAACATTCAGTTTTCATGACCATAGATGACAGATACATGAAACCACCAGCTTTGTAGTTATTTAGTACTCAATTTGGTGCTTACATGTGAACCTAGTAGGGACGGCAGGACCTCTGGAGCATGGCGTAGGGTGCATCTGCTGGTAGAAATTCTACAAATGCTGGAAAAGCTACCAATTCACTGGAAAAACATCCTTAGAAGCCCTTAATTTTTTAAAAAAATAACTGCTATACGGGGTCATGTTCCCATCTGGTGTTACTTTTGTAATCCCTAGGTGTGGTCATATTGTGTATCACTTGAGTTTATGTGGTAGTTGTTTATTTCCAGTCAGCTTTGTAGTTATTTAGTACTCAATTTGGTGCTTACATGTGAACCTAGTAGGGACGACAGGACCTCTAGAGCATGGCGTAGGGTGCATCTGCTGGTAGAAATTCTACAAATGCGGGAAAAGCTACCAATTTACTGGGAAAACATCCTTAGAAGCCCTTAATTTTTTTTAAAAGAATAACTGCTATACGGGGTCATGTTCCCATCTGGTGTTACTTTTGTAATCCCTAGGTGTGGTCATATTGTGTATCGCTTGACTTTATGTGGCAGTTGTTTATTTCCAGTTGATGATCTGTTCATTGCAAATTGGTTTAGAGACATAATTTAGTAGTTTACTGATTTGCAGTGATATCTATTGTAGTAATAGTATTAGTATTGGTTTGCAAAATGAAGGACAAATTGGTTTCAGTTGATTTGAGGACTTTGTGGGATAGAGCAGAAGGCAGAGTTAGGATCTACATCAGTGAAATTATTTGTTTGGTCCATGCATATTTTAGAGCTGATTTGTTGACCAATTTATTGTCCGACTATTTTTGCGACTTTAATTGTGTGCAAAGTACTGTTATTATTATTTCTGGAATCTATGGATGTGTTATTTTTTGCACGTGAAAGTGGGAATACCCAAGTTTTGAATCGTGGCTCCGCCACTGCCACTGGTGGCACTGACGCGCTGGTGTTCTTGCCAACAGCTGCACCGGCCACTTCATCGACTACCACCACTCTGCCCACTGTTCCAGTTGCTCTAGATGAGGTGACCACACTTGTGCTTGCTGCAGTCGACTTCCATGACACCCCAAAGCATGACAAAGGTTTCTCATCCGTTTGCTATTGTCCCTCCTACAGAGCAAGCTTCCGAGGAGAGGGGCCGTTCTACAGAGGAAGGTCAATGAATTGGTCGATAAGTGAGTGCTCATCTGCATCTAGATTATTTTTGCTCTTCATCGACTTAGTTATGTACTTGCATTGTTAAGTCTGTTCATTCTGTTGTAGTTTAAACCGCTTCATCGGCATTTTGTGCTCTCGACCATATCCAGCAGCCTTAGGAAAAATATAGCACGTATACACATACATGGTATTTTAGAACTAAGTTATTTTTTCCCTTCAAACGAATCTACACGTATGTCTACACTGCTGACACCGTACTCATCAAAATAGTTCACAGACGGACGCGGGTCATTCCCATCCGGCCCACCAGCAACTCGTGGAGGCCCAGCGCGTCAGTGCATCACCAAAACGCACTGCATCCTTTCTCAAACGAACAGCAAAAACACCGGACCCCCACCGCCGCAATCCCGTCATTGACCTCCCATCACCGACATTGCAGTATGCAGTTGCGCCCTGTGCCCATGCCCCGGGAACGCTAGCGTTGCTCCATCCGGCCTCGGCCTGCACCGGCACCGCCCAGGCCCCTGGCCTGAGCCGCCCGCCCACGGCCGCTAGCAATCCGTCCGGCGCATGACCTACAGCGGGACGGCGACACCCCAGCGCGGCGGCGTGCTGGCGCGCTACCTCTTTATCCCGAAGGCGAGGTAGGCACATCTGGCGGCGGTGGCCCCGCACGAAGGTGAGAACCGTCTGCTCTGGATGGGCACTGAGGCTAGGGCTGGCAGCGGCGCGACCCACGGAGGCAAGGATAATCGATGGCTTCTGCGCACAGAGGCTTCAAGGCCAAACCCACGCTGATCACCCTCATCAGTGCTCATGACCCCTCGCCGGCGCTCATGTAACCTTCTGGTTCTTTTCCCCAAATTTTTACAAGAACGCTAGATAAACCGTTTGTTTGCATCCCTCATATTTGTAGGCACGTGTTAATTGGTGTTACTATACAACTGCTTGTAAGCAAGGGTTCAAATGTTAGGCCGTATTTAGATTGCAAAATTTTACAATCTGGACTACTGTAGCACTTTTGTTTGTATTTGGCAATTAGTGTCCAATCATGGACTAACTAAGCTCAAAAGATTCCTCTCGTGATTTATAACTAATCTATGTAATTAGTTATTTTTTATCTATATTTAATGCTTCATGAATGCGTGCAAAGATTGATGTGATGGAAAGAGAGTGAAAAAATTTAAAATTTGGAGTGTATCTAAAAAAGGCCTTAGTGTTGGTCGTGGCTGAAATTACAGCCCAAGGAAATTAAATAAATCGATTTCATAGTTCGGTGGCACAAATAACATCCAGTCTATTCCGAAATAATCTTTGCATATTACAAAAAAGAACATCTGAACAGACTTGAGGCTGTATTATCCTTATCGTTAAATGATTATTTATATGATTGTTTACCAGTAGCCTGGAGAAGAGCCTTGCCCCCTGGACCCTTGATTGCCGTCCCAGATGAGAGCAAGCATGTGGATCTCCAGACCCTCAAATTGCAGGAGAATCCTGAGGTTAGTTGCTATTTATCCCTGATGCAAGTTGCCAAGCCAAAGCAATCATACATTTCAGTGTTTTGCTCGTGTCTTGTTGTAAATATGACTGACAATGATCTCCATTTGCCCAGGATGTTCCAACTGGTGAGCTTCCAAGAAATATGTTGCTTTCTGTAGAGAGGCGCCTAGTTCAGACTATTGTTCCAGGGACTAGATTAATTGTTGTTGGCATCTACAGCGTCCACCAAGCATCTGCACCGTATGATGAGTCTAAAGAATTTTTTTTGGTGAATCTGTACTTGATGAATACATGATTAATAACGCCATTGAGACCATTTTGCAGCCAGAAGGGCGCTGTTGGTGTTAAACAGCCTTACATTACCGTTGTGGGTTTGGAGCAATCTTGAGACAATAACTCAAATGGTCCCTCAAACTTCACTCTTGATGAGGTCGTTTCTTTTTCAAGGTTTACATTGATAACGGAGATACATTTATCTGTAAGGCTGAGTTTTTCTTGCTGGCTTGTAGGAAATGGAATTCAAAGAATTTGCACAGAGACCAGATACATATGCCAACCTTTGTTGAATGATTGCTCCTTCAATTTATGGTCATTCTGATGCCAAGGAAGCTATTGCATGCTCGTTATTTGGGGGATCTAAGAAAGTATGCATTCTTGTCGAGAAGCTGATATGTTTCAGAAAAAATATAATTTCGTTTGCCCTAATTATGTTCCCATGCTGTGTAATTAGTGTTAGTTGGCAATTAGTGTCCAATCATGGTATAATTAGGCTTAAAAGATTCGTCTCATGAATTTCGTCTAAACTGTGTAATTAGTTTTATTTTTTATCTATATTTAATGCTTCATGCATGCGTCCGAAGATTTGATGAGGGGGAATCTTAAAAAATTTTGTAAAATTTTGAGAACTAAACAGGCCCTATGTCTTTGGTTACATGACACATAGCAGGTAGTTAATACACTTCTAGAATGTCCCTAGGTACACGTGAATTTTTTAGAGTACTACCACTAGGTGCCAGCGGTGTGCCAGTCCTTGTCAACATAGGCAAGTGTGGTTGCCCACAACCATGCTAACGATGCTTAGGCTTTAAGCATTCTGTGGCCAAGTTGCTTGTTAACACGGTAATAGAGTTTGATTAAGAGACGCTCCTACTCATTCAATATGAAATACATGTCATCACAAACGCGCACCACATGTATATATCTGAAGGTGGAAAACAGGGGCGGGTGCATATGCGAGCTTACATATAGCCAATGTATACGCAAACTACTGCATGGATGAACTACAATGAAGTCATAGGTAATGCCTACTGATTCCTCATATATGAACTACAAGGAGGACACTAGGAGGGCTGGGATGGGTGCGATGAGGACACTGGGAGGGCTGGGATGGGTGCGATGAAGCAATGGATGGCACATGCTTATATAGGCAAGAGTAGGAGGAGAAACGGGCGCCTCTGCATGCATGGGAGCAGATGCAAGTATGGTAGTTGTATTAATGGCAACCAACCCCAACCACCGACCACCTAGGGAGCAACGTGCACACAACCCAAGCCGTCTCTTAGATGCATGGATGCATGTGCAAGTACAAATGTTCCTGCATGGTCGGTGAATTAGTTTTATCTGATGGTACGGAGGAGAGGCATTAAATGTATCCACCGGCCCGACTTGTTTTTATCTGATAGTAGCATGAAGGGGAGGCATTAAATGTGTTCACCTGCATTCGACCCACACCATGGGCAAGTGAAGATGTCGAGTCTCCAGTGCTTTCAAATTTACTGAGTGAATTTCTGGATAGCATATGGAGCCACTCGTGCATGCATGAAAATTTACTACGTATCTATTGATAGTAAATTCATTAATATAAAAGGAGAAGGCACATGTGATGTAAATTCCTCTTGTCGTAGTAACTTTTTTTTTATGTAAAGGACATATAAAAGCACAGTGATGTAAATCCCTACCGTGCTAACTTTCTGCATGCAAAGTACATCAACAGTTTTATATTGTCCTTGTATGTATGGCCATTCAATTTTTCATCCATTTCGGCTGTGTTTAGTTGAGAAAATTTGGGTAAAAAGTTACTGTAGCACTTTTCGTTGTTATTTGATAAAATTTATCCAATCATGGATTAATTAGACTCAAAAGATTCGTCTCGAACTTTACAGACAAACTATGTAATTAGTTAATTTCTTTACCTACATTTAATGCTTCATGCATATGTCTAAAGATTCGATGTGATAAGTGGAAGAGAAAAAAATTTGGGTATGCATGGCAAGTGAACGCGGCCTTCATTGAATGCGTCCACTTACTTCATCCATCCATTGTTGAGGAAGGCTGGTTGTGTCGCACTTCATCTGAGTCGTAGAATTTTTATCTAACGCACCAACTAAATGAAGCATACGTGGACACCGTGAGAGGCCGCCTAGACGGCGCGGCCTCATATTTCTAATTGGCTCACCATTATATATATTCTTACAAGAGACTCACTTGTATTAATTGTGTATGTCTGAGAGGAAACAAAAATCCAATGTTCCGGGGTAGTTTTCCAGCCTGATTCTATATAGGCCAGTCTCAATAAGACCAGTCTCAGTGGAGAGTTTCATTTTGTTATTTCCAAGACTGCCATGTCATATAGAATGAAATGAAACTCGGATGAAACATCCACTCTCAATGAAAAGTTTCATTCTATAGTTTCATAGACATTTAATTCTATGACTTATAGAGAGTTGGTTACTGTGCCAAGAGAGTTTCATCCCCATGAAACCCAATTCTTCTCTCTCTTCATTAAAACGTTGACATGTCATAAAAAATACATATGTGGCAGGCTATTAAATACAAATGAAACTCTAGTGAAACTCCTACTGAGACTGGCCTAGGGATATCGTGGGAGTTTTATAGGAATTAAATGAGATGACATGTCAATAAAAACCACTGTTTTGCATGGAGCAGGAGAGAAAGTATCAGAGTTTCGAGACCATGGAACGAACGAGTTGGCGTTGTTTCCCACGCTTTGGAAACTGGACGAAACCTGCACTGAGCGGGTTCCTTCGGTTTCATCCCATCCCGTGCGGCAAGCTGCAGCCTGCAGCAACTCGCGTGCGTGCGGCTCTGCGCCAGCGGCCCGCTTGCGTTGCAGCCAGGTCTTCCCCGGCGGCGGCGGCGGCAGTGGCCCTTCAGCGGCGGAAGTCATCGTGGCCACGAGTCCGTGCCCGGAGGTGCCTGCAGGTGGCAGACCCGCGCGGCTCCAGGCCCGCGGCCGGCGACGATGTCCCGCGTCAATCCCCTGCGATGGTGGCTGAGCGCGGCCTTGGCCTCGCCTCCGTGGCCTCCGTGCCCGTGGGTGGCGGCCAGGCGGCCCCGCGCCCGTGTCCAGGAAGCCTCGCGCCGCAGTCGGCTCCTCACCCCACGGCCAGCCTTGAACACGGATGGGAAGCTCAGGGACGATACGACCTTGCGCCACGGACGGGAAGCCCACGGGCGATGCGAGTAGTCTGATTTGCCCGCAATCCAATTACTTGCGCATTTGTTTATTTTACCTGATGTGCCGCAACCAAGTACTGACGAAAAGTTCAGGGATAAGGTTGGATAGCTTCGAATTTGTCTGTTTCTTTTTTATCTTTTGTATTTTTTATTTTGTCTAAAAGGCTACAGTTCACGTACCACATTTGATCATAACACAATATACGAATTAGATGCTAAAGGCACCCTATGAAACCGTGAGATGAAATTGTGCATTAAGACACCATGTTGCATTATCAATGTCACGTCTTGGAAATTGGGAGGTGAAATCCCTCGCTGAGACTAACCTTAGGCCAGTCTCAGTGGAGAGTTTCATTTCGTTGTTTTTATATTGTCATTGAAAGCTCTAGTGGCCTCTATGTATTTTTTTTATTTTCGGTGTGCAGAATTTTGTTAATGTTTTCTTGGATAGGTTTGAAGTGAAATGGACGTAAATATGGTCAACCTTCCTATCTGCTTCGTGTTATTAATTTAAAGCTTTCTGCTTTCTCCCAAACAAAAAGGACACAAGTTGTTGCATCCCAATGACATGCTCACAATCAAACAAAAGACACTTAGAATATTTATCAAGCAGGTTTCCCTTAATCAACGACACATGCATACCACAACGATCACTCACAGTCACACTTCATCAGTTTATTAAGTAGAAGGTTTGTTATATCTATCCATCTCATTCAAACTCATGCATGCTCTCCATCAGTGATGCATGGCTGCGCCCCCTTTTAGACCATGACCTGTCATGAAAATAGTTTAGTGTCAATGTCTGATTAAGGATTAATCTAGTTCATTACTACTTTTATATCAGGACTCAGCGTTTGGAAAGGAGCATTGATTTATACCTGATTATTAGTAGGAGGCCCTGAAAAAGGATGGCAGAGATGTTTGAGCTGCAAGATATTTGCTTCCTTGTATTCGCTCTTCTTTTTTGCTGTAAGTAGATCGACGATGCATTGCATGTCCAGGACGGGCACCTCTAACGCTGCTGCGCAACAAGGACCATGTAAGGATGGGGTGGGGGCTCCATGCTTGAGGTAATCTTCGCAATGTTGCAGGATGTCTGTCTTCTCCTTATCGGTACACTTTCCAATAACTGGATGTACAAAAGCTATTGCAAACACAATTAAGAGGAGTTCTACTTTACCAGGTGACATCCCTGTTCGCTTGTCTTATAATCCATAATTTTCAGCTTGTTTTTTTCCAGTCGAAATAGTGTTTTTCTCTCGCAACAAATCAGTAAACAGTATTACCAGTCATGGCTTTTTAGCAAAGCGAACAGGCTTTTAGAATAGTTCTATTGAGCAGATTATGTGTTTTCAGTCCGTCAAGAACACGAACCAGAATATATAGGAACAGAATACACACCAACCTGTGGAGTATCCATGCTGAGGATGCCGAGAATCTTAAATTAGATATTAAAATGGATAAATTGCAGCTCTTCTCTCTATCCTCCGGAGCTAAAAAAGAATATTTTATTGAGCATGGTGTCCTCTAGCAAATTTGACAAGAAAAAGGTCTCCGCTAACAAATCCTACTTTTTTTCCGTGTCCTATGGAAGGAGAGGTCATTTTCGATGTCATGTGGCCAATTTTGCCTATAATCAATGGTCGTATCTTAATGTTATGTCCTCATTAGTAATGATATAAGTTCTATCTTTTTTTATCTATATCTATATCTGTATCTATATTTGTATCTGTATCTGTATCTATATCTGTATACCTATTTGTATCTATATCTATCTATATCTCTTATATAAAAGCAAACTCCACTACCTTTCAATCTCCACATACAAGCTATCCGCGTGTCATACCCCCACTAAACGCCATATCGGCTATCTAATAACTAATAAGTGCTACAACATTTTTCACTAAATGCAATTACTATTGTGAGTCTATCAATATACATGGCATCCATATTGTACTATTTGTTTGGCCATCATATTCTCCTACAATTCAATCTAATATTCTATGAACGTTTTATTTCATTCTTCCATTAGCCTACCTAGTTCAACAATTTTATTTCTAAGAGAGTGCCACAACAACGTGCGGGGTATTCTAGTATCTTATAATCTTAAAACCCGACTAGAGGTTCAATCTCTACATGCAAGCTGTCAACCTTAGTAGTCCACTATCGGATCCAGTTACATTCTACTAGCATATACAATTATGATATATGCTTCAGTGACACATATCATCTGCTGACATGCATTTACTTGTCCACATCGGTATGCCAATCTCCACTGAACATTAAATCATGATAATTTATCTCTTCGTACAAGTAATTATATGTAGTCTATCTATAATTTGATTACAAATCATTCGCAATTCCCACAATAATGTACAAGATATGCTTCTAGTTTCATAAATGTCTATGCCACCAAAATGTCTCATGTGATAGCTAATTAGGACATGTTTGGGAGAACTCCGACAACTCCATATCTGCAAAAACAGCTCCATTTCCACTTTTTCAATCCAAACGCCTCCAGCTCCACACAGATCAACCATAGAGCAACTCCATGAAACCCATGGATCTGCCCTCAGATCCGATCCATGGATTTCATGGAGCACCTCAGGGCTGCTATGAAAACTTAAGTTTGGTAGAGTTGGAGAAACTTACACCCACTGCCACTGGTTAGACACTCCAACATACTGGATCGTTTTCCTTTTTTTCGCAGATCTTTCCCGCCGTCATGGCCGCCGCGCATACCTCCTTGCCTCCGCCGCACGCTTGGTTGGCCCTGCTGCCACCGCAAGCTCCGGCTCTCCTGGCAGCCACCGCCGTGAGCTCCAGCAGGCTCACGGCTGGCGCACCCTGCCCCCAGCTGAGCTCTAGCCGTGCGAGCCCCACCCCCACCACGACCAGGCGTCCCGCCTCCCACCTGAGCTCAATGTTGTGCAAGGAAAACAAAGACACACAACTGACCTTTTTCATATTAGCCCCTGGCTGATTTTTATATTTACAAATGAATCTGTATTGGAGCTGGAGCTCTCCCAGACAGGTTGATATGACTGTCTTTTTTTTATTTTAGCCCTGGTTGATTTATGCATTTACAAATGAATTTATATTGGAGATCCACGATGGAGCTCTTCAATGGTTGAGCTGGATGAAGCTGGTGCTCCGGTCTATTTTTCAGATCTGAAGCCCTTAAGCATCTCCAAGAGTTTGCTAAATCAACTTGCATCTATCTATTTTTGATAAAATAGGAAAAAATTATGCTCCAACAGTTTAGCATCCAACTTGGCAAAATTTAGCAACTTGGCAAATCTCCCCCCTCCACGCGCATATTTGCGCGCTGAGCGCGAGCGCGCATCGCTCGCGCATCCGGCTTCACGTGCATATTTAAGCGGGGTTCTTCGTTTTTTAGCGAGGCTCTTCGTTCCTTAGCGGGGCTCTTCGTTCGCTTAATAGGTCTCTTCTTATTTTATCAAGTCCAAATGACAAACTCTTAGAAAGAGTATTTTTTTCACTTGCCATATATTTTAGTAAATTGTCAAATCACGATATTTATCAAGTGAATTTTAGCAAACTCTCGAAGATGCTTTACACCGACCATACTTCCCACGGGCTAGCCTAAAAAACGAGCTAGGTCTCTTTGTTTCAACGGTTGAGAGCCCAAAGCCAAGCCGGGTGCGTGGCTGGCAAGCCTCGAGCTTATCCGCGGCTACGTACTTCGCGTCAATGGAAGCACGTTGGAGATCGCGACGAACAAACAGACGCATGGCCCGGATCGCAAGGAACGGTGTGTGCAGCCATCGACGTGCCGCGCGCACCACTCGTTGGCGAAACGGCCGCCCCGGCTGCGGCGGTCAAATGCCGCCCGCCGCCGTAGCCCGTGGGGCAAACCCGTCCAACCAACCACCCCTCTCTCCCTCTCTATATATATACATACAAAATCCTCCCACGCCGCGTCGCACGCACATCTACCGGTCCTCTCTCTCTCCGCACCGCGCCGCACAGGGTGTCCCGCCTGCCGGCCAGGCGGCCAGCCGCCATGAGGAAGCCGACGACGAGGAGCCTCAGCAAGCACGGCAGCTGCGGCGGCGGTAATAGTAAGGCGGCCACGCTACTGGCGAAGCATAAGGCCGTGTCCGGCCACCGTGGCGGCGGCGTCGACGCGTTTGACTGCCTCCCCGACGACCTCGTGCTCGCCGTGCTAGCCGGGCTCGCGGCGCGCGCCGGGTGCCCCGCCGACCTCGCTGCGGCGGCGCTACCGTGAGTAGCTAGCATAGCATGTCTCTGCTCCGTTCCTCCGATCCGTTGCTGATTCTGCCCGCCGCCGCCTAGGCCTGTGCTGAGTTTGTCTTCTCCTTTGTTGGCCGGCATGCAGGTGCAGGAGGTTCCGGGACCTCGCGGCGCACCCCGCCGTGCTGTCGCGTGCGTCGGCGGCGGCCGTCTCCGTGCCTGCGGGGAGGTGGTCGGATGCGGCGCACCGGTTCTTGCGGCGGTGCGCGGCCGCCGGCAACCTCCACTCCTGCTACTTCCTCGGCATGGTAACGGATGACATCTGCTCTCTCCTGCTTCTTGGAACGAACCCATTCATTCCTCTGTTTCCTGACTGAGTCGTGGTGTCCTTGTCGCGTCGCGGCTGTTGATGATGCCAGGTGAGGTTCTACTGCATCGGGAGCAGGGCGACGGGGGCGGCGCTACTGGCGCGCGCGGCGGCTGGCGGGCACGCGGCGGCGCTGTACGCGCTCGCCGTGGTGCAGTTCAACGGCAGCGGCGGCGACAAGGCGGACAAGGACCCGGGCGCGGGGGTGTCGCTGTGCGCGCGCGCCGCGTGGCTCGGCCACGTCCCGGCGCTCCGCGAGCTCGGCCACTGCCTCCAGGACGGCTACGGCGCGCGCCGCGACGCCGCGGCCGGACGCCACTTCCTGCTCCACGCCGCCGCGCGCGAGCTCGTCTCCTCCTCCTCGCACCGCTGCCGAAACGGCGAAGAAGAAGAAGACGACGCTGCCAGCAGGTTCATGGTGGACTGGTGGGCGCTGGCCAGCGCCAAGACAGGAGGAGGAGAAGGCGACGGCGACGGCGACGTGCGCCTGTGCTCGCACACGCGGTGCGGGCGGAGGGAGACGCGGCGGCACGAGTTCCGGCGGTGCTCCGCGTGCGGGTCCGCCATCTACTGCTCGCGCGCGTGCCAGGCGCTGGATTGGAAGCGCGTGCACCGTGGCCAGTGCGCGGCCGCCGCTAGCCGGTGGCTCGCCGCCGCCGGGAACGCGCAGTGAACGTACGTACGCCGGACCGGCTGGTCCACGCAACGCGAACGTCGCGCATGTACATAGCTTGTGAATAGCATGCAGTAGTACTAGTGTGCCACTCTACAGTTGCCATGTTGGTAGCTTTTACTCGTTCTTGCGTAAGCGTGAGGTTAATTAAACTAGGTGCTTGCATTTCTTTTGTAAACTTTGGACCAATCAGTTGTTAGGGATAATGAGATTAGAGTTGTTTGGATTTTATTTTAATGGTGGATTAGTGGTGGCCCAACAAATGTTAGCAGATGGTGATGCTAGTACTAGTATGTTGTCTGTGCGAGTTAGGCAAGGCATGTCGTCGGCGTGGTGGTAAGGTATTCTTCTGTCTGTCGTGTGAAAAAAAAAGATGCAAAGTTTTACATATCGTGTCTTCTCCCGTCACGCGGCTTTTGCTTTTGTGAGTATGTTGTTGCCTATACTCCAATAATCAGCTGAAATACAAGGATCCATGCTGAGCAAAAGACTTGAACCTAAATCATTAGCACACAAAGAGCTTTACCAAGCTTCTGCTGTTTCAAAATATAAAGTGCGCATGTATTTCAAAATTCAAACTTTGTAACTTTTGACTAATTGTTAGTCTAATCATATGAAAAGTTTGTGCTACAAAAGTAGTTGTGTTAGATTTATATTTTTGAAATGCTCTCTAATGCTTTTAATTTGTTGCAACAACAATATAGTATAAAAGATATTTGGTGCAAACTGAGCATAACTCCGATGGTTAGCTTCATTTGTGTTGGCGGCGTTACTAGATTTATTTCATAATTTAACAGTGTTGGTCTTTCGGTGGTAGGCGATGTGTCTATCGACCTTAACAATACGCATGTGGTGACTTTATTAATTTCAAAATCAGCAAGCTTAGTATTTCAGATGTACTCATAGAAGTACGGTATGTATGTGTAAATTCATAAGCGCTCAGTTGTGCACGCAATTATATGAGTGCCTATGTCTGTACTATAATTCAACGAACGGTGTCATGCTACTCTAATTAACATGCTACCACAACTAATGTTAGACAAATATGGCAAGTCATAAAAAATGTGATTAGAAGAAAAACACAATTCTGTAAACACTATGGGCCTGTTTTGCATGTAGGAATTTCGCAGGAATCACAACGCAGGAACAGAAAATATTTTCTGCATTCCAAACAGGCCCTACTTTCGCAAGAGGTAATCCTACGATCTCACCAAGACTTCTAAATATGTGTGATGCCTCCAATATGGCTCTCATAAAAGTGCCAAGTGACAAGATGAGTCGGTCAGTTTGCCACGTTCCTGAATCGTGATGTAGGATTGACCCAAGACTGAAAGTTCTATCTCAAATACTCATGCATCCTGCCACGTGGTGACATGGGCAATACAAATCCTATAAAATGGATTCAGAGGATTATTCAACAATATCGAAAAGTTTCATGGCTACGCGCTTGGTTTAATAAGTCAAGATGTTGGTGAATGCTGAACCAACGGTTGATGGTACTCTATTCAATTTTCGCTTTGTATTCTGTAACAGTCACATGGCTAACAAAATGTACATGTGCTGCAACACGGTAAACAAATTTTCTAGCGAGAAACTTTTTGAGCCAAAGTTTTTGTAAATTTCTAAAACCACTACTCAATCTGCTTAGAGATGATAAAAATTGATATATATTTCAAATAACAAGAATATATATGACATTGTTTTCACAAAAAAAAGAATATATATGACATTGCTCTTAGCTTAAATCTCGTCACAAAAGAATATATTCATAAACTAGAAATCCACTCATATGGTTTGTATCATCTTCAGATGTTGAAGCTCAGCTAGCGTCTAGCTAAGACTTGAGTATTTCACAGGATGAACTGAAGAAGATTTAAAAGAAGATGAAAGAGTTCTTAGAAATTATCGATGGGGTTTCACTGAATCTTTTTATATCACCCTAAATATCTTCCTTTATTCCTTTTGAAATCTCTAAACGATAGCCGTATAATTTTTATGTTATCAGACAACTTTTCTTTTGATTATTTGATGATATTAGAATTGATTCAACCACAGTTTAAAAAACAAAAAAAGAGAGAGTGATCCAACTGCTAATTCTGTGATGTTTTATTCTTAGTTCTCTTTTGCTTGTGGGCTCAACTCGTTAACGGTTTGAGGGCTGAAAATGCAGCCCAATAACAATTGCTATCTTCTGCGTGGGTCTGTATGTTTTTTTAGTCTTGATTGACTCTTGGTGGGTTGTAAACTAGGAACCATTTCTTGCGCATTAAACAAATTCGTCGATTCATATATTGGTTTCACTTCTTTTCTTGCTTTTGCCTAATGAAATTTTGAGAAGTCAACATATGTTTTGATGCATAAATAAGAAGATGTTGTGAATAAGTGAATTCACTTATTGTTCTTTTCTAGAAACTCCACTGCGGTGTATCTTTTTTAGTACTACTAGATAAATACCTGTACGTTGCACTGGGAGCATGTTTTATTTTTACACTTATGTTGTTAAATTTATAGAAAACAATAAAAACCTTATCAGACATGGATACGTGGATCTGGTTTTCGATGACTTGAGTAAGTCATTTCGATTCACTTTGGCAACCTAATTTTTTTAAGGAACTGGCCACCTTCTTTTTGTGATTACACAGTACAACGCAGATAGGCAGAAAGAGATAATTAGTTAGCACCATTTCCATTACATTCCGAATCATTCATATACTATTCCATATCACGCATAGACTTCACGCATGGAGAGAATGTTATTATTTACCCTTCATTGATCGGGTTTGTTAAGTCTTTGAATGGTGTTGAACAACCTTATCCTGATTTTCAATAGACTCCATGTAGCAAAGTATCTCTAAAAATACATGAAGAGAGTCATTATAATTGAAGAAAAAGGAACAACACAATTCCTGAACTATTTGGATGAAATTCTACGTGTGGGTTCTCTTAGGACAGTTCCAATCTAGAAAATGGCTGTTAGTTTCCGTAGTACAGGAAACTACTTGTATAGTGTCGGTGTTCGGACCCGAGGGGGTCCTAGACCAACGAGTAAATGCTGCGTGTCCCTTTTCCTGGATGGTGATGCAAGGAGAACACACGGAGGTTTATCCTGGTTCGGGCAAAAGAAGGCCCTACGTCCAGCGGGGGAGGAGAGATTTTGTATTTCCTTGCACCGAGGTGCTTGCGTAGGGGTTACAAGCTTGCGAGAGAGGGCGGTGAGCCCAGGTCTCAAAGAGGAGGAAAAGGAAGTACATGATGATTGCTTGAGATGTTGATCGCTATCTTGTGTATGGCTTGTCGTCCGTCGTCTTCTTCAGAGCCCTGGCCTACCCTTTTATAGGACAAGAGGAGGCCAGGGCAACGGATGCCTTGAGATGATGTTTTGTCGATCACTGTCGAGGTGGCTGTAGCGACGTGTCCTAGAAATGGGAGGCCATCCCTGGACACCATGGTGTTACAGAGGACGGGACGCCGAAATGACCCGGAGCGCCATGCCATGCCGTCCTCCCTTCCCTGTTAAGTCGTGCCGGGTGTCGAGGCTGGGTCGAGGCCGGGTCGAGGGCGAACGGATAAGTCCGAATCCCTGGAATTGTGGCGTACGGACTTTGTCGTATTCTCCCTTGAGGGTGACTAGTGTCGCACAGTGCACGGTAAGGTGGGTAAAGTGACAGTTTTCACCTCCCATCACGGAATGGGCGGTAAAACAGTGACGACTGATAATGGCACTGTTCCCACGTCGACCACGCTCGCAGCCATGCCGGTAGGTGGTAGTAGGTAATCGCATTAAATGCTAAGGCTTTTGTCCTGGGGTAGGTAAAGAGAGGGGGTCGAGCGCCTCGACCCGGGCTCACGCGAGTCGGAGTGTGGTCGAGGCGTTTTATCGTGCGGGACGGGGTGCGGTCGAGGCCTCCCGTCGAGGGGGCCTCGCACGAGTCGGAGGTGGGATGCGGTCGAGGCATTCCGTCGAGCCGGCCTCATGCGAGACGGACCTTTTCGTGCGGTTTGAGGTGGGTTGCATCCTGCCGTGATTTTAGTCGCTTTTGTTTTTATTATCGTTGAATGTGGGTACCCCTATACTACTGGTACCGACAGTAGCCCCCGAGCCTCTAGGTGAGTGTGTGATCACTCTCCTAGAGGCTTTTTGCTGATGAACTAGAATTGTGGCATCGTCGACTTCTCTGGAGGGGGCGCGCGAGCGCACCCGCCGGGTGTAGCCCCCGAGGCCTCGGTGGAGTGTTTGAGAAAACTCCTCTGAGGTCTTTTTTATGTTTTATTAAGGAGTAGTTGTTGCGGTCGAGCCCCCGAGCCTCGCGGGCACGAGGTCGATCGGGGTCTCTGCCGTCTTTTGTTGCGCGACCCTCACGCTCCTCCTACGGAGAGGAGGAGGAGGGGTGGGGAACGCCGTACTACCCCGTTTGGGCGAGTCTCGACGGTCTCCGGTGAGCTGCTAGCGGGGAGATTCGAGTGAGAGTCCGTGCTCCAGTCGTTAGGAGTCGGCTTGTGGCCCGGAGGCGCTCTTCAAGGATGCCAAGGAGTGGTCGCGTGGATGTCGGTTCCCTGCGACAGGATCCGAGGGCTCGGTGCCTCCCCCGAGGGGATTCCTACATCGACCTCCTCCGTTGGCCTCGAATACGTCTTGGGGTGCCTCGAGAGCGCGGCTCGATCCCTGGCCATGTATGGGCGCACCCCTGGACGTCCCTAACTCTGTTGCTCGAGGGTGGCTGTCGAACCCGGGTCGAGGGCCAGCCTCCATTCCCTCGAGACTTATAGTGGGCTCGGAGCCCGTTATAGGTATCTAGGAATATCCGCCCGCGGATCTCGCCCCGCCCGTTAGCCAGGCGCGCCTTTTTAGGGCGAGATCGGCGCGGTAGTGGGCAAAGTGGCGTTCGGTTACGGCGTGGGGGACGGCCACGTGCCCGGTTCCTGTAAGACGTGGGGGACGGTTAGGTGAGCGCATTTAATGTGGGAAACTGTTCCTACCTTTTCGCGCGGCCGTTGGGCTTCCTCCGGGCATATAAAGGCAAGACCGGCCGTTGGGCTTCCTCCGGGCATATAAAGGCAAGACCTAAGGATCTGCGTTCCCCACTGGTTCCTTGCGCCCTTGCCATCCCTTAGCCTCAGAAAACCCTTGCCCTCCTGCGTTCTTCGCCTACACCGCCGCCGCCACCTCCTTCTTCGCTCACACCCCTCCCGATAGCGTCGATGGCCGGAAAGAGTCAGATTCTCCCCGCCGACGACTGGGCCGCTTCCTCGGTGACGGAGAGGAAGTTGGAAGAGTTGGTCGAGGATGGGCTGCTGCGGCCGAGGACAAGCCAGTCGCGGCCGGAGTGGATCGCGCCGCCGCCAGCCCACCGGGAGCCGGCGCCCCCTGAAGGGTACGTGGTGAGCTTCGTCTGCTTCCACGAGCGGGGATTCGGCGTTCCCGCATCCGTCTTCATGCGCGCGCTCCTCCACTACTACCGGGTGGAGGTCCATCACCTCGCCCCCAATGCCGTCGCACAGGCCGCCATCTTCGCGGCGGTCTGTGAGGGCTACCTCGGGGTGGAGCCGTAGTGGAACCTGTGGCTTCACCTCTTCAAGGGCGAGCTCTTCGCCAAGAGAGCGAGGGAGAAAGGAGTCCTATGCGCGGCGCGGGCAGGGAGCTGCGTGCTGCAGTTGAGGTCGAGCCGGGCGGATCAGTACATCCCGGCTCGACTCATCTCCTCGAACAGCGGGTGGCACGAGGGCTGGTTCTACCTTCGCAACGATGACAACCAGCTGCCAAAGTACACTTGCAGTGTGCTGACCGCCCGGGAGGACCGCTGGACATATGGAGTGCCGGAGGTCGAGAAGCCGCGCCTGGACCCGCTGCTGGCGGCGCTGCAGCAGCTTCGCCTTCGAGGCTTGACGGCAGCGGCGGTGGCAACAGCGTTTCACCGCCGCAGAGTAATGCCGCTGTGCCGGCGTCGCCTGCGTCTCGACCAAATGACTCCGGAGGCGTCTCTGGAGGGGAGCCGGATGTCCCATGAGTCCCTCTCCCTCGAGGAGGTGCTCCGTCGAGCTCGTCGGATGGTCGGGACCTTCAAGACGGAGGAGGTCGACCGGGTCCCCATGAGGCCCACCGAGGGGTTTGAGCCCGTGGTAAGTACCTTCGAGTTGATACGCTTGTTCGGTTTTGTTCGTTTTTTGGATTCCCCTAATCTAGTCGAGGCCGGCGTGCAGGACTTGTCGGCGCTGCGGGAGACGCGGCCGCCGATCCCAGAGGACCGCCCTGCCCGGGAGGCTCGACGGCTGCATGCCTCGAAGCAGAAGAAGATCAAGGAGTCGACCAAGAAGCGGGCGGCTCGCAAGGCCAGGGAGGCGGAGGCGCGAAAGAAGCTCCGGTGTCAGCAAGCCCTCGATGGAGTTCCTCTGGCGCCGTCGCCTTCCGAGACAATCTCGGGAGAGGACGACGACAGCAGCGGCGAGGACGACGACGCCCTGTCGCGGTATAAAGCCGCGACCGGGCTGGAGGACCTCCTCGATATCCGCCCCCTGCTGGAGCCCATCGCGGGGTCGTCCTCCTCGGTCATCGTGGTCGAGGAGACCGAGGAGGAGGAAGAGGAAGAGGAGAAGGAGAGGGAGAAGAAGAAGGAAGAAGTGGGCCCCTCGACGGGAGGGGCCGCTTTGCCCCGGACCCGGCAAGAGGGGTCGACGGGGATGCCCGTTCCGGCTCAGGCCCTGCAAACCCGAGCGGGGGCCGGGACGGTGGTGCCGGCGTCATCATCGTCGGCGCCGTCGGCAGGCGTGAGAACCCGAGGCTGGCTGGCCTCGGAGGCGCAGAAGGCGCAGGGCGCCACACCGGTGAGGGCCCCGCGGAGTGCCAGGCCTACTGGCGGGGCCACCGCGAGGCCGCCGCCCGCTGCCTCGGGAGGCACGGACTGCGCGGGGTCGAGGCCCCTAGTGCCAATTTCTGTGTGAGTATTCGCACTTGGTGACTTCGCCTATCTCCGGATCCGTCGGCTAATCTCGCTCTTTATTTCACAGATTGAAGTGGAAGGCGGAGCTCATGGGGCCTACCCCAGTGAAGTCACTACGGGCCAGTGAAGTCGTCCTCAACCGGACGGCGGAGCAGGACGCGGCCTGGGTCCACGAGGTCGAGGCCGCGAAGGGGCGCCTGCGACAGCAGCAGGAGGCTGCAAGCGCTACGGCGGTCACTGGCCCCGACTCCGCCGTGGCGAGGTCCGACCCGGCGAGGGCGGTGGCGCTCGGTTTGGTCGAGGCGGAACCTAGGCCGTTGTCGACGGCCGAGGCCACCGTCGAGGCCGAGGCGGGTGAAGCACCCGTTGGCGACGTGGAGCGGGCGGGTGCCGCCGTGACCATGGAGGAGGTTGCGTCGGCACCGGGGCAGGAGGTGGCGTCGGCGAGGGGACCGCTGCCGCAGCCAGACCTGCCGGTGCGGCCGGTGGGCACGGTGGAGAGCGAGGTCGTCGAGCTCCCTACTGGGGCTCCAGAAGAAGGGGCGCCAGAGGTTGAGGCGCCAGCTCCGGGAGCGCCGTCGGTCGAGGCGCCGGCTCCTGGGCCGCCGACGGTCGAGGCAGCGGCCCCGGAGATGTCGACAGCCGCGGTGCCGGCTCCGGGAGCGCCGGCGACCGAGGGGCCGGCCACCGCAGAAGGGCAGGCGCCCGTGGTCCTTACTCTCGATGACACCCCCCTGGACAAAGGGAAACAAGCGATGGGGGTTGAGGGGGGCGAGGCCACGGGTCAGGCCGGTGCCTCGACGGCCGCTGGGGCCGCAGGCGCCGCGGTCGAGGCCGGTCCTTCGGCGGGACCGGGAGACGCCCCGGCCGCGTCGTCGTCATCGTGGCCCGACATCGCCGCGCTGGCGATAGCACGGGCCGAGGAGGAGATCCCGAGGTGGGGAGGGCCGTCCCTTCAGTTCAGGGACGCTGCGAACCTCGACGCCGAGCCCATCTTCACCCTGAATGACAGGGATGAAGTGCACCGCTGGCAGTACCTCGAGGGCGTCCGCCGGCACCTCGATCGGCTACTCAACGTGGCGTCCGACGCCGTCTCGCGGGGTATACGGGATGCCACCGAGGTACGATTGATCCGTTAGCTTTTTTCGTGGCTCTTAGTGTCTTTTTTCCTTGGTTTCTTTATCTTCTTGGTCTCTTTTGAATCTTGGCCAGGAGCTGAAGGAGTACTCCCGCCGCAAGTCGCTTTTCATCCGGAATGAGAGCGGCGTGTGGGCGGCGCTGTCCCAGCAACGGGCCTTGGTCGAGGAGGCCCAGAAAAGGCTTGCCGATCGGACCGCTGAGATGGCGGAGCTGCGTACCGCCTACTCGACGGTGAAGGAGGAGGCGATACAAGCTTGGGCGGCCGAAGCTGTGACGCGCACCGAGGTGGACAAGGCCCGGGAAGAGGCTGCCCAGGCTCGCAGGGACCTCGAGCCCCTGTCGGCACGGGTGAAGGAGCTCGAGGAGGACGTCTCCCAGGTCAGTCGTCAACGCGACCTCCTCAACGTCCAAATTGGGCAGGTCACGGCCCGTTTCAGCGCGCTGAAGGACGAGATCACGACGCTGAACGGGGCCGTCCAAGAGAAGGACACGGCACTCCAGACCGCCCGTCAGGAGATCGAGGCGCTGAAGGCGACCATTCGTGATAAGGACGGCGCCCTTCTGGGGCTCGAGCAGACGTGCGGGGGGCTCCGTGACGAGGTCGTGGGTTTGAAGACTCACATTGAGGGTAAGTGTGACTGTTGTAGTCGTGACGTCGAGGCATCATGTTAGGTACTAATTTATCTTGTCGTGTTCCAGAGCTGGAGAGTGAGAACCGGGAGGCCCACTCGTCAGCCAACTCCCTGCAGAGCCTCCTCGAAGCCGAGACCCGGAGGACCCAACTGCTCGAGGGCGCGATCACCGCCGTGTGTGATGGTCTGGGGGTCGAGCCCGACGCCGACACCAGGGAGGATGTTCCAGGGAACTCCTTCATCCATCGGATGGCGGCGCTGGGCCACCTTGCCCGGGAGAAGATTCGGGACAGCCTCCACCACGGCGTGAAGAGGGCGCTGGCCGTCGTCCGCTCAGGGTTTGTGTTTGACATGGAGCTCGTTGCCGACGGCTTCATCATGGACCCGGAGCGGACGAACGAGGACAATGAAAACGCCTGCCTAGAGCTGATTGAAGCCGCGGAGGGGCCTGGGGGTCGTCTGGCCTCGCTCTTTGAACCTGAGGTGGTCCCGCCTGCTGACGATGGAGGCCTGTGAGCCAGATCTGGGCGCAGAGGCCCATGTAATAAGTTAGTTATTTTAATTTTTTGGTTGTGGTGGCCTTGGAGGCCCTAAAAACTTGAAGCACAAACTGGTTCGTGGTTAATTTAGTTTGAGCTTTTCTTCCCTTTATTGCTTGGATTGTGTTCTCGTGTGATTTACTTAGCGCGCAGTTGTGTCCTTTGGCGTAAGGGAGCGAGTGGAGGTACCGTAGCCTCGGAGGCGTAAGTAATCTCGCGGCTCGACTGCCCTCGAGTTTCAGGGTGCTCTTGCGGCCTCGCAGATCATGTGAGATCCTAATCCAAGCGACGGGGGTGAACTCCTTTTTAAGGTTATGAACTATTATTAGATCTGTTTTAGCGTGCGGTCGCGTCCCTAGGCGGCGTGAGTACCGTAGCCTCGGAGGCGTATGCGATCTCCTGGCTCGAGAGCTCTTTCGAGCCTTAGGGTGCTCTTGCGTCGCTTATTGATCTAAGAAGTGGTTCTTAAAGCTTAAAAAGAAGTGAAAGTTTTTTCGGGGACTGGGGGTTCCCCCTTTGTAGCCCCCGAGGGAGGGTCGATTCTGGGAGTGCAGAGTCGACCCTTCCTCATTGTGAAACAAAAGTTTGGACATTGCTGTATTCTTTATTCATGAAAAAGAAATTACAAAGCCTCGAAGCTTTCTAAGGAAAAAAGCGACGTAGCTGTTCGATGTTCCAAGCATTGGTGAAGATTTCGCCTTTCTCGTTGGATAGCTTGTAGGTGCCCGGCTTTAGTACTTCTGCGATGATGTACGGTCCTTCCCACGGTGGCGTGAGCTTGTGCCGTCCCTTGGTGTTCTGGTTCCGCCGTAGCACCAGGTCGCCGATGTTGAGGTCACGCTTGCGGACGTGTCTGTCGTGGTAGCATCGGAGACCTTGTTGGTACCTGGCAGAATGCAACAGAGCCACATCTCGGGCCTCCTCGAGCTGGTCGAGGGCGTCCTCTCTCGCGGCGTCGTTGTTTCTTTCGTTGTAGGCCTTCAACCTTGGGGACCCGTACTCAATATCAGTTGGGAGCACTGCCTCAGAACCGTAGACTAAGAAGAACGGAGTGAACCCCATGGCTCGACTCGGCGTTGTTCTTAAGCTCCACAGGACCGAGGGCAGCTCGACAGCCCATCTTTTACCGTGTTTGTTTAGCTTGTCAAAGATTCTGGGTTTCAGGCCTTGTAGGAGCATGCCATTGGCACGTTCCACTTGGCCATTTGTTTTTGGATGAGCCATGGCTGACCAGAGCACGCGAATGTGATGGCGGTCGCAGAAATCCAGAAACTTTTTACCAGTGAACTGGGTGCCGTTGTCCGTGATGATACAGTTGGGGACCCCAAAGCGATGTATGATGTCAGTGAAGAAGAGCACAGCCTGCTCGGACCTGATGCTGGTGATGGGGCGGGCCTCGATCCACTTGGAGAATTTGTCGATTGCGACGAGCAGGTGGGTGAAGCCGCCAGTCGTCCTTTTCAGAGGTCCGACGAGGTTGAGCCCCCAAATAGCAAACGGCCACGTGATGGGGATGGTTTGCAGGGCGTGTGCCGGCAGATGTGTTTGTCTCGCATAGTACTGACAACCCTTGCAGGAGCGTACTAGCTTGACAGCGTCGGAGACCTCGGTTGGCAAATAGAATCCTTGTCGAAAGGCATTTCCGACGAGGGTTCGAGGCGCCGCGTGGTGACCGCAAGCCCCCGAGTGCAAGTCGCTGAGCAGGTCTCTGCCTTCCTCGTTTGTGACGCAGCACTGGAGGATGCCAGTAGGGCTGCGGCGATACAGCTCCCTACTGTTGCCAATGATCACAAAGGTTTTGGCCCGGCGAGCGATCCATCGAGCCTCGGTCTTATTCGAGGGGAGTTCCCCTTGGATAAGGTAGTCGAGGTACGGAGTGCGCTAGTCAAGCTCGAGGTCAGATGGCGGGGTCGATCCTTCCACCTGCATGGCTTCAGCCCCGGTCGAGGGGGCTTCTGCCTCAGGTGGGGGGTCGACTGACGTCCCGTCGACCCCTCCGTCCGGCTTAAGGTCGACGGATGGCTGCTGGAGATCTCTCGTGAAGACGTCTGGTGGAACCGTAGCTCGACTGGACGCGATTTTCGCTAGTTCGTCGGCGGCCTCATTATACCTGCGTGCGATGTGGTTGAGCTCGAGGCCGTGAAACTTATCCTCGAGGCGCCGTACTTCCTGGTAGTAGGCTTCCATTTTGGGGTCACGGCAACTCGAGCTCTTCATGACCTGGTCGATCACGAGCTGGGAGTCGCCTCGAACATCAAGATGTCGGACCCCGAGTTCGATGGCAATTCTCAGCCCCGTGACGAGTGCCTCGTACTCAGCGACGTTGTTTGACGCAGGAAAATGAAGCCGGATGACGTAGCGCATGTGAACCCCGAGGGGTGAGATGAAGAGCAAGCCCACGCCTGCTCCTGTTTTCATCAACGACCCATCGAAGTACATGGTCCAGAGCTCGGCCTGGAGCTGTGTGGAAGGGAGTTGGGTGTCGGTCCACTCAGCCAGAAAATCTGCTAATACCTGTGACTTGATAGCCTTGCACGGTGTGTAGGACAGGGTCTTGCCCATGAGTTCGACCGCCCACTTAGCAATCCTACCCGAGGCTTCCCGGTTCCGGGCTATCTCTCCCAAGGGGAAAGAAGAAACCACAGTAACCGGGTGGCCCTCAAAGTAGTGTCGGAGCTTGCACCGCGTTAGGACGACGGCGTATAGCAGTTTCTCAATTTGTGGGTATCGAACCTTAGTTTCTGAGAGCACCTCGCTGATGAAATAGACCGGCCTCTGGACAAGCAAGGTATGCGCCTCCTCGGCCCGTTCGACAACCAGTACCGAACTGACTACTTGTGATGTCGCAGCGACATACAGTAGGAGCGGTTCCCCTGGGGTCGGAGGGACGAGGATGGGTGAGTTAGAGATCGTGGCCTTGAGTTTTGTGAGAGCTTCCTCAGCCTCGAGGGTCCATGAAAAATGCTGCGTTTTCTTTAGGAGACGGTACAGAGGGAGCGCCTTTTCTCCGAGGCGTGAAATGAAACGGCTGAGTGCTGCAAGGCAACCAGTGACCCTCTGTACACCCTTCAGATCTCGGATGGGGCCCATCTTAGTTATGGCAGAAATTTTTTCGGGGTTGGCCTCGATGCTGCGTTTGGATACGATGAATCCTGAAAGCATGCCTCGAGGGACGCCAAAGACGCATTTCTCGGGGTTGAGCTTGATTTTCTTTGCCCGAAGGCATTTAAACGCAACGTCGAGGTCGCTGACCAGACCGTCGGTTTGTTTTGTTTTGACAACGATGTCGTCGACATAAGCCTCGACCGTCGACCCGATGTGTTCCCCAAAAACGTGCTGCATGCACCGCTGGTACGTGGCCCCTGCGTTCCGGAGACCGAAGGGCATCGTAACATAGCAATACATGCCGAATGGGGTAATGAATGAAGTCGCGAGCTGGTCGGACTCCTTCATTTTGATCTGATGGTAACCGGAGTAGGCGTCTAAGAACGAGAGAGTTTCACATCCCGCAGTGGAATCAATGATTTGATCAATGCGTGGCAAAGGGAAGGGAACTTTTGGACATGCTTTATTCAAACTAGTATAGTCTACACACATCCTCCATTTCCCACTCTTTTTCTTAACTAATACAGGATTGGCTAGCCACTCAGGATGATGAACCTCCTTGATGAATCCGGCCTCCAATAGCTTGTGGATCTCCTCGCCGATGACCCTGTGCTTCTCCTCGTCGAAGCGGCGCAGGCGTTGCTTCACCGGTTTGGATCCGGCCCGGATCTCCAAGGCGTGCTCGGCAACTTCCCTGGGTATGCCCGGCATATCCGAGGGACTCCACGCAAAGATGTCGACGTTTGCGCGGAGAAAGTCGACGAGCACGGTTTCCTATTTCGGATCGAGGGTGGCGCTGATGCTCAGCGCCTTCCCGTTGGGATCAGCGGGGTCGAGGGGTACGAACTTGACATCTTCCGCGGGTTCGAAGCTGCCGGCGTGGCGCTTTGGGTCAGGAACCTCGTTCGTGAGACCGTCGAGGTCTGCAGCCAAAGTCACCGACTCCAAAACAGCCTCGCCGTGCTCGACGCACTCGACGTCGCATTCGTAGGCGTGTTCGTACGAGGGCCCCACGGTGATGACACCGTTCGGACCTGACATCTTGAGCTTGAGATAGGTGTAGTTCGGCACAGCCATGAACTTGGCGTAGCACGGGCGCCCGAGGATAGCGTGGTATGTCCCACGGAATCCAACCACCTCGAAGGTGAGGGTCTCCTTTCTCAAGTTGGCCGGTGTGCCAAAACAAACGGGTAGATCGACCCGTCCGAGGGGCTCCGCCCGTTTGCCTGGCACGACTCTGTGGAAACCCCGACGCTAGGTTGGAGGCGCGCTCTCTCGACCCCTAGAAGGTCGAGGGTCTGGGAGTAGATGATGTTGAGGCTGCTTCCGCCGTCCATGAGTACTTTGGTGAGGCGTGTGTTGGCGATGACGGGATCAACAACAAGAGGGTAGACCCCTGGATTGGGGACGTAGTCAGGATGATCATCACGGTCGAAAGTGATGGCCACCGCAGACCAGTCGAGGAAACGGGGAACTGCCGTTTGTACGGAGAAAACCTCGCGCCGCTCTCGCTTGCGCTGGCGCGCTGAGAGGCGGGTCGAGGGTCCTCCGTAGATCATGAAGCAATCATGGATCTCGGGGAACCCTTCATCCTTGTCGTCACCCTTCGGGTCTTCCTTCTTGTCGGTGTTCTTGCTGCCCGCACCCTCGAAGTACCTGCGGAGCATATGACAATCTTCGAGGTTATGATTAGTGGGTCCCTTGTGGTAAGGGCACGGCTCCTTGAGCATTTTGTCAAAGATGCCCCCGCCGGGGGGGGGCCTCGAGGCTTCTTGCGCTCGGTAGCGGTGACAAGCTCGTCAGCCGGAGCCTCAGGCTTGCCCTGCTGGCCTTTCTTCTTCTTACGGTTGTTCCTCTTGGAGCCCCGGGTGGAGCTCGCGGGATCGTCGGCCTTCTGCTTCCCTTTGTCCTGTTCACTGTCGAAGATGGCACCAACCGCCTCCTCGCCGGTGGCAAAGTTGGTGACGATGTCCATCAATCCGTTGGCAGTGAGTGGGGTGTGGCGGCCCAACTCTCAGACCAGCTCTTTGCAAGTGGTGCCAGAGAGGAAAGCCATAATGACGTCGGAGTCGGTGACGTTGGGGAGTTCGGTACGTTGCCTGGAGAAGCGCCGGATGTAATCCCGGAGGGATTCACCCGGCTTCTGCTTGCAACTCCGGAGGTCCCACGAGTTGCCGGGGCGCATGTAAATTCCCTTGAAGTTTCCCTCGAACACCCTCACGAGATCATCCCAGTCGTGGATCTGTTGGGGCGGGAGATCCTCGAGCCAGGCTCGAGCGGTGTCGGAGAGGAACAGGGGGAGCTGTCGGATGATGACCCGATCGTCGGTGGCCCCGCCCAGCTGACATGCCAAGCGGAAATCGGCGAGCCAAAGTTTGGGTTTGGTCTCGCCGTTGTATTTGGCAAGAGTCATGGGAGGGCGAAACCGCGCCGGGAGTATCGTTTCGCAGATAGCCTTGCTGAAGACCCGAGGGCCCGGAGGCTCGGGTGAAGGACTGCGGTCCTCCGAGCTGTCATAACGCCCGCCCCTGTGCACGTGGTAACCTCGAGCCACGCCGTCACCGTGTTTGCGCGTGCGGCGCTCGACGACGTTACCACGGGTGTCTCGAGGTCCCCGGTCGTGAGTGACAGGTTCGGGGGTGGGGGCCATCCGGATCCGTCGGGCAGGTTCAGGATGAACCGAGGCCTCTCTCTCCTGTCGGGAGGGCTCTGCAAGCCGCTCCGAGGTGGGCTCGCGTCACCTCGAGGCAGAGCTCTCGGCCTGCTGCAGGGCAGCGGTCTCGAGGAGTTCTCGGATCTCATCTCGAGCCCGGCGGGCATCGGGGTTTGACGGCTCGGGCATGTTGCGGAGGAGCATGGCGGCGGCGACGACGTTCTGGCTGGCTCAAGCGAAAACCGGGGGGGTCGGTAGCCCGGTCCTCGCCGATGCGACGGTTGACGTCGCGAGCTCTCTCGTGAGCTCTCCCGCCAAGTGCGCGTTTCGCGCGCTCACGCTCGAGGGTTTGTTGAAGTAGATACAGGTTTTGCCGTTCCTCGTCGAGCTTTTCCTGCAGCTCGCGGATTTGCTCGAGCTGCATTCCCTGATCCGCAAGGAGTTGAGCCTCGTCCCGCTCGGCAGGGAGCTCGTCATGAGGGGGCGTGTGGCTTCCTTCGACCGGCTCTTCTTCCTGCGATTCCGACGTGCTTTCAACATCGACGTTGAAGCACTCGCGGGTCGGATCGTAGGTGTCATCAGCCGAATCGGAGTCAGGAGCGCCGAAGTAGTAGTATGACGGGGGAATGTGTGGCCGTTGCAAGTCATCACCGGGGTTGCAACGTTGGGAAGTGGTCACACGGGGTTCTGTTTCTGGTGCCTCCGTAGAGTCCAGATAATCAGAAGCCGGTGTAGACGCAACGAGGTCCAGGGTGGAGCGCAGATGGTGCCCGGGGAGTTCCTCATAAGCACTCATGCAAGTGCTCACGGAAGAAGCGTACACCTGGGCAGCCGAATCTAGCCCAAACGGGAACGGCGAAGGAGATGTGGTTGTCCACGCCGGAGCGGATGCTCCGGGTAGCGGTGTCTCACCGGACGGGGGAGCGGTGGGATTCTCTGTCGGCATGTGATCCTCGGCCAAGCTTATCCTGCTCAGACCTTCAACGAGGAAGTCTGGGCTGGCGTCCGGCTGGGGGGTGCCAGACCGGGGAATCCCGTCACCCTCCGCGAGATGAAGACGGTGGTTGCGCCGGGCTCGTCGTCGTCGGGCGGCTCGCGCCTGCCTGGAACGACGATACCGGCGGATTGCTCCCCCAGGCTGGGAGAGCTCGTAATCTTCGTCGGTTGGGTGCCTTGGTGGGAGTAGGACCATATCGTAGCCGTAGCCAAGCGACATGAACTCCAAACTCCCGAACCAGATCACCGTGGCCAACGGGATAGGGCGTTCGGGGTCAGCCATCCAGGAAAAAAGGCAGGAAAGCGACGTTGGCACGCAGCGATCCCCTACCTGGCGCGCCAACTGTCGGTGTTCGGACCCGAGGGGGTCCTAGACCAACGAGTAAATGCTACGTGTCCCTTTTCCTGGATGGTGATGCAAGGAGAACACACGGGGGTTTATCCTGGTTCGGGCAAAAGAAGGCCCTACGTCCAGCGGGGGAGGAGAGATTTTGTATTTCCTTGCACCGAGGTGCTTGCGTAGGGGTTACAAGCTTGCGAGAGAGGGCGGTGAGCCCAGGTCTCAAAGAGGAGAAAAAGGAAGTACAGGATGATTGCTTGAGATGTTGATCGCTATCTTGTGTATGGCTTGTCGTCCGTCGTCTTCTTCAGAGCCCTGGCCTACCCTTTTATAGGACGAGAGGAGGCCAGGGCAACGGATGCCTTGAGATGATGTTTTGTCGATCACTGTCGAGGTGGCTGTAGCGACGTGCCCTAAAAATGGGAGGCCATCCCTGGACACCATGGTGTTACAGAGGACGGAACGCCGAAATGACCCGGAGCGCCATGCCATGCCGTCCTCCCTTCCCTGTTAAGTCGTGCCGGGCATCGAGGCCGGGTCGAGGCCGGGTCGAGGGCGAACGGATAAGTCCGAATCCCTGGAATTGTGGCGTACGGACTTTGTCGTATTCTCCCTTGAGGGTGACTAGTGTCGCACAGTGCACGGTAAGGTGGGTACAGTGACAGTTTTCACCTCCCATCACGGAATGGGTGGGTAAGGTGGGTATAGTGACAGTTTTCACCTCCCATCACGGAATGGGCGGTAAAACAGTGACGACTGATACTGGCACTGTTCCCACGTCGACCACGCTCGCAGCCATGCCGGTAGGTGGTAGTAGGTAATCGCATAAAATGCTAAGGCTTTTGTCCTGGGGTAGGTAAAGAGAGGGGGTCGAGCGCCTCGACCCAGGCTCACGCGAGTCGGAGTGTGGTCGAGGCGTTTTGTCGTGCGGGACGGGGTGCGGTCGAGGCCTCCCGTCGAGGGGGTCTCGCACGAGTCGGAGGTGGGATGCGGTCGAGGCATTCCGTCGAGCCGGCCTCGCGCGAGACGGACCTTTCGTGCGGTTTGAGGTGGGTTGCATCCTACCGTGATTTTAGTCGCTTTTGTTTTTATTATCGTTGAATGTGGGTACCCCTATACTACTGGTACCGACATATAGAAATAGGCTTGGATAAAAAACTCGTAACTCGCTAGCTCGCTCGTTAGTGGCTTGGCTCGAGCTCAGCTTGTTTGGTTTTTAATTAACGAGCCATCTCTTGAGCCACTCGAGAGCCAAAATGAGCCAAGGTAATTCACATGAAAGCAACTACAATCGGCCCATATATCTCTCGGCCTAGCCCAATATGGTAAAATCCTAATCAATACAATATTAAGCAGTCCACATATCCCTTGGTCTATGGCCTAACATGATTAAACACTAAAATCCTAGACCAGTAGACCCCACGGCTCCACCCGGTCACGCCACTGGCCTATCCCCACAGCATCAACGGATGATGATGGATCATCATCATGTATGATAACATACTTTCCTTTGTAAAGTTCATATGTATTTTGTTTATTTCATTTTAAATATGCATGTGATGTGTTTTTTGTGCTTTGGCTCGCGAGCCAAACGAACTAGCTCGAGCTCGCTAATGAGCCGAGCCGAGCTAGTCTTCGTTTGTATAACGAGTCGAGTCATAACGAGCCGAGCTGACTCGATATCCAGCCCTGCGTAGAAACCAAACCACACAAGGAAATCACCCGTGGGGCATCCTCTTTCTCGATCCCCTGCCCAATCCAATCCCCATCCCTTTGTCATTTTCTCTCTCTCCCCGTCCTTATCCAGGGTGGGTTGAACAAAAATCAACCACACGAAGGCAGGCAGGTGTGTGGCTGCCAGCCGTGCTAGACATCTCGGTGAGCCGCGGAGCTGTAGGTGCCGGTCTTGCAGGCGACGTAGCTTAGCCAGTTGAGCAGCATGCGGTGCCGGTGCGCGGAGACAGCCCACAGTGCGGCCAGGCATGTTTGCCGGGGGCGTGCGGTGGAGCAGGGTGTGGGCGTGCAGCCAGGTTGGCAACGAGCACGTGCACGTCGACGGGTGGCGAGATCGGCAACGAGCACGCGGCCATGAGGGCGAGATCGCGTGGCAGGCGTCTAGGAGGGCAGAGCAGTTCACTACTGCACTAAGGATTAGTAGGGACGGCTGTAGAAGTGTAACACCCGGCCTATATCAAATACCGGCTGTCTTCAATAGTGGGCTGATGTGTCACTAGACAGAGCCCATGGCCCAAGTCAGAGGGTCTGTCCTCGTCTCTACAAAAGTAGTAACAGGAGCACGAGATGGAAAGCAAATAGAATACAGAAACAGAACACGGACAGAGGGAAGGAAGCGATTCTTCCTCCTCCGTATCGAGATCATCCTCAGATTATCTCTGTGATTGCTCACGTCGCCGATTTGATCTCGTCGGCGGCCACGGGTGTGACAGGTGGTATCAGAGACGGTCTATCCTCGGCCTCCATCAATCGGGCGGTGCGGCGACATCTTCGCGCGGCGCGCCATCTTCCTCGGTGGCAGTGTTATCGCTCGGTGCGGGACTGCCGGTCGGCGCGGCGGGTCTTCCGATTCCGGCGGTGGCGTTGTACCTGGAGTGGTATCGGGCGGCGCTGGCAGCGGTGACTTGCTGTGGGCAGCTCTTCCTCGACGCTACTGCCTGGGCGGCGCGGCGACTGCGGACGCGGCGGCGGTGGATCCAGTGGTCCGACGCGGCGGCTTCCTCGACTCGGTCGACGCGGTGACTCCAAGCCGACGGTATCACTCTATCTGGTGGCGTGTGGTGACGGGTACCTTGTGTGGAATCCGGTGGCGAGCAGTGGGGATTCCGGCGTGTGGTGACGGGTACATCGAGTGGAATCCGGTGGCGTTTGGGGGGATTCCGGCGAACGGGTGTCGAGTTTTACCTTAGCGAGTCCATCTGAGAGCAGTAGGGTTGCGCGGCATTGTTCGCGTGTAAAATACCGTAATCTGCGATTGGATTGGACTGCGGTGGTGTGCCATTTGATTCGGGTTGCGAGGCCTCGTTCTCGTGTAAAATCCCTTGGTCGATCCGCACACCAGTTGTTGGGTCGAAAGTGCTCACCAATTGGGGAGGTTTTCCGAACCAGGTGCTCACTTCTCGGATTTTCTGAAGATTTCACGACAGTAACGCCTGGCAGCGGTGTACATCGGTGGCGCGTGGCAGCGTAGCAGAAGCGTGGTGGCTTATTAGCAGTGTGCCTGCGCTACCCAGCAACGAAACCTGCCAACACTTCTCCTGAGATACTTGGCAGAACGCCACAACAAGGCAGCGCTCGTGTTTGAAGTAATGACTCACATGGATGTGATATGGGATGAGGAGCTGTTGCAGAGTTTTAACACACACGATGGTCTTTTGCAGCAAGTATCTCGGTCTGGTGAGTACTTGGTTGCTAAGGCAAGGAAGCCAAGTGTTGAGCTGAAAATCAATGGCAAACTAGCTCATTCCAGAGAGCACATGAGTGGCGACAAGAACACACCAAGTGCTGAGCTTGTCATCAGCCAGGTGGTGTGGGATGAGGAGTTGGTTCAAGCGGAGCTATTCGATGGAATGCATTGCACGGATGTTATCTGGGATGAGGAGCCACATCATGGCTTTGGTTCACATGGTCTATTGCAGCAGCATGCTGAAGCAATGGATGACCAGATGCAGGGCAAGCAGGACGTGTCCGTTGAGATACTTTGTGAGAGTGTGGTATGGGATGCAATACCAGCCGACAGTGACACGCACCACGGTTTGCTGCAACAATTAGCTCACAGTGGAGATTACTTTGGTGAGACGAGGAAACTAATAAGTACAGAACCAGTTGTTGATGACTTGCTCACTTGTGTTAATGGCCCTATTTCTGTCTTGGAGCTTAGTGTCGATTCTATGCATGATGTGTTCGTTGAAAGGCATCTTGAGAATAAAGCTGCAGTACTAACCAAGCAGGTTGAGTTCATGGATCCAGTGACATCAAAGGGAGCTTCACATATGATGTTGGATGAAATGCAAAATATGCCTGTTGTCTGGGATGATGAGTTGCTGCATGGGCTTGGCTCACATGAGGGCCTATTGCAGAAACTAGCTGCTGGTGGAGAGTTTTTTTTTTTTTTTTTTTTTTTTTTTTGATCGGGCTGGTGGAGAGTTTCTGCATGATGGTGGCATGGCTTCAGCTATTAATCCTGGAGGTGTGGTAGATCACTTCTCCACAGAGTGTATTAACTATCGCTGTGGTGCTCTATCTATAATCGGTGAAAAGCCACCATGGAGGCCTAATGCCCCCAGCCCAGGAAACTGTGATATGCATGTTGCTCTTTCAGTTTCCAACCAAATTTATTCATGGAGTCGAAGTGGTTTTAGTCCTTGGAGATGTGAACTAAATAAAAGGCTTTTGACTGCGCATTCTGACAGGCAATCTGATGAGAACACTCTATGTGAATTCATCACACCCATTGTTGAGTTTAATTTCACTGAGAAACTAGCCATGGGCAGGGAATGCTTGGATGGTGAGAAGATTATCTTTGACACTGATAAGATGCTTACTCATATCGGTGGCTTGTCACATTTTCTGGAAATTTGTGAGACCTCAAATGCTGATGAGGCAGACCATGGGCTGGAAGAAACGCTTGAGCTTGATGACCAATTATCCTGTGAAACACTCTACGGGTGCAATGAAAACCTGCAGCTAGAAGAAGTATATGTTGCATGTTTGGGAATGATGCCGCCATCTGCAGGGTGTGTGACAGATCAATTTTCTCCACAATGTCTTAACCACCAGTGCCAGAGTCATTTATGCCTTTCTTGTTATGGAGCATGGGCTGGCCAGGAGATGGAAAGTGACTGCAAAGACTCGGTTATCTTTTATGGAAAGCAAGAAATATGCGGTAGTGCTCATTATGTGGCCTCAGGTGCAGCACTATGGAGGCAAAATGCTCTCAGCCCAGGAAATTCTGATACGAAAGTTACTTGTTCAATTTTCAACAAAATACTTTCATGGAATAGAGGTGGTTTTAGTCCAGGAGAAATTGAGCTGCAACTTGAGCAATACAAGATGATGGAGAGACAATGGGATCCAGGTATCCCTGGTCCTATTCTCAATTCCACAAAATTAGTGCTGAATGCTGGCTTATCCAGGAGGGATGCTAGTGAATTCATGATTACAGCTACTCTGGGAATTTCTTCTCATAGCTCAAGAGATACAACTGAATTGTGTGCATGGTATTATAAATGCATAGCTGATGTGGAATCAGATGAGCATCACATTGCTGTCAGCTCATTGGAGAAAGCTCTTGGACTGCAAATTCAGCATTATCTCTCTGCAAATGGAAAGGAAATAACCATTGTCCTGAAAGAAATAAGGTTTTCCTCGGCTCCATATGTTATCAGTTGGTCCACAGTGCTAAAATATCGAGCATGTAAGTGCCAAAATTGGTGCATACTGTACAAATTCAAACAAGATGAAATTAGTCATGGAGAAGATATTCTACAGGCTTCAGTACTCCATCTATTCTTGACTTGGACGGTGTGGAGATGCATATCACAGAGTGATGCTAATTGTGCTGCTGATCTGGTACATGAGGACATGATTTTTGGAGTTCTAGTTATTGGTAATCTCTCTGCTGGAAAGAGATGTTTCAGTTGGCTCATTAACGACCCTATATGCATATCAGTATTGCAACTTGATGTTAGGGACTCCTTGGTTATCTTATCCATCAACCGTCCATGGGATCCTGGAGGAGTGAAGAGTTAACTGTACATGACCTGAGAAGATTTATGCATTGCAGTGGACGATGTTGCTTGGGGACAAGCAACTTTTCAGGCGGGCGGAAGTGTAACACCCGGCCTATATCAAATACCGGCTGTCTTCAATAGTGGGCTGATGTGTCACTAGACAGAGCCCATGGCCCAAGTCAGAGGGTCTGTCCTCGTTTCTACAAAAGTAGTAACAGGAGCACGAGATGGAAAGCAAATAGAATACACACGGACAGAGGGTAGGAAGCGATTCTTCCTCCTCCGTATCGAGATCATCCTCAGATTATCTCTGTGATTGCTCACGTCGCCGATTTGATCTCGTCGGCGGCCACAGGTGTGACAAGAAGCTCTGTAACAACGGCTTGCCCAGCCGCCCCTGCCACGTAGCTCTCAGAAATCAAGGAGGGGCGGTTCTCTGGCTGCCCCTATAAATAGATTTGCAGGGGTGGTTGGTGTTTTGAGTCATCCTACAAATACATTTGTAAGGACGGCTAGAAACATTAGCTACCCCTAAAAAAACCATTTGTAGAGGCAGTTTTAGTACCAGCTGCCCCTATCCTTACAGTGCATTTTCATATATATATATATATATATATATATATATATATATATATATATATATATATATATATATATATATATATATATATATATATATACACGTGCTATTCTACACCCTAGGTGTAGAATACTATTCTACACCGAACTGTTATACTGAACAAAATTCAGTAATGTTTAGTACTCATGTTTTAGTATTATTCAGTATTTCGTGGTACTGTGCGTAGTACTAACTGATACTGAACATGGTTCAGTAGTACTTAGTATTTTTTAATGTAAATTTTGGCTTGTGGTGTAGAATAATATTCTACACCTAAGGTGTAGAATAGCGCTGCCGTATATATATATATATATATATATATATATATATATATATATATATATATATATATATATATATATATATATATAATCCTACAGCTGGCTACAAAATAACTTATTCTGTAGTCACTTTGAGTTACGATAATTGCTATGCTAATTTACGAGATTATAGTAACTCCTTGCTATGTGATTTACTATAACATTATGGTAAATATCCTCGTGTGTTATAGTAATTCAACTATCGTAAATATATATTGACATTGTCGTAAATTAGTATATAAAATTATCGTAAATAGAGATGGCTTACTATAATCTCATAAATTAGCATAGCAATTATCGTAATTCAAAGTGGCTACAGAATAAATTATTTTATAATTAGTTATTGGGTAGTAGTTATATATAAGAAGAGTATATTCCGTAGATAGCTACAAAAATAACTTATTGTGTAGCCGGACCGACCACCGACCGCACAGCTCCCCCACCGAACCAGGCACCGCACGCATGCAAGCCGAGCCACTGCAAGCCGGCAGCCACGGTCATTTATGGTAACAACCGTAATTACTGCAAGGTGGCACGGTAATTTCGGAGTTGTGACCAGGCTGCGTGCAAGCTAGCTAGTGGACTGAGTGGTTACTTTTTTGTGCCAATTGCAGTGACTGGTTACTGTGTAAATGCAAGCTAGTGTCAAACAATTTTACTAAAATAGTTAGGAGAATTTCATTGGCTTGAGATGGTAACTACGATGGAGTTACGATAATTTGGCTTCATAGTGTTCCGAGAAACTATTTACTGTAATGACTAGATCCATTGTCACCAAATAGTTACCAGAAAATCAAAAATCTTGAGGCGTTAATGAGATGGGCATGGGCACTAGAGTTACTACAATTAGGGTGCAAAGATATTTCCCAGCAATTATTCCCCAAAAAAAGACATTTAGCATGAACTGGTTATGATAATGTTTCCAGGAGTTGCGGCCAGTTACTACAATTCGTCTTAGTTCAAACTGAATCAATTTCACTTTGCTCATATTGGCTCGAGTTCCAAATGACAAGTATTAGATACACTACACAAAATACAACATGTCTGATTGCTGCTCTGTAAATAAGGAGCCATCTCAAAAGGTAACTGAACATTACACCATCTAAAATTCGTTGCATTTCTTGCACATTCTATTCAGAACACTCAAACACATGTAACCTCAATGGGTCATGCCTGATTGCTGCTCTGTAAATAAGGAGCCATCTCAAAAGGTAACTGAACATTACACCATCTAAAATTCGTTGCATTTCTTGCACATTCTATTCGGCACACTGAAACACATGCAACCTCAATTGGTCATGCCTGATTGCTGCTCTGTAAATAAGGAGCTTATGCTAGGAACTCTAATTGCCTGAAATCATAAAAAAAATAAACAATCTTAAATAATATGATTCTTAACGTGAACATGTATGGATAAGCTGGCTCAAGATTGATCTTTTTTTATTTATGTGAACAAAAAATATGTTAAGATAACACAAAATGGAGCCTGAGCATAATCATAATAGGGACAACATCAACCGACCATGCCAAAGGATGCTCTCAAAACTAAAAAAACTTACCAAACAAGCTAAGTTTAGGTCTATTATTTCATAACATAAGCTAAGTTCTTATACTATAAGCGAAGAGATTCAAACTTACCAAACAAGGGTGTCTCATATAGGCACTGGTGTTACTCATCATAGCACATATGTAATATCCACAATGTAGACTCTCAGGCCTCTGCTTGGGGAACTGTGTGTGTTTCGCATATGAAAATGTTAAGTAATGCTATTGACAGCCACGTAATGTAGTGCCAAAGTAAGTTACACTTACCAAACATAGAGTTTTGATAGCCAACCTGTGCTTCCTTTCTGGACAATGCATTCCGTGATGTTCATTAACATAGTACCTAAATGCCTTGTTCGAATGATTTTAGCAAATACAACTGGTTAGTATGCAAAAAGTGAACGTTAAAGTATATATACAAGCATATAAGCTAATGAGGATTGTTGATATGTATACGCCTTGAGAATCGCTATGAAGTCTTTGTATGTGTGTAGGTCAAAATCTGCAGAATCAGAGACCCATGCCATGCTCATCCCGACAACGACGCCTATAAGAATTCAGTGGTTGCTGCATGAATTCAATCATAGAACTAAATGGATAAGATGTTTTTCATAGAACAAAGATATATTGAACAAGCTTTAAGTATAGAGTCGAGCTTACTTGAAGTTGTATGGTATCCATATGACATTGTTATGTTGAAGATGCGTAAAAGATACAACAATGTATGCCGTAACCTTAAGGGACTCTTCTCTTATTATCCTCGTCCGGATAGCCTCTTTCTCCGCAATAGTCTTTCCAGCAGCTAGCTCCTTGCAATCTAGTTTCCACTGTCTGGGGTAATTAAAATTTTTTATGCTATAGGTTGAGGGTCTACATACCCGGCTTTCAGGGGCATTTTTTTCACAATGTGCGCTTGCATTCTACAATCACAGCGTGGGTTAGTTACAATAAAATCCAAGTAAGTTACATTCATATCATATCGAGAAGGTAAGGACTTACAGGCACCACGTGTGAATTAGATTCATTTCCATTGATTTGAGGTGAAAGCAAGTGTGGATGTCATCGAAGTCAAAGACAATTGTCTTAGCTGGGCTTCTAAATGTGCCGGCAGGTACGATTGCTTGTATGATCGTTAGCTTCGTTGAGATTACACGCAGGTACCAATCATGGAACCTTCTCATGTGTAGGGGAAGTTGCCGGATGATCCGGTTTGGTAGTAAATGCTTGCCTCTTTCATATTTTTCGGGCAATCTTTTGACCATTTGATGGCTTCAACATCTGGATACTTCTTTACCACTTGGTGCAGTTTGCTACCGACGACCTCCTTAGAAGCTTTTGCTGGTACTTCCTTAACTTGATTCTCAGGCTTGAACTGGTCATGGCCATACCACTTGTGAATACTCATGACATCCTTTATCGGAACAAAAACTGGCCTTATCTTGATGGGAACCTTGTTTTGAACTTCCCATTCAGGCACGTCCTCATCTTCGCATGCATGACCTTCTTGAGAAGGCACTCGTTGTTCATGTGTCGGTTGCGCTTGCTGAGAAGACTATGGCATCTCATCGTGCCCTTGCTCGGCATGAGCTGGAGAAGGCTATGGCTTGTGAGGCACATGTGGCGTCTCGTCATGCCCTTGCTCGGTAAAAGCTAGAGAAGGCTGTAGCTTGTGAGGCACATGCGGTGTCTCATCATGCCCTTGCTCGGTGCGAGCTGGAGAAGGCTGTGACATGTGGTGGCTAGGATTCAGGGAAGAATGTGGCATCTCAGGCATGTGGTCGTCACGAGCCGGTGAATATACCTCCCAGTCCTAAACAACTCTCTCCAAATGTACATCACTCGGAGTTGGTGAACAAACAGTCAATATAATGTCCTTTTTGTGCTAGAGGATGAACTGGTTCATGACATATCCTAGTAAATCTAGCCCCTCGGGAGTCGGGTGTTCTATCTTTCACTTTATGAATTCAGGCTTCATGGTGTGCACCTCGACCCTAGTGTAGTCCTATGGGATGGCATTATTGTGCCACAAGCCGTGCAAAGGATGTGCCACACTTGTTCCCACCTCAAGCATCATGTTTTGCCTACTGATGAGAACCACCAAGATGCAACTAGTTGGCTCCCGTATGCGATCGACGGCGGTTGTGGTTGTAGTGGAACCTTGGCTGGTGGGAACATCCGGAGGGTTGCCAACTAAAGCCAGTTCTCCCGGTGGCCTCATTAGTGTCTATGGCTCTGTAGACACTCCTTGCTCTTGCAGTGCCTTGGCAACTAGAGGCTTCACTTGGAGCTCAAGATTAGAGTCCCAGTCTCTGCCATGTTTCTTGTACATGTGCCGGTCCTCTTGGAATCCGTGCTTCCAGGTCATCAGTTTCCCTAGCCCCCTTACACGGCCTGTGTGCTCGGGGTTTCCCAAGCCAAGGCTAAGCTCGTCTCTCTCTCTAGAAGGAGTGAATGTGCCCTTCTCCTTGTCTTCAGCATATTTTAGTATCCTTGATACTACCTTTGTGGTCTCCGACTTAGCAAATTTGAGACTGCTGCCGGATTCATCCACACTCCTCGCATATATCCAACGTCGGATGCGTGGCTTCAATTTTGACATTGCTATATTCCCAGAAGCTTCAGCCAATGCGTCCATCTTCCTAAATTGTTCTTCCTTAGCATCGTAGCCACCGGGGCCTAGACGAGGGTGGTGTTGGTTCTTCTTCGCCTGCTGGCTATTTGGGCACTTTTGGCCAATGCTGCCAGTGAAGTCTTCTCAGCCATGAGCAACGCCTGTTGAGTGGGAGTTATTTTGCCATACACGTGGAAGGGAGTTAACCCCTTTTGGATATAGTTTGTGTTTAGTTTCGACCTCCAACGTCGGAAGGACTGTCCCATCCTCTGAAAAGCATGATATTTTACCAGTTCATGTGTTCCCTCCGGAAACCTAAAATTGAGCATCAAATGCTCTTTCCATAGATCTTTCTTCTTCTACTCTGGATAATCTTTCCAGTTAGGGATTGCTAGGTTCAAGTGATCTCTTACTAGGGCCCCGATCGCATTACGGAATCACGCTTTGTACTACTTTGGCTCTAGGATCTGCCCTTCTGGCCTAACCTCCGTTATCACATAACATACCACCATCTTTGGATATTGGTTTGCCTTTCTGTCCCCTCGTTTCCTCTTTGTTTCAGTAGTCGACGCCATGGTTGTGCCTTGAGGTTGTGGAGCAGAGGCCAAAATGTTAGTATCTGTGGCTGCTGCCTCTACCCTCCTTTCCCCTACTCCTTGTCCGGCGAAATGTGCTAGAGGCTGACGCCGTCTTTTCAAAGCTTTAGGAGGGACCTGTATAAACGACAGGTCAAAGTGTTAGCAGAGGTAACACAACCAAAGGGTTAGCAAAATTTACAAGCTACTAAGTCTTTATCCCTACCTCCTCGTGTGGGTCAAAATCCTTGTCCAACTCGTCCTCCGTTGGTCTCCGTCTGGCTTCACGTGGGAAAGGATCCTCAGGACTTTCATATCCCTCTTCTGAGTCATCATCATCTTCTTCTTCTTCTTCGCCTTCATCAGCCTTTCATTCTCTTCCCTCTTCTCCCCCTTGCTCCTCATCGGACTCCTCATGAGTAAGCATCATTGCTACATCATTTTCTAACTCATTATTGAACTGCTCTTGAGAAAGCTAATCATGTACTTGCCCTCCTTGGCTTGGCTGCTCATTATTTTCACGGGATCGGACTGCACTGTCTATTGTCTACGTCATTTCGTGCTTTGTTCTAATAGATGCAAGGAATAAAGTGTGCTTTAGATACGTGAGAAAGTATAAGAAATCAAAAAGGCTCATAGTAGTAGTACCATGGTTAGCTATGATAGTAGAAGTAGATTGGTCTAGGGAAGAGAGAAGAGAGGAAAAGAGAGGAGAAGAGAGGATAAGAGAGGAGAGAGGAGAAGAGAGAAAGGAGTAGAAGAGAGGAAGGAGGAGAGGAGAGGAGTAGCATCACACATGTGCAACTAGATTGACATTTACCTTATCATCTAGAAAACAGATAACATAGAGAGGAAAAGGTTGAAAAAGGCCTCAGAAACATGTCAATCATCATTTGATCATAAACTTGGAGCATCATGGAATCATAATAAAGAAGAGAGGAGAACGCAATGTAGGGGTGGCTGGTAGTGATGCCAAGTTCCTCATGAGTTCTTGATCATCGGCTCATATTCCATTTAATGTATGGACTTGGACAATTTTATCATTAACAAAACAAAGGAGAGGAGAGGGGAGAGTTAGGAAAAAAGCAGCTGCTGCTTTGGCCTTAGACAATTTCATCATCGGCAGAACAAAAAGGAGCAACTGCTGGCAAACATAGAAGTAGGAGGAGAGGAGAGGAGTGGAGAGTTGGGCAAAAAAGTCAAAATGCTGCTTGCCAAAAAAACAGTAGTAAACCTACCATATAAACAACAGTAAATCATGGCTATAGACTGGAAAGCAATCATAAATCAAATTTGATTACTTAAAGCAGCTAACTAACACTAAAAGGAAGACACCATTCTACAAAGTAGTAAAACGCTGAGATTACTTAAACAACAGTAAATTTAATTACTTAAACCAGCATGCTGTTAGATTCTGAAAGTCAAATCGTATAATGGTCACAGCCAAAAGGAAGACACCATTCTACAAAGCTACAGTAGCTACTACATAGAATATATAGGTGTACTTGCATTCAAGTACCGAAGGAAGACACTGAGTAAACATAGTTATACTAGTCCATATAAACAAATAGAGCAATAGAATTTAAGTAACAGATCAGTAAAGAAGCATACCAAGACAATTTAACCGGTATAATACAGTTTCAAAGTATTGTTACATAAACAAGCACTCGATGACTTCTTCGCTACTGTATCCCTCTATCATGGAGCCCTCTGGGTATGCCCGATTATGCACGTATCGGCTTAGAACCGACATGAACCGCTCGTAGGACCACATTTCATGCAAGTAGCAAGGGCCAAGCGCCTATATCAGATGAACCATGTGAATCATGAGATGTACCATTATATTGAAAAAAGCAGGAGGTAAACACATCTCTAGTTGGTTCTAGGTCTCCACCACGAAATCATGTAGGTCACTCAGCTCTTTCTTGCCTATCGTATTCTATGAGATCTTTGAAAAGAAGTAGCACATGAGGGTGATAGCCATCTTCAAGAACTCTAGCTTTATAGCCCTGATTGCAATTGGTAGGAACACCATCAGCATCACATGACAATCGTGAGCCTTGTAGTGTGGAAATGATAGGTCCTTCATCGACACTAGCTTCTTTGGGTTCGCCGAAATCCTAGTCAGGACTTTGATCCCCCTCACAAAAGTGCATAAAACTCTCCTCTCTTCTAGGTCTAGGTTGTAGGTAGCCGCAGACAGAGTGTATTTTCCATTGTCCTCAAGTACCGGGTGAAGCTCTGGCATCACTTTTAGCTGCACCATGTCTTTCCATGCTTTTAGACCATCCTTTGACTTGGCTATGTCCATCAAGGTAGCAATGAGACTCTCAAAGACATTCTTCTGCATGTGCATAGCATCAATGGCATGGGGGACCTCCAATTCTGGCCAATAAGGCATATACTAAAAGAAGATTGATTATTTCTTAAAAGGTACACCTTCGATAGGAGGTGTGCTTCTATCTCTAATTGTTCCATCCGATTTCTTCTTTCCATAGATGATGCGTATGTTTTTTACCATTTTGTACACATTTCTCTATTATGACATCTCTCTAGGCCTTCGGGATGTTGCCATAGTATCTTAAGTATAATTTGCTGCGGTACTTGTGACCTATCTTTAAGAAGCGCCGGTTCCTTATGTAAACAACCTTCTTGGATTCATCTAGGAACACCCATTTAGTATCATCCAAATAAACTAAGCATCCTGTCTTGCCTTTGATCTGTCCAGACAAAGCAAACAGCATGGGGTGATCATTGATAGTCACAAATATTATTGCTCTTAATGTGAAGTCCTCCTATCGGAACGCATCATACATCGGCTCCCCATACCTCCATAGTCTCTCGAATTCTTACATCACAGGCTCGAGGAACACATCTATATCAATGCCTGATTGTTTAGAGCCAGAAATAAGAACAGTGAGCAAAAAGTACTTTCTCTTCTAACACAAGTATGTTGGGATGTTGTACATGGTCAGGATCATTGGTGAAGTGTTGTGATCGCTCATCCTCTCATTGAAGGGATTCATTCCATCCATGCTCAAGGTGAATCGTACATTCCTTAGGTCTTGGCTGAAGTCTTTGTAGTTATCATCGAAGTCTTTCCACTGACTACAATCGGCCGAGTGTGCAATCTTATCATCATCCACCTTGCGCTCATCATCCCACCATGTCATGAGTGCGGCTTCCTTAGGATTTAGGAACATACGCCTCAAGCGGCCGGTCACTGGTAGGTACCACATTACCAAGGCAGTAATTCTTCTCTGTTTTGCATTGTTGCCTAATGGAGTGTCCTCTAGGGGCTATGATTCTTGTACCACCTTTTTCACACCCTTCTTATTCCTCTTGTTCTCCGTTGAGGCTTCTCCCCCACTATAAAGGTCATTGTTCTTATACCGGTTGACCCCACACCGAGGACATTTATCTATTTCTTTGAACGTTTCACCATGAAAAAGGATGCAATGGTTGGGGCATACATGGATTTTTTCAACACTCATTGTCAATGGACTTATAACCTTCTTCGCTTGGTATGTGTTGGCGGAAACTGAGTTTGGCTATGGCAGCAACCATGATAAGAGACGCAACAGATCATTGAAACTACAGTCCGACCAGCCATATTAGCCTTCAGGATGAGTAGCTCAAGCACAAAACGTAGCAGTGTCCAGTGTGTCGGACAACCCTTTTCAACACTATACACAGTCTCCGTCGATGCTTTTTTCACCCTCTCTAGATTTTCTAGACCTTTCTTGCTCTTTAGTAATATTTCTAGTCCAAGGGCTTGAACCATTTCCTCCAAGTTGTCAAAGTCTTCTGCATCCCCCTCACGTGCTCTATCATCATTGTCGACACCACCATTGTGGCCATTTTGGTGACAACCACCAGCATCATCACCACCTTGTTCATTGCCAAAGTACGATCCATTTGTGCACCAAGCTCACCTGAGAATTGGGACAAGTATTGTAGGGTTTGGGCATCGTCTTCTTAATCATCATCGTCGTGATCAACAACCATTGTTTTACCATGATGAATCCACACTATGTAGTTCGGAACAAATCCTCGCATAATTAGATGTGATCTGATGGTAGACACACCTGAAAATACCATAAGGTTCTTACAATCTAAGCAGGGACAAATAATTGTGCCATTATTCTCTGTCAATGTCGCTACATGCTTCTCTACGGCTTTAATAAATTTGTCGACCTCTTCACGAAAGCCTGCCATGAACCTGAGCGAACCATACATCTAAGAATTCTTGTACTCCATCATTTAAAAGAACCAAATTAATAATTAATTACTTGAGAATAATTGTAAAAAAAATCCATGGTAGAGGATAATTAGCAACGATTATTATTTTACCCACTACTATTCATGGCAACCCCATTCTAATTTCATGAAACAAAAATTATAAAAAAACAAATCCTAGATTTATAAATAGATCTACATGAAACATACATGATGTAACACCCTAAAATTTGCTTCTTTAGAAAATAGAGCTAAAAAGATTTAATTTTGAATTTTTGTGCTCATGAAAACATAGGAAAACAAAATTTTTATTAAATTAAATTTATCATAGGATTAGCAACATTGTTGGTGCATTCATGCAACTGCATATGATTTATTTGTATTGAGTGGTTTTGACTAAAAATCTGAAATGATTTACAATCTATTTGAAAATAGTTTTGAAAGCTCTAAAAATAAAAATAAAAAAATGGAAAGCTCCTCTCTCCCTCTCTCTTGTCGGTTGGCCCGAGCAGCCTAGTTCCCTCTCTCTTCTAAGCATGGCCGAAGTGGCCCAGGCTGGCCCATTCTCTCCAGTGTCCCGGAGCCAGCAACAGTAGGAGCCCGACCCCTCGCAACGCTCGCCATCCCTTGCTCTCTATCTGACCGAGCGGTCCCACCTTCTCTGTATCTGACCGATGGAGCCCACATGCCAGCGTCATCTTCCATCTCCGTCGTGGCCGAGCCGGACTTCCTCCCACCCAGGATGGAAATCGCCGTCGCCTCCAAATCTCTGGGATTTGGCGTGGCCTCCACGTCTTGCGCCCCTATAAAACAGAACCCCAAGGTGTCGTCGCTCCCCTATCGAGCCCTAGCACAAGTTGTCGTCTCCACCTGAGATCGCAGCACCGCTCCAAGCCCTAGGCCCTAGCCTGCTCAGCGCCGCCCCCTTTGGATCTCACTGAGGAAAATCGGATCCGCCGCACCTATAGATGTCGTCTGGAGCTTCGTCGCCGTTTCTGATCCTCTGCTTGTCGTCGCATGAAGGAACCTGCTGTCCGCCCCGTTGAGCCTCAAGTTGCCTCCGTCCGCTCCCCGTCGTCGAGATCGTCCTTGGTAAGTTCGTTGAGTCTGAGCCGCACTAGTCAGCTCCGTGACGTCTCTGCTTGAGCGGCGCCATGTCCAACCTACAGTCGTGGTGAGCACGTAGCTCCGAGCACTCTCACCGCACGCATGCGCTCTGTGCCCTGCTCTATGTTGACGGTTCTTAAGTATCAATTATAACCATCAAATAAATAAAGAAAAGGACCTATATGCAAGCAACACCTAGAATTAGGGTTTGATCTAACAGAATTCCACGAGTTTTGCTGTTTATCTATTTCTGCAGGGGGTTATCAGGAAATACGGAAGAAAGGCCCACATGTCGGATTAATGACGGGATATTAACCGAACACGTAATTATCTTACATCTAGAAGATTGCAGAAGCCACGGGAACGAACGGGAGCCGTAACGGGCCAGGACACAGGGCGCCCGCCCTGTGCCCTAGGGCGCCCGCCCTGCCCCCGGGACCAATCAGGTCGAGTCTCGCGGATTATGCTCCACCGCCTTTGAGGATCAAGGAAAACCGTAGGATGAAGGTCGGTTTGATCCGACGGTCCAGATTCATCCAAAAGGGCTATATAAGCAAGGCCCCTGACTCCTGGTGGAGAAGACCCCAATTCATTATTCAGTTGCATATCTCTAGTTAGGGTTTAGAGAGAGAGGTTCCCTCTAGGGTTCCCACCTCTTAGGGCTTAGCATCCAATGTGAAAGTAGAATTAGTTCTACTAGATTGAGAGAGATAGAGTGGAGGTGTAGATCGGAGGAAGCCGGCCTGTCGGTGTCTACTCCGAGGTTGTACCTGCGGGAGCAAGTTCTTCTAACCCGAGGCTTGTTCTCAGGATTCTTCAGTATTTTGACTTCTAAATTCTAGTAAGTTCTTTGTTTTATTGTTCTTTGGTTTATGAGTTTACTTTGATCTCTTCGCGTAGAGTTTAGAGTAATCATCTCTAGCGTAAACGTGGTGTTTAAGCTAGGATACTCATAGATATCCCCTCGTCTAGCCGGACCGTGGTAGTAGCGAGGAACGTGACAATTCCGAGTTACCTTTGTATTCCATATCCCGTTAGCAGGATCGATAGGGTTTATAGGTGCGGGTTGAACATCCTTTGTGGTGTCTAGATTCCGTAAACCTCCCCAATAGAACAGTAGATCATCCTTACCAAGGTTAGAAGAAGAGTGCGGTTGTAGTCTTCTCTATACATCACTCACATCGAATCATAGTGGTTGTAGCCTAAAGGTTAGTAGTAATAGATTTGGTTAGTCAGATGCACTCTTTCTCCTAAAGGTAAAAATATAAATACGATACCCAGGATAACATCTCGGGTGAAGTGCTCACCGATATCCGTGCGCTTGCGGATCCTATTTCCTAATTGCGTTACCAAATATCAACAAGCATTTCTGGCGCCGTTGCCGGGGAGAAAGACGGTTTGCTGAGATAACCTTGAGTCTTACTACTAGCTTGTATTCATACTTTTTATTTTCTTATCTTTTTCATTCTTTCTTTTTCTTTTTACCAAAAATGGAAAACCAAGGTTCTATATCTATCTTTGATGCCGCAACACCTTCAGCAACTGACCTTTTACCATGGGAGTCATCACAGCCTATCCTAACATCCCAGTATAAGTTAAGTTCAAGGTTGATTGCAATGATTCAAAATTTATCTTTTTCGGGAAAGGAAGACGAAAACCCTTACCTTCATATTAGAGATTTTGAGCAGACATGCGATTGTCTTCGCATTGATGGCATCTCTGATAAGACTTTACGTTGGAAGCTTTTTCCTTTTTCTTTAAGAGGAGAAGCTAGACGATGGTATAGTCAGAAGGTAAGTCAACAGCAAGGTGAATGGGGAGTTTTAAGAGCCAACTTTTGTCTAGATTTTTATTCCCTTGACCGTACTGGTGACCTTAGACTCGAAGTCCTATCTTTTAAACAAAAAGATAATGAAACTTTGGGGAAATCCTGGAAATGTTTTTCTGATCTTTTAGAATCTGGTCCAAAACTTTTGCTTGAAGACACTGTTTTTTTATTTCACTTTTTTCGAGGTCTTCAGAAAGATAATAAACAAATGCTGCATACTATGGCTAGAGGTTCTTTCTTTCGTATCCCTACTGATGAAGCTAAGGGGATCTTGAATAGAATCCTAGAAGCTGAGATGGATAATGCCCTCCATGATAAAACCTACGAAGCCGAAGTAGACACTCTGCCAAATTTTTCATCTACTTTAGCTATCCTAGGTTCTGAGCCACAAAAGGAAGAAATTCTACCATCTGATTTCATGCTAGACATAGAATCCGATCTCTTTGCCGATTTTGGAAACATTTCAAACTACCATTCTATAGACCGACCCCAAAACGGCCAATTTAGCATTTGTTTACCAAGTGAATGTCAATTGAGAGAGCTTATCTCGGTTATGAGTAGCGAATGGTTAGAGGAGTCAGAGCTTTCCTCTGAAGTAATCCGAGTGGACACACCCTCTATAACTATACGCTGTGCTTATAATTCTGATCAATTTAACGCGCTCTATAATCCTGTTGTGGGGATCAATATTATGTCCGAAGCTTTTGCACTTAATTTATTTGGGAAACTTGTTTTAACCCCCACAACAAAGGTCATAAAGGAATCTTTGGGACGATTAGTCCCCAGTCTTGGAATTATTAATATCCTACCCTTTATGGTAGAAGGCTCCATGGTTCATTTGAACTTTTATATCTTTGATATATGGGGTTTCGACCTACTGATTGGACAACCTTTTAGAAGACTCCTTTATGAAGGTCAAACTGGAAAGCTCCACATTTCCTTGGGAAAGGATTTTAAATTCCCTATGACAATTTCTCACTCCTTGAATAATAAGACCGAGCCATATCTTTTGCCTGATCCTATGGAGGAGGTAAAGGCTGCATCTCTAGAACTTTTAGATGATCCAGACTTAGAAGAGGAAGCCCCCTTCTTCACTGAAGAAGAGGCCGAACCTTCTGAACCTGAACCCTTAGATGAGTTTGCAGAAACACCTACACCCCCCACAGAACTCAAAACTTTACCACCCGGTCTTACCTATGCTTTCCTAAACAATAATCCAGAGTTTCCTGTGATCGTTAGTAATAAACTCACTCAGGAGCAAACTCTGCGATTAATGACCATTCTTGAAAAACACCACTCTGTTTTCGGCTACTCACTTCAAGATCTCACAGGAATCAGTCCTATGATTTGTACCCATCGTATTCCGACAGATCCTTCTGTTACACCCTCTCGAGAGCCTCAACGTAGACTTAACAACACGATGAGAGAGGTAGTTAAAAAAGAAGTTATAAAGTTGCTGCATGCAGGGATTATATATCCTGTGCCGCATAGTGAGTGGGTAAGCCCTGTTCAAGTTGTGCCTAAAAAGGGAGGCATGACTGTTGTTACTAATAATAAGAATGAGCTAATTCCGCAACGCACCGTCACTGGGTGGCGGATGTGCATAGACTATAGAAAACTTAATAAAGCCACGAAAAAGGATCATTTTCCTTTGTTTTATAGATGAGATGCTTGAGCGGTTAGCAAAACACTCGTTTTCCTGTTTTCTAGATGGATATTCAGGGTATCACCAGATCCCTATCCATCCTGATGATCAAAGCAAAACCACTTTTACATGCCCATATGGAACGTATGCTTATCGTAGAATGTCTTTTGGGTTATGTAATGCACCAACTTCTTTTCAAAGATGTATGATGTCTATATTTTCTGATATGATTGAAGAGATTATGGAAGTTTTCATGGATGATTTCTCAGTTTATGGAAAAACTTTTGATAGTTGTCTTGAGAACTTAGATAAGGTTTTGCAAAGATGTGAAGAAAAGCACTTAATCCTTAATTGGGAAAAATGTCATTTTATGGTTAGAGAAGGAATAGTGCTAGGACACCTAGTGTCTGAAAGAGGTATTGAGGTAGATAGAGCTAAAATTGAAGTAATTGAACAACTACCTCCACCTGTGAATATAAAAGGAATTCGAAGTTTTCTTGGCCATGCTGGTTTTTATCGCAGATTTATAAAAGACTTTTCATTTATTGCGAGACCACTTACTCTTTTGCTAGCCAAGGATGCTCCTTTCGAATTTGATGATGCATGTCTAAATTCTTTCAATTTATTAAAGCAAGCACTCATCTCTGCACCAATCATTCAACCCCCTGATTGGTCGTTGCCTTTTGAAATTATGTGTGATGCTAGTGATTATGCTGTGGGGGCAGTTTTGGGACAAACTAAAGATAAAAAGCATCATGCAATTGCTTATGCAAGTAAAACTTTGACAGGAGCTCAACTTAATTATGCAACCACTGAAAAAGAGCTTTTGGCTGTTGTTTTTGCCATTGATAAATTTAGATCTTATTTAGTTGGAGCTAAGATAATTGTTTACACTGATCATGCTGCACTAAAATATTTGCTCACTAAGAAAGATGTGAAACCCCGCTTAATCAGATGGATTTTATTACTCCAAGAATTTGACTTAGAAATAAAAGATAAAAAGGGAGTAGAAAATTCTGTTGCTGATCACTTGTCTAGAATGTACTTTAAGAATTCACAGGAACCCCCCATTAATGACTCACTCCGGGACAACATGCTCTATGGAATCAACAGGTCTGACCCCTGGTATGCAGATATTGTTAATTTTATGGTTTCAGGGTATGTACCACCAGGAGCAAACAAGAAGAAGCTTATTCAGGAAAGTCGTTCACATATATGGGATGAGCCATATCTCTTCCGAGTATGCGCTGATGGCCTACTTAGAAGATGTGTGACCACTGAGGAAGGATTGAAGATCATCGACAGATGTCACTCATCACCATACGGAGGTCACTATGGAGCATTCCGTACACATTCAAAGATCTGGCAATGTGGATTCTACTGGCCTACAATGTATGATGACACGAAGCAATATATCAGAAGATGTGGGCCATGTCAAAGGCACGGAAACATAAATACAAGGGATGCCATGCCACTCACCAACAACCTTCAGATTGAACTCTTTGATGTCTGGGGAATAGACTACATGGGTCCATTTCCCCCATTAAAGAAGTGTGAGTTCATCTTGGTGGCGGTTGATTACGTCTCTAAGTGGGTAGAGGCACTACCTTGCTAGCATGCCGACAATATCAGTTCGAAGAGGATGTTTGAGGAAATCATATTTCCAAGATTTGGAGTCCCCAGGATAGTGATAAGTGATGGAGGATCACACTTCATTGACAAGCGCTTCGAGCACTATCTATCAAGACATGGAATCCGTCACAATGTCGCTACTCCCTATCATCCTCAGACAAGTGGCCAAGCAGAGACTTCTAACAAGCAAATCAAGAACATTCTTCAGAAGACGGTGAACGAGATGGGAACGACATGGAAGGACAAGTTACCCGATGCACTCTGGGCTTACCGGACAGCATACAAGACCCCAATTGGAATGTCTCCATACCAATTGGTATACGGAAAGACCTGTCACCTACCTGTTGAACTTGAGTTCAAGGCACACTGGGCCATAAAAAGATGGAATATGGACCTAGATATCGCCAGAAAACATAGAAGAATGCAATTATCGGAGTTAGAAGAATGGCGGGAGAAAGCATATCACAATTCAAAGATCTACAAAGAAAGAGTCAAGAGATGGCATGACAAGAGGATCAAGAAGAAGGAGTTCTCACCCGGAGATAAGGTATTACTTTTTAATTCCAGGGTGAAGCTTTTCGGGCATGGAAAGCTCCGGAGCAAATGGGAAGGACCATTCAAGGTAATTCATTCATCATCCCACGGAGCTATCACACTTCAAAATGACGAAGGTACGTTATTCAAGGTAAATGGTCAACGTCTTAAATTATTTTTAGAGCCCAATAAAGAATTAGAAGAAATAGACGTGATCAATTTTTACCTTCCAATTAAAAATTAAAGCCCGACGCCAACAAGAGGATCGATGAGTTAGAGCATAGTCTTAGGAGGCGTGAGCGTCGCTGAGCTATCTAGATTAGATCTTGGGGCTATATATGTCTTAGTTATTATTAGATTCGATTAGGTTCGCTTATAATCAGTTTAGATCTATTATATTCGGTTATTATTATTATTCGGTTGTAATAAATGCCTCAAGATTAATAAAGATTATTATTAGTATGTCTTGTGTGTCTCTACTTTACTTTTGTGCAAGAAAGCAGAAAACAAGTATGGGGGAGATTCCCTGACATGTCACACACACTTCGATCGCACCACTCCATGAACCAGGTACACACTCTGCGCACTTTTATTACACACTTACACACTCACCTTAGTTTGTGCAGAATTTTATCTCTCTAAACATGATAAATTAAAAGGATAAAAATGCTTATAATCATGATCAATCTCACTCTGTGATATTTCCTGGAAACCTGCAATTATTAAAATTATTTCAAAACCCTGTGTTGCTAAAAGTCATTGTGGAATAAGAGATGGTAAGGGTATGAGTACCTTATTCTTAGTATCTTTATTGCTTGGAGAATTTGTTTTAAAAATCTCAAAATTATAGCTACCATCCTCAAGTTTTATATGCCTGCTAAACATGAAAATATTAATTAAAGCTATCTGCTTTGTATTGAGTTTGTTCAAAACAAGTTAGACCCTTGTTGAGAGATTTATCATACTCCTAAGATCAAGACATTTTTATTCAGAAAGATTCACTCTTCCGAAGTATTATTGTGTTAGAGGCATAGGCTATGCAAAATTATGAATATATCGAGGAAATAAAAAGGAGCAAGTGCTCGATAACCTCGTGGAAAAAAATGGCCAAGTGTCCGGCAGTAGAATTAGGGGTACCTCGGTATCCACCCAAAATATAAAAAAAAGAGAAGAAAATGAGATATGATAAAAATATGATGAAAAGAAAATGATAGCCCATGGTCCCTCTAATAAGCAATATGCCAGTAAGAGTGACAAGTTTTTAATTTTCAAAGTCTTTGATCTAAAGAGTATGGTATTCTTCTCCTCGGATCCGGTTTTGACCATACAATAAATGCAAGGTGTGTATGCTTAAAGAATTATTTTTGCAAAATCAAAACAGCCCCAGAGAGAAATATAAAAGATAATGAGTGACTCTGAGAGCACCTATGAGAATAAAGGTATGCTAAGTTTTTCTTTTCAAAAATATGTAAAAACTCCAAGTGATAGGGATTAAGAAGAAGAAAGGCTCTTTACTCTGACCATATATTTCCCTGACTATAAGTGCACAGTGGATTTTTACAACACCCTGCAGGTATGAAAGAATGTTTCAACCCCAGATGTTTTATTAACCAACCTTTTCTCGAGGACGAGTAAAAGCCTAAGTATGGGGGTGTTTGTTGACGGTTCTTAAGTATCAATTATAACCATCAAATAAATAAAGAAAAGGACCTATATGCAAGCAACACCTAGAATTAGGGTTTGATCTAATAGAATTCCGCGAGTTTTGCTGTTTATCAATTTCTGCAGGGGGTTATCAGGAAATACGGAAGAAAGGCCCACATGTCAGATTAATGACGGGATATTATCCGAACACGTAATTATCTTACATCTAGAAGATTCCAGAAGCCACAGGAACGAACGGGAGCCGTAACGGGCCAGGACACAGGGCGCCCGCCCTGTGCCCTAGGGCGCCCGCCCTGCCCCCGGGACCAATCAGGTCGAGTCTCGCGGATTATGCTCCACCGCCTTTGAGGATCAAGGAAAACCGTAGGATGAAGGTCGGTTTGATCCGACGGTACAGATTCATCCAAAAGGGCTATATAAGCAAGGCCCCTGACCCCTGGTGGAGAAGACCCCAATTCATTATTCAGTTGCATATCTCTAGTTAGGGTTTAGAGAGAGAGGTTCCCTCTAGGGTTCCCACCTCTTAGGGCTTAGCATCCAATGTGAAAGTAGAATTAGTTCTACTAGATTGAGAGAGATAGAGTGGAGGTGTAGATCGGAGGAAGCCGGCCTGTCGGTGTCTACTCCGAGGTTGTACCTGCGGGAGCAAGTTCTTCTAACCCGAGGCTTGTTCTCAGGATTCTTCAGTATTTCGACTTCTAAATTCTAGTAAGTTCTTTGTTTTATTGTTCTTTGGTTTATGAGTTTACTTTGATCTCTTCGCGTAGAGTTTAGAGTAATCATCTCTAGCGTAAACGTGGTGTTTAAGCTAGGATACTCATAGATATCCCCTCGTCTAGCCGGACCGTGGTAGTAGCGAGGAACGTGACAATTCCGAGTTACCTTTGTATTCCATATCCCGTTAGCAGGATCGATAGGGTTTATAGGTGCGGGTTGAACATCCTTTGTGGTGTCTAGATTCCGTAAACCTCCCCAATAGAACAGTAGATCATCCTTACCAAGGTTAGAAGAAGAGTGCGGTTGTAGTCTTCTCTATACATCACTCACATCGAATCATAGTGGTTGTAGCCTAAAGGTTAGTAGTAATAGATTTGGTTAGTCAGATGCACTCTTTCTCCTAAAGGTAAAAATATAAATACGATACCCAGGATAACATCTCGGGTGAAGTGCTCACCGATATCCGTGCGCTTGCGGATCCTATTTCCTAATTGCGTTACCAAATATAATTAGTTTCAGTGTATTTACAAAAACTGCCACGATGGCGGCTCGGAGACGAATGCCGACGCGGTGCGGACGGACGGCACTCTGGTGGTCGCCGCTGCGGTTTCTGGGAAGCTCTAGCGAGTGCGAGTGAAAAGAAACCGGAGAAGGGAAGGCGTAGGCAGGGTCGCGCCCCCTTTTGAAGGCCAGGCGCGGGGCGCGGAGACGCTCCCACGAAGCGGAGAACGTGGGCGCGGGTGGCTCGGAGGTTTCGGCTTGACCGACGAGCGAGTGGGGAAGACGGTTGGGGGTGACGGCGTTGACATGTGGGGCCGGGCGGTCAGCCGCAGCGAGAGAACAAGGGCGCGGCAACGGTTGCGGCGCGGACTAGGCCGGCCCAGCAAGGAAGAAAAGAGAGAGAGGGAAAAGCCGAGCGGGCTGAATTGAAACGGGCCAACGGGCCGAAATGGAGGGAGGGAGGGAAAATGAAAAGAATTTCCTTTTTACTTCCTAATTGATTTTCCAAATACATTTTCAATTGATTTTCAAATCCTTTTGGCATTTGATTAAAACCAGTCATCACACAAAAATATAATGCAACAGCATGAGTGCAAAAACAAGTTGCTAACCTTATGATTAATTTTAATTTCACAAAAAATTATTATTCCCTTTATTTAAATGCACACTCAATTACACAAATAAATCATTTTTAACTATTTTGTAATTATGAAAAATTTAGGGTGTTACAATTCTACCCCTTAAAAGAATCTCGTCCTTGAGATTGGGTGATGCTTACTCAAAAAGCTGCGGATAAGATTTTCTCAGATCTTCTTCTCTTTCCCAAGTAGACTCATTTTCTGAATATCGATTCCATTGTACTCTGCACATCTTTATAGTGCGGCTCCTGGTAACTCTTTCTACAGTTTCAAGAATCTTTACCAGATACTCCTCATATGTGAGATCTTCTTTAACAGAAAGCTCCTCCAAAGGAATCTGCTCCTCTGGTACCCGCAAACACTTTTTCAACTGAGAAACATGGAACACATCATGCACACCCGATAAACTTTCTGGCAGTTCTAATTGATAAGCCACTTCTCCACGTCTCTCCAGAATTTTGAAAGGTCCCACATATCTCGGTGCTAACTTGCCCTTCTATTGAATCTTCTCACATTTCTCATTGGTGACACTTTCAAATACACATAGTCATCTACTTTGAAACTCAACTCTCTTCTTCGGATATCAGCATAACTTTTCTGTCTAGTCTGTGCTACTCTCAAATTATCCCTAATCATCCTCACTTGTTCCTCTGTATTGCGTAGGAAATCTAGTCCAAACACTTGGGTTTCACCTGTCTGCTTCTAGAATAGAGGTGTTCTACACTTTCGTCCATATAAAGCTTCGAATGGCGCCATTTTGAGACTTTTCTGGTGACTGTTGTTATATGAAAACTTAGCGTATGGCAAACTCTTATCCCCACTAGTACCATACTATAAAGCACAAGCTCTCAACATATCTTCCAAGATTTGATTGGTCCTTTCGGTCTGTCCATCGGTTTGGGGATGATATGCAGAACTGAAATTTAACTTTGTTCCCAAAGCACTATGTACCTTACGCCAAAAATGCGATGTAAACTGAGTTCCTCGGTCAGATACGATCTTCTTTGGAACTCCGTGTAGGCACACTATTCTCTCCATATACAACTCCGCTAGCTTTGCGCCACTATAAGTGGTTTTGACTGGCAAGAAGTGGGCTACCTTAGTAAGTCGATCCACTATTACCCAGATCGAATCATATCTGTGTTGAGTGCGGGGTAATCCAGTAATGAAGTCCATACCAACTTCTTCACATTTCCACTCTGGTATTTTCATTGGTTGCAGCAATCCTGCAGGTCTTTGGTGTTCAGCTTTCACCCTTTGACAAGTATCACATATGGCCACATACTTAGCCACATCTCTTTTCAAACCATACCACCAATACTTCTCTTTGAGGTCAAAGTACATCTTGGTGCTTCCAGGGTGTATAGAACAAGCAGAATCATGTGCCTCTCGCAGAATCATATCACGGATAGCTTTCACTTTAGGTACACATATTCTTTTTCCAAACCATAGAGTACCATTCTCATCCAACCTGAAGCCTGGTGCCTTTCCAACCACTACATGCTCTGCAATCTCCTTTAGTTTCTCACCCTCCAACTGACCTTTGCGTATATCTTGCTCTAATGTAGGTTCTATGGCCAATTCCACTACATTATTGACAAAACCCAAGTTGAGATGTTCTATTTCAGCTCGCAACTCTGCTGGTAAAATGTCAACTGAAGTCCGTTGGCATAGCTCTTCCTGCTAAGTGCATCGGCAACAACATTTGCCTTTCTAGGATGATAATGCACTTCCAGATCATAATCTTTAATCAGTTCTAGCCAACGACGTTGTCTAGATTCAACTCTAACTGAGTAAAAATGTATTTTAAACTCTTGTGGTTAGTATAGATGTCACACTTATGTCTGATCAAATAATGCCTCTAGATTTTCAGAGCATGGACAACTATGGCTAATTCCAAATCATGGGTTGGGTAATTCAGTTCATGCTTCCTCAACTGCCTGGACGCGTAGGCCACAACCTTTCCTTCTTGCATAAGCACACATCCAAGGCCTAGGCGAGATGCATCACAATAAATAGAGAAGCTCTTACTTAAATCAGGTAAGGTCAACACTGGGGCTGTTGTCAACCTTCTCTTTAGCTCCTCAAAGTTGGCCTGACATTTGTCTGACCATACAAATTTGGCATTCTTCTCTAATAGGGCTGTCATAGGCTTAGCTAACTTAGAGAACCCTTCGATAAATCTCCTATAGTACCCAGCCAATCCCAAAAAGCTACGGATTTCACTAACATTGATTGGGGCTTTCCAATTTAACACATCTTGCACTTTACTAGGATCTACGACTATTCCACCATTAGAGACCACATGTCCTAGAAAAGATACTTCTTTCAGCCAGAACTCACATTTGCTCCTTTTAGCATACAATTTATGTTCCCTGAGTTTTTGTAAGACTAATCTTAAGTGTTCAGCATGTTCCTCTTCATTTTTGGAGAATATTAGGATATCATCTATGAATACCACTACAAACTTATCCAAGTACTCCATGAATACTTTGTTCATCAGATACATAAAGTATGCAGGTGCATTTGTCAGTCCAAAAGACATCACTGTATACTCATAAAGGCCATATCTGGTAGTAAATGATGTCTTAGGTATGTCAGATGCATGAATTTTTAGTTGATGATATCCAGAACGGAGGTCAATTTTTGAGAACACACAAGCACCTTTCAGCTGATCAAATAAATCATCAATTCTAGGGAGTGGGTACTTGTTCTTGATTGTGACTTCATTAAGGCACCTATAATCGACACACATCCTTCATGTGCCATCTTTCTTATCAACAAATATAACAGGTGCTCCCCAAGGTGAAGAACTAGGATGAATAAAACCTTTCTCTTGCAATTCCTTAATTTGTTTCTTTAGTTCTTCTAATTCATCTACCCCCATTCTATATGGTCTCTTAGCTATGGGTGCAGTTCCAGGTAAAAGCTCGATAAGGAATTCGATGTCGCGATCGGGTGGCATACCTGGCAGTTCATCGGGGAACACATCTGGGAATTCATCCACCACTTGGTTCTCCTGGTTGGCAACATCGCTCAACTGGTTGACGGTGGCGGTAGGTTGAGCTTGCACTTCCACTTCGACACAAATTCTATCACCACTTGGAGATGTCACAACAACGGATTTCTCCTAACATTGTATCACTGCTCTATGCTGCTTCATCCAATCCATTCCCAGGATGAGGTCAATTCCAGCGGTTCTCAGAACAATTGGATTTACTTTAAAAGCTACCCCCCTTAGGAATATACTAGTAGAAGGGCTCCAATAATTTGCTGGCATGCTACCCCCGGTGAATTTACTAACATGAGATCCTTCATGGCACACAGGGGTATGCTATGCATTCTAACAAAAGCTTGGGATATGAAAGAATGCGAGGCACTGGAATCAAAAAGTACGGTAGCGGAGATGGAGTTGACGCTAAACGTACCCAGCATAACCTCAGGCACGGGCGGATCTATGTTGTGCTCACTAGGTGCGGCCGCACCCACGCCGGAATACGAAATACTTTATAGTATACAAATTTTTCCTGTATCCGCACCCCCCGGGCCCAAGTATCTACACCCACAGCCCATCTGGAAAGAGCCCACAGCTGCTTGCAAGTTGCAACTCGGCAGCCCAGCAGCCAGCAGCATCAACGCACGCCGCACGTGCACGTACCCTGGCTGGCCGCCCAATCGCACTCAGCAGGATCGCGGACGCTTCGACTGCAAGCTTCGCCCATCCATTCGAGCCTTCGACTGTACGCCTCTCCTCCCGCGGCCTTCTCTGTCGTTCTTTGCTCCGCCTTCTCGGCTTCTCCGAACCTGATGCCGCGGCTGCCGACTGGCCGTCGCAAGTCTCGCAATCGCAAGCAGCAGCCAGCAGGACGCAGTGGCCAGTCACCAGTGCCTAGGTGGGCAGGCGGCCAGGCAACCAGGAGCGCAGCAAGCAGCAGCGCACGCCTCTCTCCTCTTCGTTACTTCGTGTCCATCCTTTCACAGAGTAAGCAACTTCAAATATCCTTGATTCTTCCATAGTTTCAGTTTCCATCAATTTGACCATCCATGATTTTAATTTTGTAATTCGTGTCTTTTCTCTTCATGCTTTGTATAGATTTTAGGGTTATGATTTTTTTTTGTTCTTTCTATGCTAGGAAAAACATGGAAAGGTTTTTGAAAAGAAAAGCACCAGATATTAATTGGGAAGAGGAGATCAAATATGACCTAGGCTTGAGAAAGGAAATTGATTCTTACCATCCAAATTATAGAGAGAAGGTGAGAAGAAAATATTTGGAGAATGGACCATGCCAACCTCGCACGTGTATTTTCCCTCTACACAGATTGGGGAAAAAGACAATCCAAGAAGGTTTCAACCGGAATGGTTCGATGAATTTGGAGGTTGGCTTGAATACAGTGAATCAAAAGATAGAGCATACTGTTTCTGTTATTTCTTGTTCAGAGAGAAGGATGCAGGATATAAAGCATTTGTTGTTGAGGGTTGGAATGGTTATCACAGGAAAGGGCGGCTAAAGTTGCATGTTGGCAATGTTGGTGGAGCACATTATATTGCTATGAAGAAATGTGATGATTTGTTACAAAGAAATCAGCACATAGATGTTGTTTTGCATAAGCAAAGTGAAGCATCTAAGAGGGCTTATTTTACCAGATTGAATGGATCCATTGATACTGCTAGACTTCTATTGAAGCAAGGCTTGCCTTTTCGTGGCCATGATGAATCAAAGGAGTCTTTGAATAAAGGGAATTTCTTGGAGGTTTTTGATTGCTTAGCAAATCATGATCTAGATTTGGGGAAGGCAGTGGGTCTTGCAGGTAATAGTTGTATGGTGGCTCATCAAATTCAGATAGACATTGTTGAGTGTTTTGCAAATGAAATTCTAAAATCTATTCTTGATGAACTTGGTGATGATGTGTTTTGTTTGCTAGTTGATGAGTCAAGGGATGTTTCCTGTAAAGAACAAATAGCTATGGTCTTGAGGTATGTTGACAAATGTGGAATTGTGAAAGAGAGATTTGTTGGCCTTGTGCATGTGACTGAAACCTCTTCTTCCTGTCTCAAGTCAGCTATTGATTCTCTACTTGCAAAATTTAAGCTCAGCTTAAAGAAAGTTAGAGGTCAAGGATATGATGGTGCTAGCAACATGCGAGGTGAGTTCAATGGGCTACAATCATTAATTATGAGAGAAAGTAGATCAGCATATTATGTTCATTGTTTTGCTCACCAACTTCAGTTAGTTATTGTGGCTGTTGTGAGAAAACATAAGGGTATTAGCAATTTCTTAACCATGATTCATAACTTATTAAATGTGGTGGGTGATTCAGCCAAGAGAAGGGACATGATTAGGGATATCAATCATGAAAAAGTGACAAAGGCCTTAGGTTGTGGGCAGCTAGAAACTGGGAGAGGGTTAAATCAAGAGCAATGTCTTCAAAGACCAGGAGATACTCGTTGGAGTTCCCATTATAAAACTTTTAAAAGTCTTGTTGACCTATTTTCTACGGTTGTTGAAGTGCTACAATTTGTGGAAAAGGATGACAAAGATTGGAAAAATAGAGACCAAGCATCAAATCTTCTGATCTACTTCCAATCTTTTGACTTTGTTTTTTACCTGCATCTCTTATTGACCACATTAACCATCACAAACACTTTGTCATTAGCATTGCAACGCAAGGATCAAGACATTGTGAATGCTATGAAGTGTTTGCAGTCAACTAGATTACATTTGTGTAATCTTAGAAGAGATGGATGGGGCAAATTATTAGACGAAGTAAATGAGTTTTGCGAGATGCATGATATTACAAGGTTAGAAATGGAAGATGCATATATTGATCCCAAAAAGTCTAGGAAGGCATCTGGAATTACAAACAAGCATCACTATGAAGTGGATTGTTTTAATGAGGTTATAGACTGGCTAGTTCAAGAGCTTAATAGCCGCTTTAGTGAGACAACCTCTCAGTTGCTTGTTTGTTCAGCCGCTTTCAATCCAAGAGATTCATTTCATGATTTTGATGTGGAGAGTTTGATAAACCTAGCAAAATTATATCCCGATGATTTTAGCTCTAGAGATTTGGGGGATCTTAGACACCATCTTGGCCTCTACATTGCTGATGTGAGAGAAGACAATCGATTCTCCAACATAAATACTATTAGTGAGCTTTCACAAAGAATGGTGGAGACAAGAAAAAATATTTGTTATCCAATGGTTTATCGACTTTTGAAACTTGTGCTAGTATTGCCGATTGCTACTGCAACAGTGGAGAGAATATTTTCAAGGATGAAGATTGTGAAAACAACACTTAGTAACCGCATGGGTGATGCGCACTTGAGTAGTAGAATTATTTGCTACGTGGAGAAAGAAAGTTACAAATGATGTTGTGGTTCATCGCTTCATGAACATGGAAGGAAAAGGCTGAAGATTTGATCTATAAGAGGTAATGCACCTCTTTTTAATTTTTCAATGATACATTATATAAATTGTTTGCTTACAATGAATGTTTTATTTCTTTTCCAATGAGGATTTCGTGGTTAAGGATTGTATTTTGCCAACGCCGACAATCTTTTGTTGTTATATTTGTTGGATTCGCTTACTGTATTTTGAAAAGTGGTAAGTACAAATATATTATTACCACTACTTCATTTTGATGTGCATCAATATTGCTTGTTTTAAACAATTCATTCTAAAATTATGGCTATGATTCTATTAAGTTGCATTATTGTTCTGTCGATAGACTGCAAGCCGCACCCCCTCCGTAATTCTCTAGCTCCGCCACTGACCTCAGGTGCCTCCTGAGCTGATTCAGACGACACATGATTCACCTTGCCGGTGAACAGTGGTCGAGCGTTGGGTCTCTGGTTACTCTGCGGTTCTGCTTCTTTGGGCACTGGTACGAATAGTGTCCCACCTCTCCACAGTTGTAGCATGCATTGGGGTTGCCTAGAGTGCCACTCTTGATTGGGGCATTGTTGGGCACTCCGTGACGTGGCGCCTGATTGCTAGCTTGATGTTGTTGGGGGCGCTGCTGATTCTGGTTGCCAAACTACTGTGGGTACTGGGGGCGCTGCTGGTTCGGGTTCCTCTGGGGGTACTGGCCTTTGTTCCATTGATTGGGTGGCCCTTGGTTCCTCTGCGGAAAACCTTGCTGTGGGAAAGCTCGCGGGCGAGTGTTGCTACCCGACGCCTGTCCCTGGAGCTTCCTCTTCTTGAGGTCCATTTCCTTACGTTTGTTATTGATCACAATAGCACGATCCACCAATTCTTGGAAACTGGCATACTTGTTGGACATCAGCTGCAGCTGGAGTCCATCATACAGTCCCTTCAGAAAACGGCGTTGTCTGTCAGAATCCCTAGCCACCTCAGCCGGGGCATATCGCGACAGTTGGGCAAACTTGTCGTGGTATTCCGCCACAGACATGGACCCTTGTTTGAGAGCCCGGAACTCCTCTTGCTTCAGTTCAATAAGTCCCTCAGGGATGTGATAGGACCTAAAGTTCTCCGTGAACTCTTTCCATGTGATCTCTGGAGCATTCTCTGGACGTCCATACTAGAATGACTCCCACCAATCCTGAGCAGCTCCTTGGAGTTGACCTGAGGCGTACAAGACTTTCTCCAGGTCGTTGCACTGTGCAATGTTTAGCTGCTTTTCTATAGCTCTCAGCCAGTCATTAGCCTCCATGGGTTCAGAGGCATGTGTGAACATAGGTGGGCGTCCTTTCAGAAACTCACCACGTTTGTCATGGACCTGCATAGGTGGGGGTGCTCCTGCTGGTTGCTCACCGAGACGGTCCATCACTGTCTGCATGAGCTGTGCTTGCATGGCCATCAACTGCTCAATTGTCACCGGCGGTGGCGGAGGTGGATCCACGAGAGCACCATGTCCACGACCACGTCCACGGCCTCTGCCACGTCCTCCTCTGGCGGCCATCTGCTTCCAAGTAAATGTGCAAACTTTTAGAGATCTTCCAAAAATTTACAAATTATTTACAAAAGGTAAATAACATAGCTGAAAATTTCTAGACGGTTGTCTACAATAGTAGATCAGAAATTAAAGTGTAACTCGAGTTTCAGAGATCCAAAATAGGCGTGGTATACATCGTTGGAAAGCTTAAAGAGTCTGCTACAACTTTTATATAGAACTTTTTCACAGATTCAGACGGGAACATCATCAAAAACTGAGCTAAACAATTTCTGTTCTAGGTTACAGACTGTACAGACTTGCCAGATTGTAGCAGGCATATCTCTCAAACCAAAATTGATAATGAGGTGATTCCAGTGGGAAACGGAAGATACGCAAGTCTAGTTCTTTCCACAAAAAATTCATAATTTTTGGACTCAGAGATTTAGAGATATGAGATAAACATTGCAGACTGCTCGGAAAAACTGTACAGCAGTAATACGAAATTTTAAACCCCAACTAAGTTAAACAAATACTAACTTAAGGTTTTGATAAAAAGAACATGTGGACAAGCCCACACTGTTCCAGCAATCACACAAACTCCAAATCAAACCAAGTTCATCAACACAACTAACAAGACAATTAAAGGTTCACATTACACACATAAACTTGACATGACTCTCGATCTAGAACGCATTATGACGGGGCTGCAAGCATCTAAGGAGCGCGATCCACCATGGTGAACACCCTGGCCTTCTTCTGGTAAATGGTAGGCTGCCCTAGCTGAACGGCCATCTCATCTATCTGTTTCTGAAGGCGTTTCTCAGACTTCTGCGCCGCACGAAGCTCTTCCTTGAGTGCTTCGTTGGCCTCCTGCATGGCGCTGAGGTGCCTCACTGTGGTGTCCATGGTTGGATCAGAAGCTGAGGGAGCCAACATCGCCCATGTCTCCTCCTTCGGGTCGTAGCGTGGAAGATACTGGTAGCGATTATTCTGCATGTCCTCAAAACGGCGACCAAGGTAATGCAGGTACGCCCCCTGCGCAGCATCCTCCATGCTATCGTAGGCGCTGGCACGCCTGGATCGGTGGCTGTGGGTAGTCACGACATCTTGGGATTGGTCGGTGTTGTTCCAGGCGGTGATGATCACATTGGTCTCCTAGTATGTCGCCTCTACTGGATGCTTGTGCTCTGCACAGTAGTACTTCACCGAAGCAGCAAGATCTGGGTAGTACTCGGCCAGCATGGTGGTGAGGAGGTTGTGGTAATGGGCATCTTCGGGAGCGTCCTTAAACTTGTTTCTGGTGGTCCATCCTATCTCTTCTGGTTCCTCTGGTGCAGCTGGGGAGGGCACTGGTGTTGGTGCAGAAGTGGCCTGGAAAGCTGGTGGAGGTGTAGCAGCGGGGACTGGCGCATCCACTGGTGGGATGGGTGCAGCCAAGAGGGTCGAAGCAGGTCCATCTGATGCAGCAGCTGAAAATGCCTCCACTTCCATGGGTTCCTCCTCCTCGTCGTCAGTGATGTGGACGACCTCTGGCACCACTGGTGGCACTGCTAGTGGTGCTGCTGGAGCAGGTGCTGCTAGAGTGAACTAGGCGACATAGGCAGCTGCACTGAGCGAGGCATCTATAGTTTTGATATAAATATTATCAGAGTCAATATTTTATGCAATAGAATAAAGAATAGAGCATAAAATTTTAATGAAATACCAAGATTGAGATAGTAGCAAGTAAATAAATAAAACCAAACTCCTAGAAACGACCATTTCTATCTAGGTTTGTGTCCTACAGTCGACACAGCTTTGATACCAATTTGTCACACTCCAATTAAAGGACAATATAGAGTGCATACATCTTATGTGCGCCCCAGGAATAGTCGCACACATAAGCCGACAAATTAACAAGAGTATCATCACGGTGTACATACATCATGATATTACATCACATAGTTCTTAACATAACAAGCGGAAAGTAAATAACACTCTCGAACGAAGTGTCTGCTCCACAGGGAAGGACGACTGGTTGACCCAAACCTAGAAATCTTTCGAGAAATCATCGTAGAAATTGTCATCTGTTACCCATCCGGGATTTTTTATCCAAAAACGAAATAATAACAAGTGTGAGTACACTTGTACTCCGCAAGTATAGTATGAGGATTCATGAGGCTCAAAAAGGATAGACACGGTTGACTGCAGTTAGCACTTTTACTAAATCAACATTTCCTTATTAATTATTTTTAAGTTATGCTTAAGCTCCCATTTAACCCACATGATCACCTACTAGAATTAAGAATAGTAAGCATCAGTATAATCTCGTCATCATCATCATAAGTCATCCACGTGTCAAGTAACCATTTATTCTGTGAGTTTTCCGGGCCGCTCGTGACCGTGAGCACGACTGTTATAACAGTTTTAACACTCTACAGAGGTTGTGCATCTTTACCCGTGAGTCGTGTTGCCCATATGCCCGGGGCCCGTCGATCCCCCAACACTTCCAAGGTGAGCAGGCAGGGTACACTATGAAGCCTTCCATAGGCCTCTTCTAACAAGTTAGGGCCGCGAGGTTTCCTCGGCAGGCAGATATAGAGAACCCCCCTTTCGATGGCACAATTCCCGCAGGCTATACACATCAGAACAGAGGCAGTTCTATACCCAACGTGGCAAGCCCCTCTTGCGCCCTTTCGGGTAACCTCTAACAAGCTAGAAAAGATACTATTACTGAGCTAAAGTCAGAGCCATATAACTCTCACGGTTGCACTGTATGTCCCAGCTTTTGCCCTACAGATAAGTCCTTACGGAGGGTTTAGGGCAACATGATCAACATCATTTGCACCATCACCCTATAGCTCCACTGTTACCATCATGTTTATCCGTTGGTTCCATTAGTCATAGTGTATATCATGTTTAGTTAGAGCACTAGCATTCTACCCATATGCAAATAACCCTATAGGAATCAAGGTACAAGTCATCAATTAGCTAGGAAGTCCTTATAGTCGAGCAATATTAGACACATGCATAATGAGTATATTATATAATGAATAGGACATCAAGGTAGGCCCATGCTATACTTGCCTTGGTTCATGAACTACTGCTGGTCCTGCTGCTCCTCGTACGTGTCCGGATTTCTGAGGTACTCCTCACCGTCTGAACTCGAACGACACGAAGTACAACACGCATTCCAGAACAGACATACAAGCAAAACATGACTACGATTAGAACAGTACACCAATAATAAATAAATCTGAATAAAATGTTTACCAAAATCATCTACGTCTCGCTACGATCACAACGACGTGAAAAGCACGAAAAACGGAGTTACAACGCACAAGTTACGAGCTATATACGGTTCCAAAAGCTAGCTATAAAACTAGACTTAATCGAGAAATTCAAAGCTCCTAACAGGTCTAACAGTAGCACTATTGCGTAGATTATGAAATTATGAAACTAACGCAAATTGAACGGGTCAAATCGGAGCTAAAACGACGATTTTATGAACGTTTTACTACAATGACAATTCTGTAATTAATCTGAAAACGTATTTTTCATATAAACCGAAGAAACTACGTCTTCACAAAGGGAATGCGTAGTTCGGAAATGCGCCAAGGACGGCGGGTTAAGCCTGCTAGAAACTGAGGGGCTCTTTTAGAAATAGAACCCGCGAAGGGGTATGGAGTGATCGTGGCCTTTGGATTTGATTTGGATGGTTGCGATTAGATTTGGACGGTGACGTGGCCGGGTCACCGGAGTTGAGGAAGAGACGGCGGCGCCGCCATGGCCGGCGATCGGGAGCTCGCCGGAGCTGGCATAACCGACGCTATGGTGCACGGTTTTCAAAACCGAGAGCACCGGGTTGACGCGGGGAGGAAGGCGAACTCGCCCCGAAACAAAATACGGCCACGGGGTCACCCACGCGGCATGCCCGCCATGGCCGGCAGCGGAGAGCTCACCGGAGCAATGAAATTGGGCGCTATGGAGCCCCATTCTCCAAATAGAGGCTACGGGGAGAATGCGGAGGGGATGGAGATCTCGGCCACGTCACAGGTGCGGCCGGGGAAAGCCCAAGGGGCACCCACCATGGATGGCGGTGGAGAAACTCATCGGAGCTCACGGACACGGCCCTAGAGGCCACCAAACAAGAAAATGGACGTATGGGGAGGGAGCGGGAACGAAGGCGAGCTCACCGAGCAGTAAAACGAGGACGATGGTGGCTCGGAGACGAATGCCGACGCGGTGGGGACGGAAGGCACTCCGGTGGTCGCCGCTGTGGTTTCTGGGAAGCTCTAGCGAGTGCGAGTGAAAAGAAACTGGAGAAGGGAAGGCGTAGGCGGGGTCGCGCCCCCTTTTGAAGGCTAGGCGCGGGGCGCGGAGACGCTCCCACAAAGCGGAGAACGTGGGCGCGGGCGGCTCGCAGGTTTCGGCTTGACCGACGAGCGAGCGGGGAAGATGGTTGGGGGTGACGGCGCTGACGTGTGGGGCCGGGCGGTCAGCCGCAGCGAGAGAACAAGGGCGCGGCAATGGTTGCAGCGCGGACTGGGCCGGCCCAGCAAGGAAGAAAAGAGAGAGAGGGGAAAGCCGAGCGGGCTGAAGGGAAACGGGCCAACGGGCTGAAATGGAGGGAGGGAGGGAAAATGAAAAGAATTTCCTTTTTACTTCCTAATTGATTTTCCAAATATATTTTCAATTGATTTTCAAATCCTTTTGGCATTTGATTAAAACCAGTCATCACACAAAAATATAATGCAACAACATGAGTGCAAAAAGAAGTTGCTAACTTTATGATTAATTTTAATTTCACAAAAATTTATTATTCCCTTTATATAAATGCACACTCAATTACACAAATAAATCATTTTTAACCACCCTCATAGCTGTTTTGGATAGGGAATTGTGAAATTCGCAAGACAATGTATCTGTGCTGTCAGAAAACTGGGACATGTTCGGTGGTGCACTGTTTCGACCAACTTAACTGCAGAATTTGGAAAAGTGTTCTATAAATAAGTTGTATAGAATTTGATAAGCTTTCCAACGGTATAAGGTGCAACTTAATTGGATTAACGGAACTCGAGTTATGGCTGTTTTTCTGTACTGCTGTTTTTCTTCTCGCAAGGAATTTCAGATTGCTTGTTCTTGTTTATGCACACGAATTTTTTATTGGATATCAGAAGGTCATCATGATAGTAAACTTACCTAGAAGAAGGTTCAGACTACTCTTTCGTTCCCCTAGTTGATCTTTTCTTAAGGGGGTAGCCGAGTTAAAGAAGTTGCAAGTTGAAGGATTCAAACATTCGAGTGTGTCACTTGGAAGAATCGGTTATCCCCACGGTGGAGAAGTCACCATCGAGTGCGGACATCTTTTCTTAGGATTGATGACTTGTTGGATCGTTTACACAGAGCTCAGGTAATCATCAGGATTGGTCTTCAATTTGAGCTATCATCAGTAGCTATCATCAGTTGGGAGTTCAACCTTCAGCATACCCAAGGTAAATTGGCATGGATAACGTAGGAGGTGATGTTGGAAATCTATAGTTGGTTCTACAGAGACTTAGGAAACCTCACTGCTATACCAAGCATGGCTAGTAAGTTTTGGATAGGTTATCTCTAACAGTGGAATTATGAAGAAGAACACAAGAATTGATGCGATGAGTTAGAACCTCAAGGATGCAGGTGTGACTTAGAGTTACTTTGGGATAGTGAGATTCTATTAGAGGATCGTTGGAGGTATTACAATGATGGACAAACATCTTGTCAAGACTTGGGATGTGCTCTATGCAAGAAAAGAGGTAGCTTATGCATTAAGTCAATTAAGTGAGTTGGACCACCTGACACATGATATGGAGATATCCGCTGTGGAACATGATATGCTCTCTTCTTGGACATAAGAGAGATATATACATGAAATGTAAGAGTCTTGAGGGTATTTACACTAAGTTGGTGTTGAGTTGGTGATGTTATCATTGGATTTGAGTTGATTAAGACATGGAAGGTGCTAACATTCAAAGAAGCAAAGTAAGAGTCGTTGCTGATGCCCTTAGCAAGGGAGAGTGTGCTAATAAGATTTGGACGACACCAGGGACTAAGTACTGTTCTTAAGTGTTTAACAATTTAACCTGGACATGAATGCACATATGTTTTCAATATTGGTGATAGAACCTACTTTGGGCAAAGAAAGTAAGGAGACTATGTTGGAAGGTGAATGTATGAAGTAGGAGGTACATTATCATCTAGGAAAGGCTAATGTTGTTGTTGATGCTCTTAGTAGAAATAGCTATGCTAATGAGGTACAAGTAATGCCTATGTCAAATGAGTTGTGTGCTGAGTTTGAACATTTGGACTTGGGTATTGCCATTAATGCAGTGGAGTTGGTGATAGAGCCTATGTTAGAGCAAGAGATACGCAAGGGTCAATTGCTAGATGACAAGATAAAGGAAATAGTTGATAACATACCGAAAGGCAAGGCACCTGGATTCCGTATGGATGATAAAGGAACTCTATGGTTTGGGAAACGATTATGTGTGCCTAAAGACAAAGCTATAAGAGAAGCAATTCTACGTGAAGCTCATAAGTCAGCTTACTCTATACATCCTGGAAGTACTAAGATGTATATGGATTTGAAAAAGAAGTATTGGTGGTATGGGTTGAAAAGAGATGTTGTAGAGTATGTAGCGTTGTGTGATACATGTCAAAGGGTTAAAGCTGAACATCAGAGGCCTGCAAGATTGTTGCAACCAATGTAGATACATGAGTGGAAGTGGGAGGAAGTTGGTATAGACTTCATAGTGGGGTTACCACGCACTCAGAGAGGTTTTGATTCAATACGGGTGATAGTGGATCGTTTGACTAAAATTGCTCACTTTATACTAGTCAAAACATCGTATTCTAGTGCAAAGTTGGCTGAACTATAAATGGAAAGGATTAATCAGATATTGGGAGACATGTTGAGAGCTTGTGCTTTGCAGTATGGTACTAGCTGGGACAAGAGTTTGCCGTATGCAGAGTTTTCTTACAATACTAGTTATTAGAAGAGTCTACAAATGGCACCTTTTGAGGCTCTGTATGGACGGAAGGGTAGAACTCCGTTGTTCTAGAATCAGACAGGAGAAAGTCACGTGTTCGGTCCAGATGTGCTTAGAAACACTGAGAAACAAGCAAGGATATATGACTATGTGTGAGTATCGTAACATGTTCACTCAACTGTCACACTATGCTCCAGAAGAAGTGGATAATGATGCTAAGAGACAGAAACACTTTATAAAAGGGTTGAATGATGGACTTCAGCTACAACTGCTAACCACGGTGTATGCCGACTTCCATACCTTGGTGGACAAGGCAATTGTGATTGAAAACAAGCGTCATGAGATGGAAGAAAAGAGAAGGAAAATGAAAAGTCAATCTATAGATAATGACACGAACCCCTGCTACACTACTGCACCTGAATTCGAGAAATGGTACCAGGAATCAACTAGTCAGTGGGATGTTGATCCTCAAGAACTCCAGCAGTACCTGCAAAAGCATCAGTTTGAGGATCAGACTCTACTCCAAGGACAACTAAACAATGCGCCTATGCAAGATAATATATCCAACACTCTCGCAACGGGTAAAGAATGTTATCATTGCGGTGAACTTGGTCACTATGCGGACAAGTGCCCATAGATACGCACGCAACAACCTCGTCACAGAAACAAAGTGCAATGGGACTATATATTTGGTAAGGTCAACCATGTGACTATAGGAACTGCACAAAGAGCCTCAGATGTGGTGATTGGCACATTCTTAGTCAACCCCAACCCTGCATTAGTTTTGTTTGATTATGGAGCTTCACATTCCTTTATTTCTGTTTATTTTGAGAAAAGAAACACTTTGACTAAGCAAACTACGAAGAAGGCCGTGCTAGTTAAGTCACTCGATGGGAAAAGGACAGCCACATTACGTTGCCCCAAGGTTGGACTTAATTTAAGTGGAGTAGACTTCCGAGCAAACCTTTTGGTCTTGAATTCTACTAGCATCGATGTGACATTGGGAATAGACTGGCTAACAGCACATGATGCGGTGATCCAATGTGTGAACAAGATTGTGCTTGTGAGAACTAAGTCATGTGAAATGATGGAAGTTAAAGCAATCTCGTCAGAAGAGTCACCTTGATGCATAGAAAAATTAGTCAAAAACTAGGAAATAGTGAGCGAGTTACTAGGATTTATTAAGGTATGCAGAAACAATGTAGTGGCACTAAGAGGATGAGGCTACCTGATCAAGTGAAGAAGATCGATAGTCAGAGTTTTCATATCTCTTTGATCACTATTTTCCGAATCTCGGGACGAGATTCATCTTAAGGGGGGTAGAATTGTAACACCCTAAAATTTGCTTCTTTAGAAAATAGAGCTAAAAAGATTTAATTTTGAATTTTTGTGCTCATGAAAACATAGGAAAACAAAAATTTTATTAAATTAAATTTATCATAGGATTAGCAACATTGTTGGTGCATTCATGCAACTGCATATGATTTATTTGTATTGAGTGGTTTTGACTAAAAATCTGAAATGATTTACAATCTATTTGAAAATAGTTTTGAAAGCTCTAAAAATAAAAATAAAAAAATGGAAAGCTCCTCTCTCCCTCTCTCTTGTCGGTTGGCCCGAGCAGCCTAGCTCCCTCTCTCTTCTAAGCATGGCCGAAGTGGCCCAGGCTGGCCCATTCTCTCCAGTGTCCCGGAGCCAGCAACAGTAGGAGCCCGACCCCTCGCAACGCTCGCCATCCCTTGCTCTCTATCTGACCGAGCGGTCCCACCTCCTCTGTATCTGACCGATGGAGCCCACATGCCAGCGTCGTCTTCCATCTCCGTCGTGGCCGAGCCGGACTTCCTCCCACCCAGGATGGAAATCGCCGTCGCCTCCAAATCTCTGGGATTTGGCGTGGCCTCCACGTCTTGCGCCCCTATAAAACAGAACCCCAAGGTGTCGTCGCTCCCCTATCGAGCCCTAGCACAAGTTGTCGTCTCCACCTAAGATCGCAGCACCGCTCCAAGCCCTAGGCCCTAGCCTGCTCAGTGCCGCCCCCTTTGGATCTCACTGAGGAAAATCGGATCCGCTGCACCTATAGATGCCGTATGGAGCTTCGTCGCCGTTTCTGATCCTCTGCTTGTCGTCGCATGAAGGAACCTGCTGTCCGCCCCGTTAAGCCTCAAGCTGCCTCCGTCCACTCCCCGTCGTCGAGATCGTCCTTGGTAAGTTCGTTGAGTCTGAGCCGCGCTAGTCAGCTCCGTGACGTCTCTGCTTGAGCGGCGCCTCCAACCTACAGTCGTGATGAGCACGTAGCTCCGAGCACTCTCACCGCACGCATGCGCTCTGTGCCCTGCTCTAATACCTAGCTAGCTTGATGACGTCACGTGATATGTTTTGTGGCCGATTTCTTTTAGAAAAACAAATCTCCAAATACAATGAAAATACATACATATATATATATATATATAGAGAGAGAGAGAGTCATCCTGATCCTTCTGATCTGAGATCAACGGTCTAGATTAGAACATACCCCTTCGCAGTTGTTTTGCTAAAGAGACTCCAGATTCTGGCTATTTCCGCCCGCAGTCCCTGTCTCAGATTTAAAAATCAGATTTTATATATTATAATTCGTAATTAGTTTCAGTGTATTTACAAAAACTGTCACTATCTTGTTTAGGCCATATCTTCTACGTTTTAACTCCGTTTCGACCCGTTCAACTTGCGTTAGATTCATAACAATGTAAACTACACGTTAGTAACAATGTTTATCATATCTTTAGCTCTGGAATTTCATGGTTTAAATCCTAACTTAAATAATGATTATGCAATTGGATTTACGAATAAAATATGATTAATTTTATATTAGTTTTCCAATTCAAATATAATTTTAACTTAATTCAATCTAGATATTTCTCTAAAACATATTGTACATGTTTTATAAGATTAAAATAAGTAAAGCCTATAGTTTTCTTTTTCTTATATAAAATAAATCTTACGGTAGTTGTTTCTTTTTCACCGTAGCACCGATTAGTGTGCTTATCACGTCTGTACGTTCATAGCGATACGTAGATTAGTTTCAGACCTTTTCATTGGTTGGTGTAATGTTCTAATTTAGTTCTATTGTTCGCTTTGTGTATGACTGCATGGATGCTCGTGTGGTGCTTTATAATCATGTCTAGTCGGGGAGATTTACGTGGTAATCAAGAAGTAGGTCTTTGGAGGTGACAAATCTACAGAAAGAAGGATCTCAATTTAAGGCAAGTATAGCATGGGATCATCCTTGTTTCCTATTCACCTTTAATACACTTAATTCATGTGTATGTGTCTACCTTGTTACTACTAAGGATATCCTAGCTTTTGTATCTTGTACCTTGACACCGTGGGACATTGCATTGGGTAGTATTTATGCTAGTGCTCAAGATAAACAACCATGATTTGTAACTTGACTAATGGTATATGCAATAAACATTTAAAAGATACTTTATAGCAACATGGCTCAAGAGGGCTAGAGCATATTGGACTGTTTTTATGGTGCTCTACTTTCTCTCCATAAGGACTCATCTGTAAGCAAACATCCGGGACTTACCGTACAAGTGTGAGGGCTATATGGCTCTGGCTTTAGTCAAGTATGAGGACCTTTTCTAGCTTGTTAGTGGTTACCTTTTGGCGTAAGAATGGCTTGACGAATCGGGTATAGTGCGGCCTCTATCCTTATGTGTATAGGCTGTGCGTCATTGTGCCATTTAGAAGGGGGGCTCTACATATGTTTGCCGAGTGAATCAAATGGTCCTAACTTGTTAGACGAACCTTTGAAAGACTTCATAGTGAACCCTGCCGACCTTCCTTGAAAGTGGGTCAAGAGATTAGCTACCTCGGGCGAAAGGGTAAATCACGACTCACAGTGAAAGTGTACAACCTCTGCAGAGTGTAAAACTGTTATAACAGCCGTGCTCACGGTCACGAGTGGCCTTGGACCCTTACAGAATAAATGATGAACACTGATGATAATGTTAATACTGATGATATTGATGCCCACTAATAGTTATTGTTTCTTGCTATACATTATTCTCGTTTACATGATCATGAGGTTATTTGGGCTTATGGTAACTTGTTGCTACTCAAATGCTAAAAAGATGACTCACTAAAAGCTATCGTAGTAAACCCGTGTCAAATCTTTTTGAGCCTCATGAACCCCGTGTTATATTTGTTGAGTACGACATGTGCTCACTCTTGCTATTTCAACCACACCAGTTAGGCTTGTGATCAACCAGTCAGTTGTCCATGTGGAGTTGGAGCTTTCGCCTGAAGATCGGAGTGTCTTTCCGCTGTTTGTGCCTAAGGTTATCTTCTTTGTATTAAGTACGTTATATATTAAGCATTGTATTTTGATATTACCCTTATTTGTAGCTATATGTGAGATTTGACTTCCTGGGCTCACATATGGTGCGTATCTAGTTTTGTTCTTAAAACCGGGTGCTACACATGAAACTAGGGTGTAATCTCCACTAAAATCAAGCAAGAGTGACTAATAAATGGTGTAAGCTCATTTCTCTAACTAATTTACAGGGCCTAATTTGCTCCATACAAAGCTCAAGCACTATGGAAGAGAGAGAAAAGGATAATTAAATAATTTCCTATTAATACATAAATATTTATAAAAAGGATATATATATATATTAAATGTTTAAAATATATGATTTTAATGAGAACAATTGCCAACAATTATTATTTTACCCACTACCTTTCATACCAACTCTATTCCAATTTCGTGAAACAAAAATTATAAAACGAAAAAAACAAATCCTAGATCTAGAAATAGATCTACATGAAATTAAACATACATGAAACTAGAGTGTAATCTCCACTAAAATCAAGCAAGAGGCACTAATAAAGGGTGTAAGGTCATTTCTCTAATTAATTTACACTAAAGCTTCAAAACCAAGGCCTAATTTGCTCCATACAAAGCTCAAGCACCATAGAAGAAAGAGAAAGCAAAAATCTAATTTACTCACTAACCAACCATTGAAACTTCAATTAAAGGTTTGGAATAGCATTTTCTTACCTTCTACAAGCTCTCCACCAAAGGATTTGAGATCAAAACCTCCCCCCATTAGTAGAGTAATTTTTGGGAGGAGCCCAAGGCCTTCCAAGCCTTTTTTGCGAGTTAGGGTGAGTGACCTGAGGAGAAAGAAGGGAGCTGCTGTCCTATTTACGTTAGATATTTGTAGGGGTGGCTGGTGTTTGAGTCACCCCTACAAATGGACACAGTAGGGGCGGCTAGTGATTGAGCTGCCTTTACAAATCACCCCATTTGTAAGGGCACCCCTACTGTGCCATTTGTAGGGGCGGCTGGCCAGCTGGGGCCCGAGCACGCCACTATAGGGGCGGCTCCAACCCCAGGCACCCCTAAAAAAACCAAGTGTTCCTACAAATCATTTTCTACGTAGTGGTTGCTGCTTGTTGGGTGCGGCAACAAGCATGCGGCCATGCAGGTGCATGCGCGTATGCGGCCAGCGAGGGCTCGACGCGACTTCACAGCCAAGGTTCTTATTCCTAGAGGCGCACACAATGGTAGGTTTTTGATTCGGACACAGAGTTTTGACGGGGCAGACATGGAGTTTTTTCGGTTCGGACACAGAGTTTTGAAGGGGCAGACACAAAGTTTTCATGGCGGGGCACGCACACGAAAGCCGGGTTTGACGAAAGCCATACGTTTTTTAGGTGTAATATAACAGATAATAAACATGTAAGTGTATTGCAACAACACATATTATTCCTTGGTCACTTCCGTCCATGCCTGTGAAAATCTATTTCCACAGGCGGCTCTAACTGCCTGTGAAAATCTATTTCCACAGGCGGCTCTAAGTGAGCCGCCTGTGGAAATAGATTTTCATATGTGGTTCAAAAGCAACCGTCTGTGCTGTGGTCCCATTTTCACTGGCCTCAAGCGCAGGCGGTACTGGAAAACGCCAATAAAAATGAGTATAGACCCACATGTATAGTATGTCTCTGTACTAGTGCACACGAAAGCCGGGTTTGACGAAAGCCATACATTTTTTTAGGTGTAATATAACAGATAATAAACATGTACGTGTATTGCAACAACACATATTATTCCTTAGTCACTTCCGTCCATGCCAATGATAATGAGGTAGTTAGTGTTGGATTTAATTGGGCCTGGCCCATGTAATGAACCATCATTGGTTTCCTTGCTAAGCATGATCATGTATGCATTGCATCATGAAAACCTCTTGCAAAAATGTGGCAAATTTGTTCACGGACATCAGAGGAATGTGGTATTTGCTGATACACACCGCTAACCTAGAAATTTGTTCAGTATCATTATGAAAATGTGTACCTTTGCTGTAAGACTCCATCGGTTTAGAGTTCATTTCTCCTCTCTCTCTCCCCCTATACTTATGTCTCTCTCATATCTCCACCTCAATGCCTCTGGCACTCTGCCACATTAAGGATCTACAAAGTGACCATCGGCCCCCTTCCGTCACCCGGGATCGGCACGACGCCATGTTACTTGGAAGAGGCATGGAAGGGCCACGCCGCTATGTGCACAGAGAAGCCTGAGGGAGGCCACGACACCATGCGCGGAGTGGTGCAAAGGAGGGATTGCACCGCCGTGAGGGTAGAGGTGCAGGGGAGGGGTCGCACTGTCGTGCATTGACATTGATATGTGATAGAAAGAGAAGGTTGATGTTATCGGGAGCAAAAGGAAGAACACAAGACAAAAAAGGGTCATTTATCCCACTTCTCTCTCCATAGATATGAGAAAATAAATTAATCGATACTGTGTGTCTTAGATACACGCATTCATAATGCTACTAGACAAATCTCTGAGTTGACGGTGTGTATATTAGTAAAATGTCATGTTTCTCCGGTGTTCCTGAGCAAAACTTGCCTTCACGAAAAGTAACTTCATGATCAATAAGCTGGCCTCTAACTAGGCCTAGTGAATTAGGCCCTAATGCCTTGAAAAATAGGCCGCAAGGACCACATCCCGCATGATGTCCCATTTACACTTATATATACACTAATCATCACTAGTGTATTAGCTTTTCCTTAGATATCACTAACACTTAATAATCACTAAAAGATGGCTGAGTTGAAAACAGGACTGGATGTGAATCAAATAATAAAAAAAGAGACAAAATATCCTACTCACAAGTAGAGCAGCTAGCAACATAAAGAAGCAGGAAGTAGGGAAAATGTAGTGATCAAATTAAAACTAAAACGTTCTGACAAGGCAGGTACACACATATATAGTATATATCAGAGTAGTGCAAACTACTCGTGTCTAGCCACCTAGCTATCCGCCGGGCACATATACTGAGATACATCACATACATACAATAATCTTGATTATACAAACAACACTGAAACGAGTAGTAGGCAAACACAAGGATTAATTTACACCGCTGGTGCATCTTTTAGTGGCCAACACAAGGATTAGTTTGCACAGCTGACTTGAAACCCTGGTGGACAACAGTGGCCACTGCACCGAAGAAGCTCGTCATCACAGTCCGTCAAGCTGCAGCAGGTCCTCCGCGACGACGAGGAACCGCGCGGCAGACGAGGGGCGTCTTCATCTCCATGGACAGGCGGAGGCACTCGGCGAGCCTGACGGGCTTATTAGCCGGCGGCGGCATCCACCGGTACTCCTGCAGGAGGCGTCCGAGCCAGAGCTGCGCGGTGGCGAGGCCCATCATCCGGCCAGGGCACACCCTGCGGCCGGACCCGAACGGCGCCAGCCTGAGGTCGGACCCCAGCACGCTCACCTCCTCCGCCGCGAACCTCTCCGGCCGGAACACCCAGGGGTCTCCCCAGATGGCCTCGTCGTGCGAGATGGCCCACATGTTCACCATGGCCGTCGTCCCCGCCGGCACCACGTACTTGCCCACCTGCGCGTCCTGCACCGCCAGGCGCGCCCAGGAGAGGAGCGGGCCCGGCGGGTGCATCCGGAGCGTCTCCTTGAGGATCCAGTGGAGGAACCGCAGGCTGGGGACGTCGGAGTCGGTGATGGGACGACGGAGTCCCACCGCTGCGTCCATCTCCTCCTGGGCCTTGGATTGGATGTCTGGGTGCAGCGACATGCGGGCCATGGCCCACTCCAGGAGTATCGCCACAACGTCCACGCCACGGAAGATCATCTCCTGCATATGCATTTGCAACGTGGACAGGTGTACTAATCTTAAGTTGTGCTTATAGATTTTTTCTAATCTTAAGTTGAATGAATTACTGTAATCACGATGATAGCCATTAGTTGATAGTCATTGAAGATGGGCCAATTTTGATTGGCAATTGCATGTGTGCGCTCACAAAACCTTAAAGATAGAAAAGGAATTGACCCTACTGCACTGAAACATCTTTGTGAAAATAAAACTCAAGCTAAAGTTATTCCTCAGGTTCTCTCATATCTCTAGTTTATCTACAATCTTCGATATAACTAATGAGATGAATGTGCATAGGACACGCGCGTCATTGGTGATGAGATCATTAAAGCGTCATGTACACCGAAATTTGCAGTCAATATCACAACAGATCACATGATTTAACTACATCAGAATCTATTTCATCACCATACATACATAATGTTCACGGGAAAAAATTGACTTTCAGAAGGCATAATTAGGAGATCTGCTAGCTTAGTCTAGAAAATTTGGGGTGAGGATTGCAGTTCCATAAACTAAAAGTTATGCATATAGAATAATATAGATAAGGATTTTATTTGCCTAGTATAAATTATTTATTTTCAAATAAAAATAGAGGCCACGGTATGTACTCCATCTATTCCAAATTATAAGATGTTTTGACATCTCTAAATACATATAATTTTTTATATGCACTTAGATATACACTATATATCCAGATACATAGTAAAAGCAATGTATTTAAAAAAGCAACGTATTATATTATAATTCAGAAGGGATGGAGTATTTCCTAATTATAAGATGCATATTTTTACGTCCACTTATTATCACCGCTTTATTTGTATCTCCCCGATGTGCACCTATCAAACAAGCATGTTACATCACTCAAAAGTATACCACCAACAACTTAATAATTAAGTGTTACCCCAGTGTATCAATTTTTGCCAAAGAAGCAAGGATGCATAAGATGAAAAGATATAGAGCTCACTTACCCACAGCACAGCAGTCACATCAGAGTCCTCTAGCCTCTCCTCCTCTGGCAGCGAAAGCATGTAGCTGAGCAGGTCGTCCCTCTCGTGGTAGTCCCCTACCACCCTCCTCTCCTCAATGACCTTCCCAAAATACCCTCTAACCCTAGCTGCCAGCCCCCTGCACATGGGCCTCACCCCCCAGAGGTCCATCAGCGGGCCCCATGGTGTCTTGTAGTAGTGGTCTCCTAGGTTGAACATGCCCACGAGCTCATACCCTTCCCTAACCATCTCACCCAGCTCCTCACTAACAAGGACACCCTCGAGGCCAAGCACGCTACCCACCATGCTCTCTAGGGAGGCCCTCTGGAGCAAGGCTCTCATGGCCACCTCCCCAGACCTCTCCATCTGGTCTGCGACGCGCCTGACCATGTTGTCGACGATGCGAGAGCGGAGGCCCCCGAGCGCGGCCATGCGGTGTGGGGAGAGCATGCCAGCGCCCGTGATGCGACGGAGGCGACGCCAGTACTCGCCTGCAGGGGCGAAGCCGATGGCACGGCAGAACATGAGCTCCCGTGCCGCGCCCTTGGGCGGGCGGTCCACGAAAGCGGCGCTAGACAAGATCTCGCGTGCTGTGTCTGGGTGGCTGCTGATCACCACGGGGGTGGCGCCGAGGGTGAGTGACATGAGGCGGCGCGCGCCGTGCGCATCGGCCAATGTGGCCAGGCGGCGGTGCATGAGTGGGCCGGACATAGTCGGCAGGGATCCTACCAGCGGCCACCCTCGTGGCCCCGGGATGGTGGCGGCAGCGCCGGCATTCCTATGTGCATGGCGGGTGGTGGTGAGCACGAACGGCAGTGTAACCGCCACCATGGCAAGGGAGAGAGACACAAGAGAGAAGAGCCACGAGGGATGTGTGTTAGGGCTGATGGTGATGGCGAAGTGCACGAGGAAGAGCATGTAGATCATGGTGGTGATTACTTCAGTCTTCATGGCGGTTATATATGCAATTAACCTAAGTAAAATCTTTATTTTTGTGTGTGTGTGAACTATGTGTAGTGATTAGTGACTAGTGCATAGCAGGTGCTATTATGGATTTGTGGTTGCTAATGCAATTACTACTTAGGTGGCTAGATGATAATACAAGAAGAGACGTGTTGAGCTAGTTGGTTGCTTGATTGAGTTGGAAGAAGTGGGCACGAGGATCATTGTTGGTGACAGAATGGTCTATTTATAGTGATGGAGGGGGCTTGCGGCTGGCTGGCAGAAAGTTTGTGCATTTTTGCTAGCTTGTAGTGCTTCCTCCTTTATTTAATTATTATAGGGTTCATTTTGTAGTGGCTAACAATAGGGCATAGCATGCATGCATGTACTGGCTGGTAGCCTCGCTCAGGTTGTCTCCAACAGGACATCCATCGGAGATCCAAACCTAAAATGGGTCTCCACTCCAACAAAGTACCTATATAGAAGATTTATTTTAGGTGTCAGGAGAGGTATAACCCAAATCTGAGTTTCTCTTATCTAGAGACCCATTTGCAGAAAGAATTCTCTTTTGGGTCTTGTTGTTAGAGAAGACAAAAATGGGTATTGAACCCTTTGCCTGTACTCAGTGGCGGATGCAGGATGAGAATCAAGGGGGGCTAAAACAATGGAGATGTTGATTTGCATGAAGATTTAATGGTGATTTGAGGTTTTTGCTACAGTATTTTTAGTGGTAAATCAGGTCATTAGGGGGGGCTGGAGCCCACCCAGCCCCCCTTGTAGATCCGCCACTGCCTGTACTGCTACCCAAACGTGAAATGAGTCTTATATTTTGGGTAACAGTTGGTAGACAATCTAAAGTTGCTGCTATTGGGTGTCTAGTGTTGCATGGCAGGCAGAAGTCGTACAAGACATGTCCTGCTTATCTTTTGACCGAACAAGAAATAGAAAAAGGGAAAGAATAAGTGCCCCTCCCATTCAAAATGTGTACGTACTTGATCTATGACATTTTGGCTTTTCTTCTTTTTATAAATACATAGTTTTTGCTATATACTTAAATATACATAGATGCACAGTAAAACTAATATATCTAGAAAATACAAAACATCTTATAATTTGAAATGGATAGCGTATTATTTAGGACATCAACATGGTTTACAAAGTGAAATTTTGGCCATGGTTTCTATGAAAATATGAATACCAAAGAAAGGTAATTAAGTATTTTAAATTATTTTTTTATAGTAAACCTATTAACATCATGGCTTCTATTATTGTAAATCTATGTTTTCTTATATATTGATAGTCTAATTTTATAAAGTTTGACGAACGGGAATGCAAAACATGTAATTTGAATAGTAGAGTATAAGAGACAACTCCATAGATGTTATTTTTAGGATTGTATGATAAGTATTGCAAATTAATATTGAAGACAATACATGACCCCTGCTTCTCTTGAAGAACAGATAAATCGTTACTAAATGGCCACTTAAAAGTCAAACTTTGTAATTAATTAGAATATATCATTTTTCCTTATGAATTCACCCAATACTAGATCGATATATTTTGAAATTGATGAAGTCATCAAAGGTGATCCGCTATCAATGGGCGCATGTCATCATACCCCTGCGAGAATAATATATAGCTGAAACGAGTATCCATACTAAATTGGAGGTCAAAATCAGGCGGGCAGATTTCATCATAAATAATAATAAATCTAACCAACCAAGCTACTCTTAGTTCTTGGGGTTCCCTTACTCCTTGCTGAAGATTCACATATGATCTCAGTGATCTTTTTGTGTTTTAAACTTAGAATGCATATGTGTAAGATATGTCGTTGTATTTGATAAACCTTGCAAATTAATGCTTGGGTCTCCAAATCAGGTTGACAAATATCAATACCATTAATTTATTTGAGCTCTGTGACTTGTGAGCCGTCACATAATAAGTTGAGGTTACTAAGTTTACACGTACTCCCTCTATTCCAACTCATAAGACGTTTCATGTTTTTCGTAGATACATAAATTTTACTATGCACTTAGATAATCCATGTTTCTTGTCCTGAATAAATATGGAAAAAAATATGTATGTATTTAAACCTAAGCCACCTTGCGCCTAGGCTCCATTCCAGGCCTCCTTGCCATCCCATTAAGAGTCTGTTTGGATTTTCTCCTCTAAATTTTAGAGTTCTAAACTTTAGAGCTAGATCTTCAAACAAATGGTCTAAAGTTAGCTGTAAATTTTAGTCCACCTCACATTAAAGCTCTAGAGCTCATAAAGTGCTCTAAAGCTTTTAGAGGAGTGGACCCAAATAGACCCTAAGTATTGATCATCACTTATAGGAATGCAAAACTTTCTTCCCTTTTAACTTTTGTTGTCGGAAACCATGATCAATTATATATGGACATCTTTTTGCGAAGAATTATATGGACATCTAAATGACGTCAAATGACAAAAGAAAATCAACTACAAACCTGCAAATGTCAAAACCTATATTTTCCGTACAAAATTTCTCTCTATCTGAGTTCGTTTGAATAAGTTATAAATTTCTGGCTCAAATTACAAAAGCATGAAAGTATATATACGAGCTATCATATGGATGATAATTATGGAAACATTTGTACCTATTAATATATTTTTTTCGCATACCTATTAATATTAGTATTACAAGCCAGCATGGGTAGTCACCAAGGTATCTTTTCAGTTGATAACACTTTCGACGCTCATTGTTATGCCGATTTGTGTTATAATCCGGTAGTGATGCAAAATCTTTATTTTATCAGCACAAATGAGCCGGCTGGGACGAGCTAGTGTGTCTTAAGTGCGTTAATGGTAGGCCCAACTGCCAGCCAAGTTTGTAAAACCGCAGTTGATGTACATATGCACCACATATAACTCATTTGGCATTAATCTTTTTGAACCTCTATGTTGTGTGGAGCCGATCACCGAAGGATGATCAAATCCCACGGATCCAACACTCACGCAGATTAGTGACTAGGATTAATCTTAATCGCTGTCTAATCAGATCGATTGTTGTAAACTCTGATTCACCCGTTCCGCAACCCTATCTCCGAATGGACACCAACGATTCTTGGCGTCAGTTCAACATGTATATAAACACAAGATCAAACAATGAAAGAGACACTTCATTCAATCTCTTGCTATCGTTGTTGCACATTTGGCACTTCAATCAATGAAAGAGTAATTGCACATTTGGCTGTCCACTTTGCTCGTGAAATACAGGGCCTGACAAGAACGAAGGAGGAGGGGGAATTCACACACACACAAAGATGAAGGAGGCGGAGTTCTATGAGAAAACACCCCAAATGTTCAAACGAATCCTGGCCGTCCATCGTGATGACTAGACTCTTACCTGCAAATGGCTAAACGTTACCGAAAGGTTGGATAAAACTTCACGCATTCCTGTTGCAACTTGCAACACTATGATAAGATGTACACAGCAACTTGTTTGGATGGAGTTGACCTGATCGAGGATAATGCTATCGTCTAAAAAAAATGGACATATGTCCGGTTAACAATGACTACCACAGACCGGCTCGACAATATTTTCAGACTTTCAGTAATTTCAATGGAAATAGCATGGTAAATCTTCATCACACCAGTATGCAAGTGGTATAAATCATGCACGTATCTATGTGAATATAGTGACAGCCAGACAGGAGAGGCAACTATTATAGGATCTTAAAAGTAAAAACAGTGGATCTTCACCTTTGTAGTGTAGTGTGTGACTCGGAACATGAGCATTTGTACAGATCAATGGGAAAATATCTACACCAGGTGAATGAGATTGCCAAATTCAAACCCATTTTTTACTACAAAAATACATCCTTGCTGCTCGCGAGATCAAATCCAGTCAATCAAGGTTGCCAAGGTCCTCGATCGGTTTCACTCTGATCAAAGGAGAAAAGAACAGTCCCGTCGATAGTTTTTGTAACAGGAATTGGCCAAAGAAAAAAAAAGCAACCTGCTGTGCTATGTTGACTTCTTCAGAGAATGTACTATGTAACAACAGAAAAAGCCAAAAATAAAGATAATACTACAAAGGTATAGAAGGCATTAGTTTTACTAGATATATACTCACAATCATTACCTGTTCATGTCCAGTTGAGAAGTCGGTTTTGGATGGTTCGTTTCCCACACCTGCAGGCTTTTCATTTATATCCACCTAATTAAAACATGAGAAATCTACAAGTGAAGTAGTCCGCGAGTAATCGCCATGTGTAAACCGGCAAGGGAGGCCGCGCTTATTGTAAACCTCATCCTCCCATTACGCGCCCGTGCGCGTTGTAAAAACTATTCTTCTTAAATACAAAGATATGCAAATCTTTTGCGTATTCGAGAAAAAAAGCAAGTCCGAGCAACAGCAACAATGCATAGGCCCAGACATATAGATGCGTACAATTATCATCATGACCACACGCATGCACACAAAAAGACAGATCTAAAAGGTAGCATTTGTAGGTGAATTGAGCACTGAAAATGACACAGCATTCAGCACCATCATTTTCTTGAGTTTGAGGGGCGGCTGCAGCAAACACCATCCATCATCTGAATTTACCCATCAGATTACCTCTAATCTCAGTCTCGGATCAGATTTGCCGGGTCGGCCATTGCAGTCACTCTTAAGGCGCATAAAACACAGGAGGCACAGTGTACCCAGCTCCATTACAGCAAATCAATCGACATCAAATGGTTTGTTACAAACTCGACCAGAAGAGTACAGCCCAATTTGCTTTCTTGCATACCCAGGAAAGTGACCCAGAAACACCCCACTAACACACCCTCTAGGCGATAATAGTACAGACTCACCACAGGAAAATATTTAGTTGACCAATTTACTCCAAAGGACAGTGCCAATTGTCCAAGGTACAGCTCAATCCTCAAAACTGAATAGTGAGAGCAAACATAGCTTGGATGTGTGTCTTTATGGTACCAGGACCACAGCCCACAAAGGAACCAGCATCTTCTACCTGTCGTCTTGAAGAAATGGAAATTGATGATAATGTTACTTTTATGAAAAATAATAAGAAGACTAATTTCACTCTAAATAGGCTCTAAATTTATGTTGTGCCCAGGGATTAGCATTATGGTCTTTGAAGTGACATAGTGCAGGCTACTTTTCTGACTTTCCCAGAGTCCACTTGGAGCACAAGCAGACAGCTTGACATGCATGATTCGTCTTCCGAAATGAAATTTGACAATCTTGACAATGTATCCTTCATCAAATCTCGCTCATGGATTATATGCCAGAAACCGAAAAGGAGCGCAGCTGCAGCCACCCAGGTGACTGCCTCAACATCAACACTAGTACAGCTTTAGACAAAGTCTTGAAAAACAAGGCTTGGATGTCATAGCAGTCTCTGCGACGTGGAAATTCTCATGAGCGATTGTCAGTGCGTCAAGTCCCTTTCTGGCAGTCGTGCTGCAAGTCCTTGTAATGTCTAGCTGCAGTTCACACAAGCACAAATCGAAATTGAAATTCGATGGAGCTCATGACCTGAAGTGACTAAATCAAAGATGTGTTAATGGCACGCTGATATGGGAAAATAATGTAAAATAATGTAGGCGGATGTCAAGGGCGTTAGTACCTAAGGTAAGAGGACCTTGGCTCCTTAGCTCATAGCCAAGGCCGGTAATGGCGTCAGGAGTTTGCCCTGGGCGCCCTTTGGTGAAGGGGTGAGATTAAGAGAGGGAAGGGGTAGATTAGGAGATAATTGCTCTTGCTTCATTCAAAATAGGTTACAGGATATAAGTAGAGGTGCCCAGCCCCTTGGCTCCTCGATTCTCTCCTTCTCATTAACTCTAATCCCTCAACCATCTCACTAATTGTGATTAATTACAGGCAGCTTATGTGTCTGCAGCCCCTTGGATATATATACCACCCTAGCTCTATCTCAAGCCCCGGGATGCCTCTGGTATTGGCACCCCCACATCACATCTCTCCCTCCCTCGACGAGCAGCTCGTCCTCGAGCTGGAAGCTTGGATAACGGTCGATGAAGCTGTCGACGTCCTACCAAGTGGCTGAAGCTGCAAGCTCGCCTTGCCAATGGACCAGCACCTGGCGCCCCCTCTAGCCAGGCGAGTTTGGGTGGCACGCTCAGGCACAGGCTGCATTGCGCCATGGTGTGTGGGTGGCAGGGCTAGAGGCGCTGCTGGTGGAGTCCCCACAAACTTCTTCAGGAGCCCGACGTGGAAGACGTCATGCAGCCGGGCGTGGGGAGGAAGTTCGAGGTGGTAGGCGACGTCGTTGATGATAGTAGCGACTCGGTACGGCCCGTAGAAATGGGGCCGAAGCTTCCCCTTGGTGACCACGTGTAGGGACGCTGGGGCACGATGTCGAAGGCGAAGCTAGACCCGTCCCCAACAGCGTAGCGGACGTTGCAGTGGTGCTTGTCTTAGAAGCTTTTATAGACTACCCAGGCTTGCTCCAGGCGAGCGCGGGTGTCTGCCAGGAGTTCGTCGCGTTCAGCCATGGTCTTGGCCACCGCAGCCACCCTTGTCTCACCTGGTTCATAGGAGCGGAGGGAGGTAGGCTCGCGACCGTAGACGATCTAGAACGGCGTTGTCTTGAGCGTGGACTAGAAGGATGTATTGTAGATGAACTCAGCCAACAGCAGCCAGCACAAGCACTGCCGAGGACGGTCGCTTGTGAGGCAGCGAAGGTACATGATGATAACCTTATTGGTTGCCTCGGTCTAGCCGTCCAATTAGGGGTGGAATGCTATTGTCATGTGGAGCTTGATACCAACAAGGTAAATGAGGTCCTTCTAGAAGATGGAGGTGAACACTGGGTCCCTATCCGAGACGATGGAGTGAGGGATGCCGTGTAGGCGCGCGATGTCGGTGAAGAACCCCTGCACCACAGATTCTGCTAAGTAGGGGTGTGCCAATGGAATAAAATGGCAGTACTTACTGAACCTATCGACAATGGTGAGAATGACTGATTTGCCACCGACTTGGGGGAGCGCCTCGATGAAGTCCATCCCAATGTCAGTCCAAACCGATGTCGGCATCGAAAGGGGAAGGAGCAGGCCTGCTGGGTGTAGGTGCTTAGACTTGTAGTGTTGGCATGTGGCGCATGCTCTGACATAATCCTAGACCACCCTGCATGGGTTGGGAGAATGGAAGTCACGGCGCAGGCGGTGTAGGGTGCGCTGGATGCCTTCATGGCCGTCATCATGCACTGCAACGAGGAGTTCCTGGAGTAGGTGCCGGGAGGGATGTAGAGGCACCCTTGGAACACCACCAAGCCGTCAACCAGGGACCAAGGAGTTGCGCGCTGATTGGAGGCGATTTCTGTGTTAATCTCAACCAGCGCTGGGTCCTGATCAGTGGCCTGCGGAGGCAATTGATGAAGTCGAAACAAGGTCCAGAGATGGTGAGGACCACCGCTTCCTCTATGTCATAGCAGGATAGTGCATCGGCCATGGTGTTGGTGCTACCCGCCTTGTACTCCACTAAGAAATCAAAACCCAGCATCTTCCCCACCCAATGGTGTTGTGGAATAGTTGGTAAGTGTTGATCCAGTAAGAACTTAAGACTATAATGATCAGTCCTTACTAGAAATCACCACCCCCAGAGGTATGGGTGCCAATGTCGGATGGCAAGGATGAGGACGATGAGCTTCCTCTCATAGGCGGCCAAGGACTGGTGGCATGGCGCCACTGGTCGGCTGAAGAACGCCACCGAGTGCTGGCCCTAGAGAAGGATAGCCCTAAACCCATAGGTCGAGGTGTCACGCTCCACGACGAAGGGCTCGGTGAAGTCGGGCAGCGCGAGGACCAGCGCTGTGGTGACTGCTGTCTTGAGGGCGGAGAAGGCAGTGTTGGCCACCTTTGTCCAGGCGAAAGCCTCCTTTTTGAGCAGGGCAGTCAGCAATGTTGCGATGGTGCCAAACTCCTTGATGAACTTGCGGTAGTACCCAACCAAGCCGAGGAATCCACGGACTGCCCATGCTAAGCGAGGTTGAGGCTAGTTCACCACCACTCAGACCTTGTCCGGATCCATGGCCACCACAGCAACGAAGATGACATGCCCCAAGTAGGCGACGGAGGTGACGCCAAACGCGCATTTGGAGCGCTTGATGACGAGCCAATGTTGGTGGAGGACGGTGAGGACAACGGGGATGTGCTGGAGATGTTCACCCATGAGCTACTGTAGATGAGGATATCATTGAAGAAGACGAGGATGAAGCGGCGCAGGAATGGGCGGAGCACATCGTTCAACAATGCCTGAAATGTGGCCGGGGCATTGCTAAGCCCAAAAGGAATGACAAGAAACTCATAGAGGCCATCATGAGTCCTGAACACTGTCTTCTCAACATCAGCTATGTTCATACGGACTTGGTGGTAGCTGGAGTGGAGGTCCAGCTTGGAGCAGAATCGGGTGCCGTGAAGCTCGTTGAGGAGCTCGTCCACCACCGGAATGGGGTAAGCATCCTTGATTGTGATGGAATTGAGGGAGTGATAGTCGACGCAAAAGCGCTAGGAACCATCTGCCTTCTTGACGAGGAGTACCAGCGAAGAAAAGGCCGAGGAGCTGTGCCGGATTAGCCCTTGCTCGAGCATGGTGGCGCACTGATGTTCCAGCTCGTCCTTGTGGGCGATGGGGTATCGATAAGGCCGGACAGTGACCGGTGCCAAACCAGGGACAAGGTTGATGCTATGGTCCCTAGAACGCGGTGGAGGCAGTGAAGTTGGCTTGGTGAAGATAGCAGCAAAGGCGTCCAGCAGGGCGTCCATGAGATTGTTGCCCTCACACACCTGCAATGAGGGGCTAGCTAGACCAGTGACCCTCTGCCAGCAGACTTGGTGGTCGTGGGGCCAGAAGGACATGTCACCGAAGTCCCACAAGATCAGCCCTAGCGAGGCCAGCCACTGGGTACCGAGGACAATGTCGTAGCCGGCCAGCGGCAGTGCGAAGAAGTCGGTGGTGAAGCTCTCGCTGTTGATGGTGAACACTGTGGCACGCTACACTCCCAGGCATGGCACGCGTTTGCCATTGGCCACCGTCACCTTCATGTTGCCCTTGGACATGTGCTGAAGGGAGGTATGGGCCGCGGCTTCTTCGGAGATGAAATTATGGGTGGAACCGAAGTTGAGTAGCATGAGGAGGGATGCATCGCCCAACTGTAGGTGCACTTGCATGGTCTCGCTGATGCGGATGCCCGCGATCGCGTTCAGCAAGATATGCGGATTGACCGCTTTGGTGGCCTCCACTAGTTCTGCTTCTTGGGCGTCATTGGCCTCATCATGTTTGGCCAAGTCAAGGAGGAAGATGCGCTGGCAAACATGGTTGTGACCTTTGCCAAACTTCTTGTTGCAGTTGAAGCAGAAGCCAAGGTGGCGCCGCTCCATCTCAGTCTGCGAAAGAAGTTTTACCTAGCGCCCTTCGATGAAGATCGTGGATAGTCTAGCCCCGGCCGAAGGCACTAGCAGCACCGAACGTGCTGGCAGCTCGGGAAGGAGGCTGCTCGTCAGGGCCCGAGGTGGAGCATCCGGAGGCGCAGCCGCCACAACATACTACTCGCGCTACTCCAGCTTGTGGGTGGGACTCATGGCGACGATGGGCGATTGGGGGTTGTGGATTTTGACATCGGGGATGAGTGATGTGATATCCCTAGATTGGTTTTGGTCAGGGACGAAGCCAGAAAAAAATTTAGGGGGATGAAAAAAAGTGCTACACCGACTTAGCTCTATTATAACCCCTCACAATAGAAAAAATGTAATTGCTTGAAGTAGTCTTATATTGAAAACATCGATTAACGATGAAATTCACAAAATACATCATAAAAATAAAGGTCTCCGCCCACCCTATCGTATGCATCTGTGTCTAAAATTGGAAGGGGAGCACCAAGGGCTCCACTGGCTCAGCAGCGGTAGGGGGGCTAGAGCCCCCTTAGCCCCACCGCTGGCTCCGTGCATGGTTTTGGTTAATTGATGAAACCTATTTGGACTAGCCCTATGCTCTGAGTGTGGATTTGAGATAGGTTGGTCCAACCCAAGTGAAGGAGCCAGGTGGCACTCATGGATGGAGATGGCCACATAAAATGAAGTTCATGGTGGTGGTGTGGACATGTGATGATGATCAAGCTCCAGACTTGGAAAAGAAGAAAGAGAAAAATAAAATGGGCTAAAGGTGATATCAATAGGGCCATTTTGTTTACGGTGATCAAGACACTATAAAGAGTGTGATCATATTTAATATAGATGGTCATACTATTAAGAGGGGAGCTCTTATCGGACAACTCGATCATCTAGTGTCATTAGGTGTTGGAAAACTTGCATATGCATTTTAGGCCTTGTGCACAATCGCTGAGAAAGTAATTAACCTTTGAAAAATAATTACAAAAATGCTAACACACTTGCACGTAATGGTGAAACACTTGGAGTGTTAGCATATTTGCAAAGGTGGTGAAAAAGGTGAAAAAAGGAGGCAAAACTTGGCTCAAGGTGCTGCCCTAGGGGCACCGCCACCCCTTGTTTGGTGCACCGCCACCCCTGTGGTGGTGACCGACTGTACCAAGCCAAGAGGGAGGTGCTTGGGCTGGCACCGCCACCCTGTCCGGTGGCACCGCCACCCCGAGGGCGATGCCCACCTAGACTCGGCCGAGAAGAGCAGTGTGGGCGCGGTCACCGCCGTGTCCGGTGTACACCACCTCGGCAAGGGCGGTGCACCGCCTGGTCACCGCCACTGGTGGGGTGGTGCCACCGTCATTTTTATCCAAAGAGTGGGGTAAACCAGGATGATCACCGCCACTGGTAGGGTGGTGCTACCACCGCTTTTTTCCAGAGACTTGGGTTTTCAGGGGCTGGCTGGGTGGTCACCACCACCCCTATCCGGTGACCATTTCTAGCCGTTGGAAAGTGACTATTGGGAGGGTGTTGACAGTAGATAAGTGTCATTTTTAACCGTCAACATAGCATAAGAAAGGACTTAAAATATAATTACTAGCTATATATAGGGGTTACACTAACAAAATTCCACGAGTTTTGGTGAATGTCTATTTCTATAGGGGGTTATCAGGAAACAACCAAAGGAGGCCCACATGTCATATTTACGTAGAGAGAAAAGGGCCACATATATAAAAAGAATAATCTAGAAAACACAGGAAGCAAAACCCTGGGAGGTGGGACCCACCTGTCACTGTGACAGGGGCGGGCGCCCCATCCCCCTGGGCGGCCGCCCCACCTAGGTGGCCAATCAAGAGCCACCTCGCGGATCATGCCTCCACCGCCTTTGAGGATCAATAATAATCGTCCATCAAGGTCGGTTTGATCCAAGGGTTGTGGTGCTTCCTAGAGGGCTATATAAGCAAGGCCCCTAGCCCCAGGAGAAACCCTAATTCATTCCAAGATACATAGCATTCCTCTGAGAAGCCTCAGAGCTACCATCTCAATTAGATCTCTATAGTTTAGTAGCATAGCTACATAGGATTAGAACTAGAAGGAGGCAAGTATTGCTTGGATTCTGGATCTGTCAAGAGGATTCTTGGTAATTCTCTCCAACTTTTATATTCGTTCTTCTATTATTCATCTAGTTCATCATTTGTATGAATGACTTTAGTCTATTCTATCATATTGGATATGACTTTGCTCTATTTGATTATGTTCTCAATTATATTGTTGTTAGTCTACTTTGATTATATGCTTGGCATAGTTAGATTAGAATTATATTCAAGTATAGGATCATATAGCGCTTGCTCATTAGATCGATGGGTGAGTGGTAAATATTGTGTAGGCGTGGTGCCTATACCGTATTTTCCTGCGATTGCACCCTATATTCCAGAATGTATGGTAGATCACGGGAGTGACAGTCCTGTTGAGTCATTCGTAGTCCACCTCCCGAGTATAGGGCAGGCAGAACACAACTATTACTGGGAAATGATTGCTATATTCTTTATCTTCCTTCGTAATATCACTATGCGTAGATATAACCTTCTCTTGCTATGATTGCCAAGTGTAATTGCACTAATCATCATATGCTTTGACCTTATAGTTAGAATAACTTAGGAGTTATCTTTGTAGTTCATCCTAATCCATGCTAGTGCTATAAGCTTAGAGTAATCTATTGAGATGTTTATCTTTTATTATGTGGCTATGTGCTTATTAGTTATTCTTTATCATTTATATATACTATTTATGTTGTGACACTTACCCTATATGAGAAGATAGATAAAGACATGGTTATACTCTCCATTACCACATGCAGTGATGCTCATTGCTCATTATCCTTAGCACTCCCTTCCCAGTGGTAAAAATATAAATAACGATACCTGGATTACTCCTGGTTAAAATGCTACATCGGTATTATCTGTGCGCTTGCAGATTTCATATTCATTCTAGAGGAGCATTTGCATTTATTAATACCAGCACCTCTGGCGCCATGCTGGGGATGACAACCTAGCTAAGGTGGCGTTAGAGGTGTCAACAAGCATTTTTGGCGCCGTTGCCGGGGAAGGTTGAATTGCTATTCAAAGGATAATGAGCCATCACTTACATCCACTAATGAGATTGAGAAACCATCATCCTTCTCTACTCATACAGCCTTACCCTTGTATTTTGTCTAGTTATATATCGTATGCAGGGTAAAGTATGAATAGGTTTGACCTTTCGGATAATTTCATCGACGATCCAGAAGCATTAATCAGAAGGACGAGAGCCAAGCTAAAGAAAGTTCGAGCCGCAACAGCAACATCATCATCAACATCTTATCTTGAAGCTCCACCTTCTGAGTTGGGAGATCAATCAAGCGTATTTTGAAGCTTAACACCAGAGTTCGACGCCATGGCCAACAAGTCACTCCGTGAGTTCTCAGCTCCCACTATGGACAACATTTGTACTGGACGAGCTGCAGACATTGAGAAGTCATTTGAGCTCAAGCCAGCGCTGATCAACATGGTGCAAGCCAGCCAGTTTTGTGGGAAGGCACATGAAGATGCTAGTGCTCATCTCCAACACTTCCTAGAGATTTATAGCATTTTCACCATCAAGGATGTCCCCAGAGATGCCATACTACTTCACCTCTTCCCATTCTCACTCTTGGGGAGAGCGAAGCAGTGGCTCTATGCAACTAAGGAGAAAAATACTACTTGGGCACTCTGCTCCACCAATTTCCTGACAAAGTTCTTTTCCATGGGCAAAACAAATGCTCTTCGTGGGAAGATATATCAAGTTTTCAGCAACAACATGATGAGTCAGTCCTAAAAGCATGGGAGCGCTTTCAAGATTACATCCTGGAATGTCCTTCGTAATATCACTATGCGTAGATATAACCTTCTCTTGCTATGATTGCCAAGTGTAATTGCACTAATCATCATATGCTTTGACCTTATAGTTAGAATAACTTAGGAGTTATCTTTGTAGTTCGTCCTAATCCATGCTAGTGCTATAAGCTTAGAGTAATCTATTGAGATGTTTATCTTTTATTATGTGGCTATGAGCTTATCAGTTATTCTTTATCATTTATATATACTATTTATCTTGTGACACTTACCTTGTATGAGAAGATAGATAAAGACATGGTTATACTCTCCATTACCACATGCAGTGATGCTCATTGCTCATTATCCTTAGCACTCCCTTCCCAGTGGTAAAAATATAAATAATGATACCTAGATTACTCTCGGTTAAAATGCTACATCAGTATTATCTGTGTACTTGCGGATTTCATATTCATTCTAGAGGAGCATTTGCATTTATTAATACCAGCACCTCTGGCGCCATGCTGGGGTTGACAACCTAGCTTAGGTGGCGTTAGAGGTGTCAACAGAGGGGCACCGCCATGTCTAGTGCCCTTGCATAAGTTAGCTCCAAGGGGTAGCGGCTCTATTTCTTGATGGAGCTTATAAATAGCCCCCTTGGCCAGCCATGGACACTCTCTTGGAACCCTACAGTGCTAAGATTTTATATTGTCAGCAGGCTACACCACTCCACTCACTTGCACACTTGATTTCATCATCTTGAGTGAGATTGGAGAGCCTCTAGTGCATTGCTTAGTGTTCTAGCATCTTGTGGCACTATTTTTGTGATTTGGGCTGGAAATTTTGTTACTCTTAGTGTTTGCCAACGCCTAAATGGCCCGGTGATTGGTGGATCATCGAGCGGAGGAAGGTGATTATCTCTGGCTCCGATCATTGTTATTGTGAGGGGTTCTTGTGCCTTCCCTGGCGGAGCGCCAAAAGCAACTCTTGTGGATTGCGCGTGGCTTGTGGATCCACATCTTGTGTTGGTTGTGCGGCACCCAGTTGCGGGTTAGGCATGTGATGCCTATTAGCGCGTGAATCGCCACAACGGGGACTAGCTTGCTTGCAAACAAGTGAACCTCAGAGGAAAAATTGATTGTGTCATCATTGTCTCCTTGGTATTCTTTCGTATTCATTGATTGATCACTTTGCCACGGCGGTATATCACCTCTACCACTCTCTTGCTTTACTTTGTGTATTTACTTGTGTAGAGCTTGTGGTAGTTGTAACTAGTTGTGTAACTTAGCTTCTTAGTTGTGTTTAGTTCCTAGCTAGCTCAACTAGTTTAGAAAGTAGCGACATAGCCCTTGAGTGCTTAGTGATCATAATTGACTAGAATAGTTGGTAGGTGACTTGCATTTTTAGTAGGCTAGTGCAACATTCGCTTCGCCTTATATTTATCTAACCACTTGGCTTAGTGTTGTTGTAGATTTTTTAAATAGGCTATTCACCCCCTTTAGCCATTAGGACCTTTCATGGTGGCTGGAACCCGGCGGTGAAGGTCTGCACCTGCCGTGCCTCCGTCAGCGTGCCCACGTGACACAGCAGGGCCTCAAACCGATCCTGATACTCCGTTACAGAGCTAGTTCGTTTGCACACCATGAGTTCGCCTAGCGGATTGGAGCAGATTGGCGGCCCAAAGCGGAGGTTCAGAACCTCGGTGAAGTGATGCCAAGAGGGGGTGCCCTCGTCTTATTGCACCTAGATAAACCACATATGGGCGCCGGCCTCCAGTTGTATGACGCCATCCAGACTTGCTCCTCCGCTGTGATCCGCTGTTGATGAAAGTATGACTCACAACAGTTGATGAACGAGAGTGGATCGGACTTGCCGTCGTACTTCGGGAAGTCGAGCTTCTGAAACCGAGGTGGGTGATCGCTGTGGTTCTTGCCGTGGCCTGAGCCCCTCAATCCAGAGAAAGAGTCTGTTGCTGGCCACTCCTGCTGCAACACGACGACCTGGCCCTAGAGGTCGCTGATGGAGGCGGTCAGGGTCTGGATGAGCTTTGCCAAGTCTATCGTGGTTGGCTCAGCCATGGGTGAGGATATGGAGGCGGTGGAAGATGAAGGTGAGGTAGGAACAGATATGGAGTGGTGGCGACTGGGTGGGCTGGTGGTGGTGCAGCGGAGGAAGAAGAACGTCTGGAAGCCGATACCAGGTTGTCAAAGGCGTTAGTGCCCAATGGCACCAGGAGTTTGCCCTAGGCGCCCTATGGTGAAGGGGTGAGATTAAGAGAGAGAAGGGGTAGATTAGGAGATAATTGTTCTTGCTTCCTTCATTCAAAACAGGTTACTAGATATAAGTAGAGGTGCCCAGCCGCTGGCCGGCGCCCAGCCCCTTGGCTCCTCAATTCTCTCCTTCTCATTAGCTCTACTCTCTCAACCAACTCACTAATTGTCATTGACTACAGGCGGTTGTTGTGTCCGCAGCCCCTTGGATACCGCCCTGGCTCTATCTTGAGCCCTGGGACGCCTCTGGTATTGGCGCCCCCACATCACAGCGGAAATGTGAGGAGACTGGCCTTTTTCTATGGTCAGAAATAAACAACAACAACAAATAATAATATTCACTGCACACGATTTAGAAAAACAACTGGTCAGACCAGACTATTTAGACCTAATTATAAACTAACAGGAACCAGTACTTAATCAGAAAACTAACAGGAACCGTTTTAACCTCGCTTGACTATACTGAAGATTAATATATCCTGTGGGCAACGGAGATACCACAAAAGTGTAAGCTCCTCTTGGCCCAGTCAGTTGTGTACATTCTTTTGCGAGAAAATATTCTAAACTGTTCTTAATATTGTTTTACAATATAAACACCATACCACACCTGTCTAGAGCACACACACGAGGTCACACGAGAACTGACACTTTTTGATGTCCAAGCCAAAGATTTCCAGATCAGTTGCCATGGCAGCACCTACAAAGGACACATAAGCTGATCATGCCGTGTACCTCGATCAGGTTCCCCAGGCCACCTGTGCTCAACCTGTACCTCGATCAGGTTGTAGGACCACGACCACCTTTGATAGGAGGTCTGGAATGTAAGGTATTCCACTATTCAATCCACGAATGTTCTGAACTCTGCCGCATCCTATTCCTTCCGTGGCCTCCTGGACTGTACATCTGTTGGCCCATAGCTTTGAAGCCTCCTGGACTGAACAGATGGTGTGTAGGATTATCCACCTGGCTGTCCAGAACAGAATGTTACTTCTATTATGTAAGTTGGTAACCAATGCAACTGAGAACAATGCCTCAACATTAGGATGCAATGCCACCGTGAACAATACGATCCACGATTGGCTTAACTAATGTCTTTGTCAACTTCTTAAATGGGCAGTGGCAAGCTGAGAAATTTACAAGGAAATTTTCTTTATTTCATACGGCATATGCAGCTGGATATGATCAGTGAGAGATCATCTGGGGTACGCCGAATTGGAGTGACGCTGCTCTTCTGGATGTTTGTTTTTAGCCCAGACGCCGTTACAAACAGACGTAAGATATCCTAGATCAGCTTCAAATTCCATGCCACCGCTGGCCACAGAAATAACCACGTAGTCAGTGTATAAGAGACTGATAAAGGGGTAAGTTGGACAAAGGCTGCAATAGTCCGATGTTTTGGATGAGCAGTTGAGTACGTCCATGACAAGTGATAAAATTAAAGAGCATTGAAGCCTAGTGCATCATGTTGTGCCCTATTGTTTCCCGTTTTCCAGCTTGTGGAGTTTTGACATGAGTCTGTTACCAGATGTTCTTACTAGTTACTAGTTACCACATACCTAGGTGCCAGTAAACAGCATGCAGCTACAAATTAAAATACAGAATGATGCATACCATGGTTACTGTGGCTAGCTTCAATATTTCAAGTGCCTGCGAAAATGGGTCAAACTAAAAATTAAGCCTTCCTGAAGAGTCTAGAGCTTCAACCATATAGGGACTAGATCGTCAACAACAGATGACCATGAAGGTTTCCTACTTCATTATCCATCAGTTGAAAAAAAAAAACTAGATCATAGGAGAAGACTCCCATATGTCTTTGAAATAAGGTGTCAAGCTTTGAACCCGGGTCAGACAGGAGAGTTATCCATCAGCTAAAACCTGATTGATAGTTAAACGATGCATCCTAGACATGACCTATCAACATAGATAGAATTAGGTTTCTAGAAACAGTAGGCGACTATCTAAAATGTAAGATCAGTTAAACATTATGGGGATCAACTGATGGATTTCAGAACCTATATCCTCTGAAGAAGCGGAAATCCTGAGTGGTTTAATGATGGCATCCCAATAATTGTCTGATGGATTTCAGCCAACACCTAGTGATCTATGCAACTATGCACAATAATTTTGCATGAGCCCTTTTTGTTAGTTATTAGGTGCAATATTAATTCAAACTTAATGTATTAACTTTGAATCACTGTCACACCCAAAATTTTCTATTTTGGGTTGTGCATGAAAAATACTAAATAAAATAAATGATTTCAATGTTTGAATAAATTTATTAGATAAGATAAGTTGCTGCTAATTTAAATATAGAAAATTGTGATTTTAAACTTTTTCATATTAATTTGATAATGTGGTGTTTGTGTGATGCTTGTCTTTGGTGTTGGTGAGTGCTATTATTTTCAAAATACCGTAGGACGACGTTTACTTCTTATCGGAAAACTTTTTGGTATTTTCTGGATCCAAAATTTCAATTTCCGTGAGCTTAATCTTTTTCCTTGATCTTTTCATCAATCTTTTCATGAGTCCAAACTCATTTAGTTGAGTTACTTATCTTTCCAAGAGTCTCCAGGATGTTTTCCGTGATTTTTCTGAGCTCTGGGCTATTTTCGCGGCTTAAAAGGTAATTCTAGATTTTCTGGAATTATTTTTATTCGCGGAATTAAAATAATCCCGAAGTTAAGAAATTCCGAAAAGTTTCCAAACCCTACAACTATATATATGCCGGCGTAGCCCTCGACGCCCTGGTTCCAGAAGTACAACTCTTATCGCGAGCCGTCGCTCGTAGCTCTCTCTATCTCTCGCCGTATCTTAAATATACGTATATACATGTATACGTGTATGCAAGTGACTTACGTGACCAGCTAGCTAGCTAATGCCAGGACGCTGCATCCCTGTCTCCTATCTCCTGTACATGAGCAGAAATCATTTTCTATTAGTCTAATACCTTGATAATGGGCCTTAATGTCTATTTAGACCTATTACGGAGGTGGACGGTGCAACATCAAATTAGTACCATATTACTAGATGATGTGAAGGTGGAGAGTCTTCCTCCCTATATATATGTCCGGCCTGCCTGCTAGCCCTGTTTTCCAAGCCCTATGTCGCCGCCGCCGCTATTGCCGCCGCCGCCGCTGTTGCCGCCGCCGCCGCTGTCGCCGCCCGCCGCCGCTGTCGCCGCCGCCGCCGCTGTTGTCCATAGCCGCCGCTGCTCGTGTCTCCCTCCCTCGCCTCTCCACATCATCTAGAGCCTCGCAGCCGCCATCGCCTTCCCTTGCCGCTCCGGTGACCGTCAAGCCAGCCACGTGACCGGTGGCGTTTCAACTGACGATGTCCCGATCCTGCAGGCAGAGAACCTCACCAGCAACGTCAAGTCCATCTACTACAGGTCTGTATCCCTCTTCCTTCCGACCCCTCCCCACGCGCTCGATCCGATCTGGAGGCGCACTTAGTTTAATTTTAGGTTTGATCTGGATTTAGCGAGATCTCATGGACTGGTAGCCTAACCACGGGGTAATTTGCGTCCCCCGTATATAGCGGACTTTTGCTTGCAAAGGCTAGACTATAGAGAGTGTTTAAATGCTGATCAGAGAGGAAGAAGGGAGTTGTGAGTTCATAACTTGAAATATCTTTTCCTACGGTTTTGATGTCAAATTGCAGCCATCCTAGTTGTGGAGGTCACACGAGAGGGATTTAGTAAATTTTGTGATAGGTGAATTGCTCCTTTCTCTAGATTCCTAGCTGAATTTGCTACTTATAATTATCCGGATCTGATTTGCTCTTCGTGCTATTACACTGCTAGGTTAGGGACTAGGGATTGAATTCCGCAATTCTTGTTGAATAGCGAAGTTCGAACTGTTATCCATGAGCACCGAACAATTATCTGCTAAGACTTTTCTATTCTGTTGAGAAGTGAGAACTACCCCTTAGGTTTGCTAGAGTTGCGAGTTGATCACTTGAAATATTTCAGTTAAGACATGACTAGATTTAGCTTGGTCTTTCAATTAAAGTGCGTAGTAAATAATCTGTATTGATATATTTCACATAGTTTTACTCAATTGCTAAGAACATGATTATCTAGAGTATAAAATATTTACATGACTTAAAATACTATGAGATATTTATAAATAAAACATGATTAGCTTTAACTCGATTAATATTCACATTAATGTGTTTTTATTTATAAATTATTTATTAGATGCAAATCATGGCCATTGAACTCTTGTTAGCATGATGACATCATCTCGACATCACCAACACTTTATTGCCGTTTTCCTTTAGAAAAACAAATCCCGAAATACAATAGAAATACGTATACACATACAATCCTGTTTAGGCTATATCTTTCACGTTTTAACTCCGATTTGACCCGTTCAAGTTGCGTTAGTTTTGTATTTGCGAGCTCTACATGTTAGTGTTATTATACAGTAGGTTTGGAAAATTTAATTTTTGAGTTTATATTAAAGTGATTATTTATCTATAGGAAATCTTAGAAAATTCATAACTTTCACGTTTTAAGTCCGATTTTTGTGATCTTTACGTCTGTGTGATCGTAGCAACGTGTAGAATAGTTTTGTAAGCTTTCCTAAATGTTTTTCTACTGTTGGTGTACTGTTCTAATTGTATCTTTTGTTTGCTTCGTGTATGTTTGCTCGGAATGTTTGTATGTTGATGCTTGGTGATCGAATTTAGACGGTGAGCAGTACTACGACGATTAGGAGTATTATTTTGAGCCGGACCAGCAGTATCTATCGGAGAACTTTGATCAAGGCAAGTATAACATGGGACCATCCTTGTTGTCCTATTCACTGAAATTATCATACATATGCATGTGTCTTCCTTGACAACCATAGAGATTATAACTTAGCTATTGATATCTTGTTTCCTTGTCACCTATGGGTTATGCACTTGGGTAGCTATTGCTAGTGCTTAATTATGAACAATGATCTTGTAATATGACTAATGGATTAAGCAACCAACCATTAAGATGATTTTATTACTGTTGAAAAGGGGGCTAGAGCAAGGGGTTATATTATTGCTCTGGTTTCTCTCCATAAGGACTTATCTGTACGTGATCATCCGGGACATACAGTACAGCTGTGAGGGCTATATGGCTCTGGCTCTAGTTGTTCAAGAGACCTTTTCTAGCTTGTTAGTGGTTACCTTAAATGGCGTAAGAATGGCTTGACACGTTGGGTGTAGTGCGAGCCCCTGGCCTAGTGTGTATAGGCTGCGGTTGTTGTGCCACTGGGAAGGGGGGTTCTACATCTGCCTGCCGAGTGAATCTAATGGCCCTAACTTGTTAGACGAACTTTTGAATGGCTTTATATGGTTTCTTGTGCTTAGGGATTCATGACCCCTTAGCATATGGAAATCATGACTCACAGTGAAAGTGTACACCTCTGCGCAGAGTTAAAAACTGGTATACTAGCCGTGCTCACGGATACGAGCGGCCTTGGAACATCTACAGATAGATGATCACCATTGTTATATCATGCTTAATTACTGTTGATTATTATTATGTTCATGTTAATGCTATTCATTATCCTTATTACAATTGATCATTGGTTCATTAATGGGAATTGGAATACCTTGATGCTACTCAATTGCCAATTATATAATGAATAAAAGCTAAACGCAGTCAAACAGTGTCTAACCTTTTGTGTCTCATGAACCCTGTGTTATACTTGTTGAGTTCGACATGGACTCACTCTTGCTATTTCCCCCACACTCCAGTGTGTAGTAAGATGCTACTCGGAAGAAGGACAAAGGTGTAGTGGAGTTTCCAGAAGACTAGTAGAGGTGCTAGGCATATGTTACCCCCAGTCAGCCGTCCCTGAGAAGAATGGTGCCTGAAGTTTAGTCACCGTTCCGCGATACTCTGATGTAAGTGTTAATATAGCTATGTATACGTTATATAATAACATTGATTCTGGTACTTTTTCATTCTGACATATGTGTGGACTTCCTGGGCACACATATGATTAGCCTGGTTTTGTTCTTTAGAAAACCGGGTGTGACAGAGTGGTATCAGAGCGGTGTTGGCTGTAGGACGTATGCCAAGTAGCACTGGACGTATTCTGAAACTCATTTTACTATAAAACTATTTTGTCATCCCTTGACTCATTGATTTTGACTATTTCCTCTTCCTTGTCCTGTTGTATCCCATCCTTGATAGCTTCCTTTGAGCTATTATTTCTTACTCCCTTGATTTTTGTCTTAGGTTGTTTTTGCTACAAGTTTTCTGATCTCACCTTTTTCAAAAGTTTAATGGCCTTTTCATCATCTATAATCTGCCATCTAGGATGACCACCATTGTTGAAGAAGCACGTGTAGTACCGATGATGTAATGTGTGCTTGTTTTGCTTGATGTGTTGCTTGTGTGTTGTCTTTGTTCTCGTGTTTTGAAAATGGCTCGGAAGGTATAAGTCTTGAGGAGTAGCTCGATCCATGTTAAGTGGGTTAGGTTTTACGTAATACTCCGCATGCTGATTTCTATAGCAGTCTGCAATGTTTCTGTTATATCTCAAGATATGGACATGAGAAATTTATGAAATTTTACTGGGAATAACTAGACTTCCGTATCTTTCCAAACCCACTGGACTTACCTTATTATCTATTATGAGCTAAGAGATATACCTGTTCCAAGTTGGGGTCACTGCGCAGTCTGGAATCCTGAAACAGTTTCGGTTAAGTTCAGTTTTTGACTAACTTATGGACAGAATCTGGAAAAGTGTTGTGAATAAAAGTTGTAGATAATTTCATAAGCTTTCCAACCATGTAAAGATCACTTCATTTGGATCTTTGTAGCTCGAGTTATGTCAGATTTACTGAACTGTTAAAATTGGAATTCGCCCAGAAATTTTCTGCATTACTTCCTTATCTTGTATAAGTGAATATATCATTGGATATCTTTGAATCTCATTGATTTGCCTTGGAATCTTACATTAGAGATGATTATGGCTATCTAGTATAAAGGAGATGCAAGTTACTTTGGTGTCCCCTAGTTTCTTTTTCTTAAGGGGTAGCAAAGTTGTGAGTGTTGCAAGATGAAGGTTTCGTATGTCCTAGTGCTTCACTTGGAAGAAGTGGTTAACTTTATGATTGGAAGCCTACTCATGTGCTAGTGTTGTTTGCTTGAGATCAGTGCTTTGTTGGATCATCTACAAGAAGCTCGGGTATTCGTCAGGACTAGTCTTCACTTCAAGATATCATTAGTTGGGAGTTCAACATTCAATTCAACATACTCTATACAAGTTAGTATGGACGACATAGGAAGGAGATGTTGGAAGTCTATAGTTAGTTTCATGAAAACTTAGATGATATCACCCCCATATCAAGTATGTTTAGTAAGTTTTAAGTGAAGGACTTATCATTAGCAGCAAGCCTTAAAGAGAGTGTTGCCTTCAATGACATTGCCAGGTAGAACAAAATCTTTGTTAAGTGGGGTAGTGTCCGTTACCATCATCAATCTCAAGCGACGAGGTACAAAGAACTGAAGATCAAACCTTATGTTTCTTGTCATCTTTTGGCTATCTTTGATCCATGTCTTATATCTCATCAATGCAAAGCAAAGAAGCATGAAGACCTGAAGATTAATGTTATCTATCTCTCTAATCTCTCTGAATCTCATTTTTATCTTATCCTGTCTTTTTAGAGCAGTCTGTCTTCCATAGCTTATATCTCTATTTTTGGATGCCCAAAAAAATCATGGATAAATTCTGGACAACAGTAGACTTCAATATCTTTCTCTGACGGTAAGAACCGCCCTGATAGCTATTATGGTTTGGGAGTTATGAAAATCACAAGGCGACGCATTTGTGCTGTCAGCAACCTGGAATAGTTTCTGTTGTGCACAGTTTTCGACTACCTTAACTGCAGAATCTGGAGAAGTGTTCTATAAGAAAGTTGTAGTAAATTTGATAAGCTTTCCAACGGTATAAGCTAAAATATCATCAGATTCACAGAACTCAAGTTATAACTGTATTTCTGCACTGCTGTTTTTCTGCTCGCAAGGAAGTGCAGGTTACTTGTTCTTGCATATTCTCATGAGTCTCTTTGATATGATAGAAGGACATGATGGTAGTTATCAATCAGAAACAAATATAATCTATACATTGGTGTTCTCCAATTGATCTCTTCTTAAGGGGGTTTGTCGAACTAAAAGACGACACAAGATGGAGGTTTTATACATTCTATTTCGTCACCTGGAAGTATCAGCTATCTACATGGTTGCAAAGTCATTATCGAGCACAAGTATCTTTTCTCAGAGTGGGTAACCTATTGGAACCATTTATAAGGATCGTAAGGGTCTAAAGGACACCTTTACAAAGTGGGTTATGAGCTTGTGGCATCATCATTGGATAAGAGTTGATCAGAAAAGAGTGAAGATTTGCAAAATCAACTTTATCTTTCTCCCTAGTCTCTCCGAATCTCGGGACGAGATTCCTGTTAAGTGGGGTAGATTTGTCACACCCAAAATTTTCTATTTTGGGTTGTGCATGAAAAATACTAAATAAAATAAATGATTTCAATGTTTGAATAAATTTATTAGATAAGATAAGTTGCTGCTAATTTAAATATAGAAAATTGTGATTTTAAACTTTTTCATATTAATTTGATAATGTGGTGTTTGTGTGATGCTTGTCTTTGGTGTTGGTGAGTGCTATTATTTTCAAAATACCGTAGGACGACGTTTACTTCTTATCGGAAAACTTTTTGGTATTTTCTGGATCCAAAATTTCAATTTCCGTGAGCTTAATCTTTTTCCTTGATCTTTTCATCAATCTTTTCATGAGTCCAAACTCATTTAGTTGAGTTACTTATCTTTCCAAGAGTCTCCAGGATGTTTTCCGTGATTTTTCTGAGCTCTGGGCTATTTTCGCGGCTTAAAAGGTAATTCTAGATTTTCTGGAATTATTTTTATTCGCGGAATTAAAATAATCCCGAAGTTAAGAAATTCCGAAAAGTTTCCAAACCCTACAACTATATATATGCCGGCGTAGCCCTCGACGCCCTGGTTCCAGAAGTACAACTCTTATCGCGAGCCGTCGCTCGTAGCTCTCTCTATCTCTCGCCGTATCTTAAATATACGTATATACATGTATACGTGTATGCAAGTGACTTACGTGACCAGCTAGCTAGCTAATGCCAGGACGCTGCATCCCTGTCTCCTATCTCCTGTACATGAGCAGAAATCATTTTCTATTAGTCTAATACCTTGATAATGGGCCTTAATGTCTATTTAGACCTATTACGGAGGTGGACGGTGCAACATCAAATTAGTACCATATTACTAGATGATGTGAAGGTGGAGAGTCTTCCTCCCTATATATATGTCCGGCCTGCCTGCTAGCCCTGTTTTCCAAGCCCTATGTCGCCGCCGCCGCTATTGCCGCCGCCGCCGCTGTTGCCGCCGCCGCCGCTGTCGCCGCCCGCCGCCGCTGTCGCCGCCGCCGCCGCTGTTGTCCATAGCCGCCGCTGCTCGTGTCTCCCTCCCTCGCCTCTCCACATCATCTAGAGCCTCGCAGCCGCCATCGCCGTCCCTTGCCGCTCCGGTGACCGTCAAGCCAGCCACGTGACCGGTGGCGTTTCAACTGACGATGTCCCGATCCTGCAGGCAGAGAACCTCACCAGCAACGTCAAGTCCATCTACTACAGGTCTGTATCCCTCTTCCTTCCGACCCCTCCCCACGCGCTCGATCCGATCTGGAGGCGCACTTAGTTTAATTTTAGGTTTGATCTGGATTTAGCGAGATCTCATGGACTGGTAGCCTAACCACGGGGTAATTTGCGTCCCCCGTATATAGCGGACTTTTGCTTGCAAAGGCTAGACTATAGAGAGTGTTTAAATGCTGATCAGAGAGGAAGAAGGGAGTTGTGAGTTCATAACTTGAAATATCTTTTCCTACGGTTTTGATGTCAAATTGCAGCCATCCTAGTTGTGGAGGTCACACGAGAGGGATTTAGTAAATTTTGTGATAGGTGAATTGCTCCTTTCTCTAGATTCCTAGCTGAATTTGCTACTTATAATTATCCGGATCTGATTTGCTCTTCGTGCTATTACACTGCTAGGTTAGGGACTAGGGATTGAATTCCGCAATTCTTGTTGAATAGCGAAGTTCGAACTGTTATCCATGAGCACCGAACAATTATCTGCTAAGACTTTTCTATTCTGTTGAGAAGTGAGAACTACCCCTTAGGTTTGCTAGAGTTGCGAGTTGATCACTTGAAATATTTCAGTTAAGACATGACTAGATTTAGCTTGGTCTTTCAATTAAAGTGCGTAGTAAATAATCTGTATTGATATATTTCACATAGTTTTACTCAATTGCTAAGAACATGATTATCTAGAGTATAAAATATTTACATGACTTAAAATACTATGAGATATTTATAAATAAAACATGATTAGCTTTAACTCGATTAATATTCACATTAATGTGTTTTTATTTATAAATTGTTTATTAGATGCAAATCATGGCCATTGAACTCTTGTTAGCATGATGACATCATCTCGACATCACCAACACTTTATTGCCGTTTTCCTTTAGAAAAACAAATCCCGAAATACAATAGAAATACGTATACACATACAATCCTGTTTAGGCTATATCTTTCACGTTTTAACTCCGATTTGACCCGTTCAAGTTGCGTTAGTTTTGTATTTGCGAGCTCTACATGTTAGTGTTATTATACAGTAGGTTTGGAAAATTTAATTTTTGAGTTTATATTAAAGTGATTATTTATCTATAGGAAATCTTAGAAAATTCATAACTTTCACGTTTTAAGTCCGATTTTTGTGATCTTTACGTCTGTGTGATCGTAGCAACGTGTAGAATAGTTTTGTAAGCTTTCCTAAATGTTTTTCTACTGTTGGTGTACTGTTCTAATTGTATCTTTTGTTTGCTTCGTGTATGTTTGCTCGGAATGTTTGTATGTTGATGCTTGGTGATCGAATTTAGACGGTGAGCAGTACTACGACGATTAGGAGTATTATTTTGAGCCGGACCAGCAGTATCTATCGGAGAACTTTGATCAAGGCAAGTATAACATGGGACCATCCTTGTTGTCCTATTCACTGAAATTATCATACATATGCATGTGTCTTCCTTGACAACCATAGAGATTATAACTTAGCTATTGATATCTTGTTTCCTTGTCACCTATGGGTTATGCACTTGGGTAGCTATTGCTAGTGCTTAATTATGAACAATGATCTTGTAATATGACTAATGGATTAAGCAACCAACCATTAAGATGATTTTATTACTGTTGAAAAGGGGGCTAGAGCAAGGGGTTATATTATTGCTCTGGTTTCTCTCCATAAGGACTTATCTGTACGTGATCATCCGGGACATACAGTACAGCTGTGAGGGCTATATGGCTCTGGCTCTAGTTGTTCAAGAGACCTTTTCTAGCTTGTTAGTGGTTACCTTAAATGGCGTAAGAATGGCTTGACACGTTGGGTGTAGTGCGAGCCCCTGGCCTAGTGTGTATAGGCTGCGGTTGTTGTGCCACTGGGAAGGGGGGTTCTACATCTGCCTGCCGAGTGAATCTAATGGCCCTAACTTGTTAGACGAACTTTTGAATGGCTTTATATGGTTTCTTGTGCTTAGGGATTCATGACCCCTTAGCATATGGAAATCATGACTCACAGTGAAAGTGTACACCTCTGCGCAGAGTTAAAAACTGGTATACTAGCCGTGCTCACGGATACGAGCGGCCTTGGAACATCTACAGATAGATGATCACCATTGTTATATCATGCTTAATTACTGTTGATTATTATTATGTTCATGTTAATGCTATTCATTATCCTTATTACAATTGATCATTGGTTCATTAATGGGAATTGGAATACCTTGATGCTACTCAATTGCCAATTATATAATGAATAAAAGCTAAACGCAGTCAAACAGTGTCTAACCTTTTGTGTCTCATGAACCCTGTGTTATACTTGTTGAGTTCGACATGGACTCACTCTTGCTATTTCCCCCACACTCCAGTGTGTAGTAAGATGCTACTCGGAAGAAGGACAAAGGTGTAGTGGAGTTTCCAGAAGACTAGTAGAGGTGCTAGGCATATGTTACCCCCAGTCAGCCGTCCCTGAGAAGAATGGTGCCTGAAGTTTAGTCACCGTTCCGCGATACTCTGATGTAAGTGTTAATATAGCTATGTATACGTTATATAATAACATTGATTCTGGTACTTTTTCATTCTGACATATGTGTGGACTTCCTGGGCACACATATGATTAGCCTGGTTTTGTTCTTTAGAAAACCGGGTGTGACAATCACATAGCTGAGTTGCTAACCTGCTGCAACCATCATTGTGTACCATGCGGTTTTTGGCCAGGACCATTAGTCCATTACGAGTTGCATCATGACTTCCTAGGTGTTGTTTACAAGTTAGTTTAATGGAAAAAAAACAGTCATTATCTGTGAGTAATTTGTCACCAATATGGATTATTTTCTTGCAAGAAAGTTTGGTTTCTCTTTCTTTCCTCTTCGAAGAAAATCAATTGTGCATCATTGTTAGAACAGATAGCAGCATAGAAACATACGGTATGATCTCTATGATGACAGCTAAAAAGACCTAGTTAAACATGGATATGATTGTAGTTCAGTCATGTTAAACATTATCAAGATGCTTCTTTGTTCTACTTCTGCAAATCTCCTGAGGTTACGTGGCCAAGCATTTTTCATCTAGCACCAGAATTCATCTGGTCGTACATTGGCTATTTGTGTTTCATGCTGATGAAACTTCTTTGAGGAAGATGTGACCTGTGAGTTCCTGTGCGACACTAATAGTGCAAGGCATGAGCATCTTGTCAAATACTACTACTAGTCTACTATTTCAACTCAACCATAATGTTCTCAATTACTCCCTCTGTCACTAAATATCTATCGTTTGAGCTTCCTGAGAAACAACTTTAATTAAATATATATTAAAAGTATTAATATTTATAGTATATAATTAGTATCATTGAAAAGATCTTTGAATCTAGTTTTTTAATAAATTTATTTGGAGATACAAATGTTGCACGTATTTTTTATAAATCGAGTCAAACTTGTGGCATGTACACCAATGGTGACAGATACAAAGGGATGGAGGGAGTAGGAAGGAATGATTTTACAAGTTTCACCTATATTGAATCAATAATGCATGATGCGTTTTGCAGGAAAATAAAGGGTGCTAAAGACTAAAGAGCCATAAAGCATCAAATGGATCCTCAACTTAGTGATTGAAACTTTATTACAGTCAAGATCAGATATTGCAAAGGAAGTATTTCCTGTAGAAACCGCAGATAGTAGATAAAAAAATAAGCAGGTCCTAAGCAAGTGGATATTTACAAAAACAGTAACCGTCCTTAGAAAAAAATCTTGGATTATTTGAGAAAAATAAAAATATTGGAAATTCATATAAAATAATCTGTAGGCAAAGCATATAGGTGCCCCCTATAACTTCTTTTTGGTGGTGAATAATGCCTGACAGTAAAGTTGAGGACTCGAGGTTGATTGCTCATGCAGCTCCAGAAATCATTAGAGATAATGGGGAACATCAAAAAGTAAATGCACACGCTTGCTTGACGAATCACTTTGAAGGTAAAAAGGAACATTGGTCAATAATCATCATACAACGCAGCAAATCAGTACAAGCCTCAATGACTCTTCCGTCGTTCCTCTCTGCTCTGATGGGGAAAGTTGCTTCTCTTTTGCACAAATGTAAATTAATCACAAGTATGGTCTATGGACCTAATAAAAAAGAAAGCTTCTTAGACTTGAAGTGGGTCATGGACTCATAATGTGTGCTAGCTCTTTATTCACACGCGCCTACTCAACTAATGGCTTCCGATTCTCTTTATGTTTAAGGTCCTGCTTCCACTAATAGAAAGGTCCGGCAATTGTGGTTTGCTCTTCCACCACACCAGTGAAAGAACAAGCAAATTATACCAAAAAATCAATCTACCATGGAATACAATGTTTTTATGATCTAGCTATAGATTGCACTAAAAAATTCCAAATCACTGCATAAACAAGAATATAAGTCCGACGCTGAACAGCTGTCAGTATTTTACCTTTATTTACACCGAAAGATCAATCCTCAGGAGCCTTCACCAAGTGGTTCATGATTCATGAGGGCCCTGTCGCTCCACTCCCACGTGTGAACCTGAAAATAAAAGAACCAGCTCCACCATAGTCAGGACCATCAATAAAAGGAGATGCTAGGTGTCAATGGACATCCTTTTCCTCTCAAAGAGCTAGTTAGCCCTGCTGTCTTTTCAGTAGGTTGTAGCTGTGGTGGTTGAGCTGAGCATAGCAAGAATGCTAACACGCAAACTAGCAATTGGGGAAGAAGAATTATATACGAGTGGTGGGGCCATTGTGCTGTGATCACTGCCAAGATAGGTATGATCTTGTGGTGACTCATCCACTCAGAGACAAGATAAATGTGAAGTTATGTGGTTTGAGAAATAGTGTTATAGTGATGCGACAGCAACCACAAGATCCACAACCAAAATAAGGATTCGATGTTCGTGAACTGTAGCGATGGCAGAAAAGACATCTGCCTGGTGATCCACATACATACAGACCATGCCCATCTGTAACTGGCGGGGTTTGGCTGAGGCACTGTTGCAAAGAACATACTTGGCAAAGATCTGGATTAAGTATGAAGGGAAAAAAATCAAGGTGAACAACGTTAAAGAGTGCTTGTAAATTGGGTTCAATAGCTTTCTTTGCCTGCTACCCTAGGTTGCGTCCACAAGTGAATCAATGGTGATTTATCGTCCATAATGAGATTTCGTAGTCGGGTGTATGTCTTACTTGCAATGGAAATCCTTTTTTCACCGTTGTTATCCTAGTCCCGGCAAAAAGATAAAAAAATGTCTTTGATAGAAAAAGAATACACAATTTGTTCCGGCTCAAACAAATAACCTTACACCAACCAGCTTTCAGAAAGAAATGGCCAGCAAATATGAGTATTTCCATAATAACCAACTGATTGAAACCCACCAACAGACTTCCAAACCCTACCTCAAAGACCATGCAAAGTCAAATGTGAGATATTTGTAACTGAACGGAAGTGTAAGTACTCTCAAAGTTTTTCATACAAACCTATCTTAGCGTACTGTAAGAGTTTGCGGATCCTGTTTTACTGTCGCTTGTATGAAGGCCGCCGAATGAAACTGTATCCTGATGTACCTCTACCACAGCTAAACACAAGCCATAATATTTTGATGTGCAGACACACACCATAGACTTGAAGGCATATGGAAAGATGTGCCCGAAACAATGGTTACATCGGTTCTTGGTAACATAGCTACATGCTACTCAAGTATTTCCAACAACAATGTTGACTAGCCATTACTATACTGAAAAAGCAAATTATCTACCATGCAGGAGAATCGCACATCATTGATTAAAGAGAGAAAGCACAGTCAATAAAAAGCCATTACTCTTGATGGAGAGTTAGTGTAAGAAACAAAAAAAGAAAGAAAGAAAACACTATGCTGAAAATTTGATGATCTCCTCAGATCTCAACCTGATACAACAGAGCTCTAGGGACCAAATCAACAAACGATATTACATATTTCTAAGACAATAGTTTCCAAATTAATTAAGCGGTATTTATAATTTTTATTTATTACTAATAAAACGAATTTATGCACTCCTTTTGGCAAAAGGATAACAAGACCGTGCTTATAAATTGTAAAAGCAGAGTTTCAAATAGTTCTTATACCAGATCGGAATGTTTCAAAAGCAGAGTTTTAGAGGCAAATGAAGAGCAAAGCTCCAAACCAGCATCAAATCATGTCTTGGAGCCCTCACTTCACTACTAAATGCTCCAGTAAGAACCACAGTACCACACATATTTATTATTCATAGTGAATAAATCCTTACCTAAATAAAAAAAATTGTAAAAGCCTTTTTAATGAAGCTTATGCATCAAGAGAGCATTAAATCTGGTCCGAAATGGGGAAAACCTAATATTATGCATTGCTATTACTACCGCACATATGCCTATCACTTTTCCCAGCCCTCGAAACCAACACTACACGCACTGGTACAAGCAGATGACCCTAGGTCTCAGCCTACAGCATAGGAATGGCAACATGGCAAATACCCAGAAGTGGGCTGTTATGTTCGGCAAGGTTTATGAGAGGAGGGCTCAGCGTCGTGGCTAAACCAAACCATGTAGGGTCGGTTGGGCGCTGAGCTATCCAGTGGTTATCATGTCCTAGTATCTAGGATAGTTATCTATTTAATTTGTTATTTACTTAAGTTAGTTGTGAGTTGGTTAGGACTGCTTGTATAAGTATTGGACTCTTGTTAATGAGAAGGTCAGCCTGGGATTGAGATATTATATCTCCCTTGGGCGCCCAGCCCTTTACTGTTCACGTCACCCTATTGCCGCCTCCATCTAATCTACAGCCCTAGCGCCGGCCACGGCGCCTCCTGTGCGCAAGCGAACCTTCAAGCCCCGTCCTCCCATCCTCCACCGCTACAATCTTCGAAGCTTAAGCTCCCGTAACCCTAGCGCTAACAATCTGGTATCGGAGCCCATGTCGTCCTCTAGTGCCGTCACCACCGCTGTTTCCGCCAGCCCCATCGCTCCATCGGCGGCCGTGGCCACCTCCGGCATCTCAGCACCACCGCCGTCGGCTCCCACCATCGAAGAGAGTCTGGCTGCCCTGACAACAGCGTTCCAGGGCATGCAACGCCAGATGGGTGAAGTTTGCCTTCGTCTGGCCGCCGTCGAAAACCGGCCTGGCCCCTCTGCGGCCCCGGCTTTGCCCTATTCGCAGCCCCTGCTGCTCGGCATGCCCGGGTATGGAGGCCTCCCGGCGAGCGCGCCAGTCGTCTCCGAGTTACTGCCCACACCTTCAACAGCAAACATTACGGCGGGGCCGCCGTCACTGGGGGCGACCTCGGCGTCCTTGGGAGTGGTGGCGTCACAACAGCCCCTGCCCGGCCTGCCCATCCAGTCCATCCCCTTCCCGCACTCCCCGTCGCCATTGCCGTCAATGTCTTCTATCTTGCACGGCCCCGTCATGTCTTCGTCGACGATTGTGCATCATGATCCACCGCACCGCGGGCGTCTCCATCCAGAAGATCACGGGGAGAGCCATGGCGTCCCCAAATTTCACAAGCTTTCTTTTCCAACATATGATGGTAAGGAGGACCCGCTCGGTTGGCTGAACCGCTGCGAGTCTTTCTTCCGGGGACAGCTTACTCGTGAGGAGGATAAGGTCTGGCTCGCCTCCTTCCACATGACCGGGAGTGCACAGCAGTGGTACTACGTGTTGGAGCGCGACGCAGGACAGCCGTCGTGGGAGAACTTTCGGCTGCTCTGTCACCAGCGTTTTGGACCGGCCCTATCAACTAATCACTTGGCCGATCTCGCTCGTCTTCCGTTCGGCGCTTCCGTGGATGCCTACATGGACGCTTTTCAGGCACGGTTGGCACACACGGGCAATCTAGTACCGCTGCAACAGGCACAGTTATTCACGGGTGGCTTACCAGAGCACATTCGGGTTGATGTCGAGCTACACGACCCGCAGGACCTGCACCGTGCTATGCGCCTGGCCCGTGCTTATGAGCGCCGGAACTCTTCCAAGGTTCTTGCCCTCCCGGGCCCGTCCCAACGCCCTCCGCGTCGTATATCCTCGGGGCAGGCCAGCGGGGCATCCTCAGCCACTGTGTCATCAGTACCGTCGTCGAGCCGGCCTTTCAAGTACTTGACGCCAGCTGAGATGGCGGAGCGCCGTAAACAGGGTATGTGCTACAATTGTGATGAGCCGTATGTCCAAGGTCACAAGTGCGCTCGTCTGTTCTTCCTGGAAGCTGCCAACTACACTGTCCAAGAACCGCCGGAGTCGGATGATGAGGACCCCGAAGCTGATGCGGCAGCCAAAACTCCATCTATTTCTCTAGCAGCCATTGCCGGCGTTCGCACGGAGGACACCATGCAAGTCTATGTACAGCTCGGCGGCGTACACTGCCTGGCGCTGTTAGATTCTGGTTCTACACACAATTTTGTCAGCGGGTCTGTTGCTCGCCGCGCTGGCCTGCAGTTTCAGCCGTGTCCAGGCGCTGGTGTCACGGTGGCCAATGGGGATCGCGTCGCCTGCCGTGGCCTCGTACATGACGTCGGCATTCGGATCGCGGATGAAGTCTTTTCCGTGGATTGCTACTCCATCCCATTGGACCGGTGGGACATGGTGCTTGGCGTCTCCTTCCTGCGCACTCTTGGACCAATATTGTGGGATTTCGACGACTTGTGTATGGCGTTCACGCGGGGAGGTCATCGGGTGTTCTGGCGGGGCGTGGGCTCCACCCGCCATGACGTACAGTCTACTCGCCTCTACTCGGTTCGCACTACTGAGCAGTCCGTCCTGACCAGGCTGCTCGACTCCTTCGAGGATGTTTTTGCGGAACCAACTGGGCTTCCACCGGCGCGTCCTTGTGATCACAGGATTCACCTGCTGCCGAACACAGCGCCGGTGGCTGTCCGGCCGTATCGTTACCCACAACTACAGAAAGATGAGCTCGAGAAACAGTGTGCAGCCATGCTCGACCAAGGTATCATCCGCCCAAGTACAGCCGCATTCTCGGCTCCGGTTTTGCTGGTGAAGAAACAAGATCACTCTTGGCGGTTTTGTGTGGACAACAGGGCTTTGAACGAACGCACGGTCAAAGACAAATTTCCTATTCCCGTCGTCGAAGAACTCCTCGATGAACTTCATGGTGCCCGCTATTTCACCAAGTTGGACCTCCGATCCGGATATCATCAAGTGCGCGTGCATTCTGGCGATATTGAGAAGACAGCTTTTCGCACTCATCATGGGCACTTCGAGTTTCTGGTGATGCCGTTCGGCCTCACGAACGCACCGGCCATGTTCCAGAGCTTGATGAATGCAGTGCTGCAGCCCTTTCTTCGCAAGTTTGTGCTAGTGTTCTTTGATGACATTTTAATCTATAGCAAATCTTGGTCCGAGCACTTGAAGCACCTCAATGCCGTCCTGACTACTCTGCGCCAGCACCAGCTTCATGTCAAGCGCAGCAAGTGCGCCTTTGCTACGACCTCGGTGGCGTATCTTGGGCACACAATCAATGGGTCCGGGGTGGCCATGGATGGTGACAAAGTTGAGGCCGTCGCTACTTGGCCCCAACCACGTTCAGCGCGGGGTCTGCGAGGATTCCTTGGCCTCGCTGGTTATTATCGACGATTTATCAAAGGGTTCGGGACCATTGCCGCCCCCCTCACCAGTTTGCTCAAGAAGGATGCCTTCTGTTGGTCCCCGGAGGCCTTGGTGGCATTTGATGCTTTGAAGCAGGCACTCTGTGCGGCTCCAGTACTCCAGCTTCCAGATTTCGACAAGCCGTTCTTCGTGGATTGCGACGCGTCCGGGACTGGATTCGGGGCGGTGCTGCATCAGGAGGGGGCGATTGCCTTTTTCAGCCGCCCCTTTGCGCAACGGCACTTGAAGCTAGCAGCATACGAGCGCGAGCTCATCGGGCTCGTCCAGGCAGTGCGACATTGGAGGCCGTATCTTTGGGGTCGTCGATTCACTGTGCGCACGGACCACTATGCCTTGAAGTTTTTGCTCGACCAAAGGCTCTCCACCGTGCCTCAACACCAATGGGTCAGCAAACTTTTTGGCTTCGATTTTTCAGTCGAGTACAGGCCGGGCCGTCTCAATACGGTGGCAGACGCGCTCTCTCGTCGCTTGGAGGATGACCTGTCCCTCCACACGCTTTCGACGCCTGTCTTCGACATCTACAGCGATTTGCGCCGGGAGCTGCAGGAGGATGACCAGCTCCGCGCTCTTCGTGATTCCATTGTCGAGGAGCGTGGTCATCCGTGGCGTCTGGTGGATGGTCTCATCCTGCATGGCCGCCGCATCTACTTGCCTGCCAAGTCCGCTGCCCTTCAGACGGTGCTCCAGTTGGCACACACGACGGGACATGAAGGGATGCAACGCACCCTCCAGCGTCTGCGAGCAGATTTCTTCGTTGACAACGATCGCCGGCTGGTACAGGATTTTGTGCGTTCATGTGTGACATGCCAGCGCAATAAGACCGATGCTCTTCACCCGGCTGGCTTGTTGCAACCGCTGGAGGTGCCTTTTCGGGTCTGGGAGGACATCTCGATGGATTTTGTTGAAGGCCTGCCTAAGGTTCACGGCAAGAGTGTTATCCTCACGGTGGTGGACCGTTTTTCCAAGTATGCACACTTCATCGCCTTGAGTCATCCCTACACTGCCATCTCGGTGGCCCGTGCATTCTTCGAGGCTATTGTGCGGCTTCATGGGTTCCCCAGCTCCATTGTTAGTGACCGTGATCCGGTGTTCACGGGTCATGTGTGGCGCGATTTATTTCGGCTCGCGGGAGTTCAGCTCAAGATGAGCACTGCCTTCCATCCCCAGACGGATGGGCAGTCGGAGGCCGTCAACAAAATGATTGCCATGTACCTACGCTGCCTGACCGGTGATCGTCCTCGAGCATGGCTCGACTGGCTTCCTTGGGCGGAGTACTGTTACAATACGGCCTATCATTCGTCGCTGCGCACGACTCCGTTCCAGGTGGTTTATGGTCGGCCCCCGCCGGCTCTGGTGCCCTACACTGCTGGTTCTTCCCGTACGGATGCTGTGGATGTCTTGCTCCAGGATCGTGATGAGTTCCTCGCTGATGTACGCGAACGTCTTCTTCAAGCTCAGGTCTACTCCAAGAAACAGTATGATGCTCGTCACCGCGCGCTGGAATTTGCAGTTGGTGATTGGGTTTGGCTCCGTCTTCTTCATCGTCCGGCTCAGTCTTTGGTGGCTGGTCCGATTGGGAAGCTCCGGCCCCGGTTCGCAGGACCTTTCCGTGTGCTGGAGCGGATTGGTCAGGTGGCCTACCGTTTGGAGCTGCCTGACGGCGCTCGGATTCATGATGTCTTTCACGTCGGCGTCCTCAAGCCGTTCCGGGGTGATTCGCCACCGACGTCTCCACCGCTCCTGCCGCCTATGCGTCATGGGCGCCTGCTATTGGAGCCTGCTCGTGCTCTTCGTGCCCAGCGACGGCGTGGCGAGTGGCATGTCCTCATTCAGTGGCTGCATCTACCGGAAGCTGACGCTACTTGGGAGCCGCTTGATGATTTCCGTGCTCGTTTTCCCTCCTTTCAGCTCGAGGACGAGCTGTTCGTCGAGGGGGGGAGAGATGTTATGTTCGGCAAGGTTTATGAGAGGAGGGCTCAGCGTCGTGGCTGAACCAGACCATGTAGGGTCGGTTGGGCGTTGAGCTATCCAGTGGTTATCATGTCCTAGTATCTAGGATAGTTATCTATTTAATTTGTTATTTACTTAAGTTAGTTGTGAGTTGGTTAGGACTGCTTGTATAAGTATTGGACTCTTGTTAATGAGAAGGTCAGCCTGGGATTGAGATATTATATCTCCCTTGGGCGCCCAGCCCTTTACTGTTCACGTCACCCTATTGCCGCCTCCATCTAATCTACAGCCCTAGCGCCGGCCACGGTGCCTCCTGTGCGCAAGCGAACCTTCAAGCCCCGTCCTCCCATCCTCCACCGCTACAATCTTCGAAGCTTAAGCTCCCGCAACCCTAGCGCTAACATGGGCAGGGAACTAGCCTCTCCACTAATTGCGATCCAGAAGTGAATCACGCCAATATTGTGCAAGCATAATTTTTGGTTAATAAAAAATGCAAATCACCAATAACTAGTACTCCCTTCATCCCAAATTATAAGTTATTCCAACTTTCTTAAGAGTCAAAGCATCTCGAGTTTAACCAAATTTAATTTTATATAACAAATAATAATATTTATGATACGAAATAAGCATCATTAGATTCTTCATTAATTATATTTTCATAGTATACCTATTTGATGTCATAAATTTTTGTAATTCTCTCTAGAATTTTGATCAAACTTGAGATACTTTGACTAAGAAAGTTTGAATAACTTATAATTTGCAATGGAGGGAGTAGATTAGAATTCATCTGTTAGTTGTTAACATGCAGGCAACCTAGAGTGACTTGTTATGTCTGATGTAACCATCACCACTATCTTGCATATCTATCCTAGGCCAATCAATAGATGACAATTTTTTACTTCACCCAACATTTGTTGTGTCATACAAAATAAAGAAAGTTATCACACCTCGATGATTGAATCACAGTAGTTGACAACAAATGTTTTCTTATAGCAGTGTGTATATAAATAAACTACATTAAACTCTCACGGCTATACTCAGAACTGTATCTGTGCTTTGTGTTTCAGTTCAAATAGATCAGGGTATAATCAGGTTTCTGTGTATCACAAACCAATCATTGGAGGCCATAAGATAGAAAAACACATATCAACATTTAAGTTCATTATTTTTTATTTCAAGCTATTTGTAAATTAACTATATCAAACATTAAACTTACTTACTGAGGGAAGTAATACGTGATTTGGGCAGCAGAATTTGCTAGAAAGTATCAATTAACAATTATTCAATTATCACCTGAAATGCAACCAAATTTTAGAAAAAGACACAGCACATATACAGCTTTAACATTTTTATCAGATCTAAAATAAAAAGGCACGATAAAAAGGTGCGTATCTAATATTGTGATCCTTTGGGTATGTGGATGTTGGTGTAACCAGGATTCCTTACCCTTATCAGTTTGCTGCGCATGGGAGATCTTTTCAGTAGCAGTACAAGTATAGATGAGAGCAGAAAGGTAATAATACCTATAAAGAATGCAGAGCTATTGAAGCAACAGTTAAACATCACGAAAAAAGCTACTAGTGACTAATAACCAAATATTAACCTTCCTGTGGAAATTCGACACAAAATGATGTGACCTTGGCACATTATTCCCAATGAAAACATAGACCTACTTATGCAGTTATTCAATTATAATCATAGCATGGCAGCTTTTCAACTGCTAAACTGGAAGATAAACAGGAACCATCAAATCCAGCTCCAGAATATGATCAAGATTATATTCGTTATCGAGCAACAAACTCCATAGGCAGAGATATAGGGATCTTCTCACACAGAGAAGGAGGGAGGAAGGATCAATGAAACTTTATGGCAAGACAGTGTTTGATCAATGAAATTGTATGTGCAAGACAGTTAACACTCACATGTTCACTCTGGAATGCAAGTTGCCAAATACATACATTTGTTGTTATTCATTAATGAACAACAAAACTAGATATAGGATCAAGGAAGAATGAATCACAATCACTTGGTTGGCGTACGTTAGTTGACCACCACAAATTAAAACCAATATCAGAAACTCTTGTTAAATATGGAAATTATAGCTAATGTACTTGGTTGGTCTACATTAGTTGTAGGAAACAGTAGATAACACTCAGGAAGGTTAAATACTAAAAAGAATTTGGTCACAAATTTGCTGATCATCACAAGGTTCTCAATTGTGATCAGAATTAAAACTCTATGGCTGAATGAACTGACAATGTTCCTTGCATAATGCATCTAATGACATTTATATGACTGAACCACAGCTCAACAAACAGAGTAACTTGAATCATAATTCATAAATGTAGAGTTTAAAGGCCCATTGGCCCAACTTGGACCTGTCTGGAATGGTGGCCCATTGGCCCAACTTGGACCTGTCTGGAATGGTGGCCCGTTGGCCCAACAGAGTAACCTCACTTTACAGAATGGACAGTTTTGATCCTCAAAATTGACCAAGCTGTGGAAATTCATCTGAATATAAGCAAACATAATAATCAGCTCCTATTCTATTCAAGATCAGCCTTCACATGAAAATTTAGATAAACAATAAGTTATTAATACCAAATGTTCTGCTACATTAAATGGCAAATGAGTTAGCCCCATGAAGTTAACAGATGGTAGGGCCTCAGAAGAGGAATACTAAAGTGACAAAACCATGACAGACTAATCTACATAAGAAATGGTTCAAGGCTTCAAGCAGGTTTTACATGATAGGTTGACGGTTAATTTTCAGAATATAACACTAGGCAAAATTACTAGTAATTGCCACAGCCTTCATTGAGCAAACCATGCTAACACAAACATCCGCATCTCAATCGATTTGACAAAGTTGCACAGTTATATGTAAAGAAATAGTATAAATGCCAGTACCAATTCTTACAGACAATGATATGGTCCCAGAAATTCTACCACTAGATGGTTGCACCACACCCATCATCCCCATATCGTAAGTGCTTTGCTCTTGAAAAATTCAATGAGCTAGCAATTCATTTCCATATATTATTAACAGCACAGCATCCCTACCACATATGTCTCACAATTATTAAAATTTGATTAGTATAATAGCCTGATAAAATCAACAAATCATTGTTAGCATAGAAATAGAATCATAATCAACTACTCCCTCCATTCCACACTATAAGTCGCTGCTTTTTTGGTACATCCATTTTGCTACATGTCTAGATATAATGTATGTCTAGATACATATAAAAATCTATGTACCAAAAAAGTCAAAGCGACTTATAATTTGGAACAGAGGAAGTACAAATTACAGCAAAGAAGATGAATATGATTTTGCTACAATGCATTTAGAGTTGACCATTTAGCTGCAGCAGAGTCATATAGTAGTTTAAGTCATTGAAAAAACCTGCAACTGACAATAACTTCACGGGTCAAACATGACATGAACTCAATTGAGAATATCTAGATCTAGATAGCTCTTTATCGCTGATCCTGCCCTAGCAAACATGCCAAACCCACTAACAGCACATGTATCTGAATTGAGTACTTGACACAACAAATAAACAAGTAAATAATCATGCATATAAGAATATTATATATTTATAGCCAATTATACAGAACACAAAATAAAACTAATTTGATTATCCATACTAACCAACCAAAATGAATAAAATAAAGGTTCGGTGTGCAAACTTAAGGAGTAGACATTATAATTTATAACTTCACAAATTAGATGTCTTAGAAATTACACGACCACTTCGTACCAGCTTAGTTGTATGAAAATATTAAATGGTGGCATCTTTATTTTCTGGCAAAGAGTGGGTACTATTATGCATATTTCAGAAAGTTATTTCTGATTAGCATAGCTGGCACAGTAAACTACGAGCATCGAATTATAACTTTTTCACTAAAAGCCGCTTAAAGAAACAGGCCAGGATCATTGGCTTATAGGTAGAGATCCCCAGGCATCTAGGTTTGTCAACATAAGATTCTTTTTTTAAGGAACATATATGACTCATGAGTTACCTTCAATACTGGGGCACTATGACCTCACAACTGTAGTAGTTATTATTTCTACACATGGCATACCATTCTTCAAAGACACCATTGATTTGAGAGGTTATGATGCAAAACTCACTACTCTTAGTAGCATCAACACATTTCAGATAAATGATGCAAAACTCACTACTCTTAGTAGCAATTTCAACACATTTCAGATAACTCTTTAAAGACACAACATTGGGATTTGAGAGGCATGATAGCGATTGCATACCAAAGTTAAGAGTATCAAACTGGGTGTACCTAGATCACAGTAAAACTGAGCACAATGTTCTTCACTTGCCAACCATACAGTACAGCATTATTCAAAGTACACAACTTGGATCTAGAAGCATAAAGACAACAATAGTAAAATGAAAGAGAACCCACAAAGAGAAATCACCCAGAGCAGCAAACAGCACTGCTAATACCAACCAATTCCTCAAATGGCTGCACCATTGCTTCTCCTCGCCAGCTTGTTCCATTCTGTGTGGAATGAACCTGGACGGTCAATGCGCTCATAGGTGTGTGCACCAAACAGATCCCTCTGTGCTTGGATCAGGTTTGCAGGTAATCGACTTGATCTGTAGGTATCAAAGTACGAAAGGCTAGCAGTCATTCCTGGTGTGCTAATGCCAGCCTCCACCGCCCGTGCCACAACCCACCTCCACGCATTCTGCCGCTGCACCATCTCCCTTGCAAACTCTCTGTCAACAATCAAATTGGCAAGCTCAGGATTTCTGTCATACGCCCTCTTGATCCTATCAAGAAACCTCGCACGGATAATGCATCCGCCCTTCCAAATCCTGGCAAGCTCTGCAAGGTTAAGGTTCCAACCCTTCTCCACACTTTTCGCTCGCAGCAGATTCATGCCCTGTGCATAGCTGCAAATCTTCGAGGCGTAAAGCGCTTGCCTGACCCTATCCACCAGCACCTTCTTATCAACTTTAATCGTCTCCAACAGCCCTGCTGGCATCCCCTCTTCCTCGAGCACCCCAGCAGCCGCAACCCGTTCATCCTTCAACCCTGACAAGTACCTCCCATCCAGTGATGCGGCAATTGTGGGTGCTGCCACTGCAAGCTCTGCGGCCTGCTGCACCGTCCATTTCCCAGTCCCCTTCATCCCAGTCTTGTCTAGAATCTTGTCAACCAGCGCCCCGCCGCTCCCATCCAATGGGTCGGCCACGGTGAATATATCCGCGGTGATCTCAACCAAGAAGCTCTCGAGCTCCCCCTTGTTCCATTCCGCAAACACATCGGCAATCTCCGAGTTGGACAGGCCCCCAACTCTGCGGAGCACATCGTATGCCTCAGCGATGAGCTGCATATCGCCATACTCGATCCCGTTGTGCACCATCTTAACGAAGTTGCCGGCACCACCGGGCCCAACGAAGGTGACGCACGCCCCGTCTTCCGTCTGCGCCGCGGCCTTCTCGAGGATGTCCCTGATGTTGTTGTAGGCATCGACGTGGCCGCCGGGCATGAGCGAGGGCCCGTTCCGCGCGCCCTCCTCGCCGCCGGACACGCCCATCCCGAGGTACAGGATCCCGCGCGCCGCGGCCTCCTCGATGCGCCGCTCCGTGTTCTGGTACCACTCGTTGCCACCGTCGACGATGGCGTCGCCGGGCTCGAGGTAGGGGGAGAGCGCCTGGATGGTGGCGTCGACGGCAGGGCCCGCCTGGACGAGGAGCACGACGGTGCGCGGGCGGGCGAGCGAGAGCACGAACCCGCGCGGGTCGCGGTGGCCCAGCACCGGCAGCGCGCCCTCGTCCCGCGCGCGGGAGAGCGTGGAGTCCACCTTGGCGGCGGTGCGGTTGTAGACGGAGATCGGGAACCCCTTCTCGGCGATGTTGAGCGCCAGGTTCTGGCCCATGGTGGCGAGGCCCGCTAGGCCGATACGCGGTGGAGGGGCGTGGGCCGCGGCGGCCGCGGGGGACGCCGGCGCCGGAGAGGCCATCGCCGGGTAGGGTTTGGGCGCTGGCGGCGGTGAGGTGGTGGAGGAGGAGCGGGGATGCGAGGTGGCCGAGGAGAGAGATTGGGGAACGGAGGTGAAGGTGGACAGGGGTGTAGGGGATAGAAATAGAAATATTCCCCGGGGTTTTGGATGGGGTCCTTGGGTTTTGGGGCCACCTCACTCTCTTCCGTTCTTTCACGGGGCGGCGGACTCATCGAGGCGGCCAAACGCCAAAGGGTTAGGGGCGGACTCTTATTTTTGTAATCCTACGGCTCTTGGACCAACCGGCGCGCACAGCACAGAACACAGATCCTGCCTCCAGGCTTGGTGGCCGGTCGGTAAGTCCAAGGGCCAGCTGCCGCTCGGCGCGCATCGGAGGCGCCCAACCCACCAAAGCTCGTGTCCCCCAAATCCAACAAGGCTCGGCGGGGGCGGCCCTTGGCAACCAACGGCCATGCGTGCTCCATCCATCCCCATCATCCCCCCAAGCCATAGCCATCCATGGAACCTGACTGACTTGGCCAGTCGGCCGGGCAAAAGTCATACTCGCTGCACTCTTGGAGAAGACAAGGGACCCAACTTCGATTTGCCGATTGCTATACAAAGCTCCGAATCTCCACAGGAAGCCAAGTGCTAGGAGCGATGGAAAGGCTCATGGCTCCCGCCAAGAGGAACCAGGAATCCAAGCCTTATCAAACCTGACTCGTCATCAAGAAAAAGAAAACCAGTGAAACAGCGAGGTCAGCTCTACAAACTTGCTGGGGCCGCAGCATCCTACTCTTTCAGCATCTTCGAGCTCAACTGACTGCACAGTTGCAGGGTTAATTAGAACATCTCCGACAGTTTTGCAAATAGCTTTGTCATCCTCGTTTTTTTGAAAAAACTCAAAAACTCCTCTCCAACAGTTTGACATCTTTAAGGAATTGGCAAAAGAGCAAGCAATCAACGTATATATGCGCGCATCGGGAAACCACGCATTCGCTTAGCATCAGTCTTTCTCGCGAGGCTCTTCGTTGCTTAACAGGACTCTTCGTTCGCTTAGCAGGCATCTTCGTTTCTTAACGGAGCTTTTGAATTTTTAGAAACAAAATTTGCCAAACTATTGGAAATGCGATCTTTTTTTCTTACCCATATTATTTTAGGAGTTGGCAAACAGAAAAGATTTGAAAAAACCAAATTTGCCAAACTGTTGAAGATGCTCAGATTAAGAGTAATGCTGACGAGCTGCACCTGCTCTGCACGGCTCCAAATCGTACACCGTCGCCGCAAGTGCAAGCGCTTGAACCTGTCTTCGTCAAGCACAGCACTAGACTTTCTACCCCCAGCAGCACAGCACGCGAAAAACGAAGCAGAACGAACGCTTAAAAACCTACCAGAAAGTAGTTACCTTGCGTCAAAACTGGAAACTGAAACAATCAGGGCACGCATGAAGGCAGCCAGATACCAAACAGTACGGAGCTCTACCAGGTACACAACAGCAATTTCGGTTACATGATTCTCACGAGGCAGTGGCGCAAACGTTACAACCTCACAGGGGCACACACACCAGTAGGCCCTTGCAACAGGGTATGATGCCCAGATCATCTCACTCGCAGTTGAGTCATCAACTCGTTCCAGATAAAAGGGAGCCGGTTTTTGTAGAGTTCACTTAAGCGACCAGAGTACACAATCGCAACTAATAAGGGGAGAAAAGTCTCCCACGGAACATTCAGCACCATCACCAAAAACAAGCTAGTGCGATGTCCGGTTAATTTTTATGTAGTACCAGTCTGACTGATTTCACCCACCGAGTCCAAAGGCTGGGGCTCCACAGATAAGCCACCTGCAAAAATTAACAGAGCAAAACGTGAAGCAACTATAGCAAAATCGATGAAAAGACCAGTGCATGGTCCCAGCAGAAGACTATGATATCAGGGACGGAAAGCTGTAATGCCAACATGAAGCATCATTGTGATTGGCAGATAAGGTTAATCCCAGCAAAATGCATACTAACAGCTAGTACTACTAGAACTCTGTTTTGTGCCAGCGAGCAAGTAAACTTGTAATGATCAAAGATAATAACAATCCACCAGGAGAAATTATAGAGTATATATTACCATTACACTGCCATTTTCATCTCTATCTTCTGGTGAGGATCATAGCCAACCAGCTTGAAATCTGATGCCATGAAAGAATCTATATCCTTTTTTGAAGGATTTATCTTCAAAATCTGCACATAAGGCCCACACAGAACTTAGAAGATGCATGGTCACAGAAAGTAAACAAAAAGAAACATCAAAATAGTTCTATTATGAGTGGCTCACTGGAAATGGTTTAGGCATCTTCTGAATTTGCTCCTCCAGAGCTCGAACATGAGTTCTATAGACATGAGCATCCCCTATAACATGGACAAAATCTCCAGGAGAAAGATCTTGCAAGATTAAGACACAAAGGGTTAAAGTTAAGACATAAAGGGTTAGAATTGAAAAACAGACTACTAGCTTCTATCAGTTAGATACAAGAAACATCGAAAGAAACGAAGGGACAACATACAAGATGGCATCACAAATCCTTGCAGCAAATAAATTATTCACAACTTGTTAAAAAAAATATCTAGAATATAGCCCCAAGACTTGTGTGTGTGGTATGACAAACAACATGGAAGATTGGTTGCTATACGTAAAAAAGGAAAATCAAAGTGTGGAATAAATGGTTCCAAACAAAACTAGTCTAAACTAGAATAGTACAACCAATAAGGTTTGTATTAAGGTGCATAATAAACATTGCACTAAGTGGAAATATTAAGAACCTACCACAAACTTGAGCGATCATGTATGTCAGAACAGAATATGATGCGATGTTGAATGGAACACCAAGCCCCATGTCTGCAGAGCGTTGATACATCTGGCAGGATAGCTCCCCATTTTCCACATAAAACTGGAAGGTGAAAAGGTTGAATGCAAATGTTCTTAGCTGACAAAATTATATCAAAAATAAAATGCAAGCAATGTTACAAACATAATTATCAAGGCAAAATTTATGTTCAGCAATCTACTTCTCCTATAATTTAGAAGTAAAAAAACTAATATTCAACATACAATGGATTAGTACAAGAGTGCACATCATGGAAAAGTCTAAAAAGGCCAATAGTTAACTCTAAACTTAAATCAAGCTGACAAATTATACTAACTTGTGCAAACATGTGGCAAGGAGGAAGAGCCATCTTCTTGAGATCTGAAGGATTCCATGCTGACAAAATTATTCGGCGGTCATCAGGATTATTCTTGATCTTGTCAATCACATCCATTAGCTGATCAAAACCTTTTCCAGTATAGTCAGCATGCATGTCAGTGTATCTGTCAAATATGTCAACTTTATCAGAAAACATGAACAAGACAGCACGAGAGGAGGGAAGGAGAGGAATGTAAGCTTACTCAGCACCAAAGTGACGCCATTGGAATCCATAAACTGGACCTAGATCACCTTCCTCCCTGTGTGCCAAGCCAACACTAGAAAAGATGGCCAGGTGGATTAGATATCAAGAACAGAGATATATTTTATTTGCAGCTTATATCCAATAGATAGATACCTGTCAAGATACTCTCTTGAAGCATTGCCATCCCAGATATGAATACCCTTCTCTTGCAAAACCTACAAATTGAATGGTGTGTTTAGAAAACAGGACCATTCAAGAAATAGTTTAATCCACTCAGGATTTGGGGAAGAATTCTGGCATTTCTTTTTCTCGAAAACTTAGGAGAGCTGTGCATCATTTCATTAATGAAGAAAAGAGTACACACACACACTCTGCAGACTGCAAGAGTGCGCGACCACATGCACGCAAAGAATTCTGACATTTGAAAAGGATCAAGTAAATAGTAGTAATGGCTTTCTGCCCCCCAAAACACCTAAAAAGATTGACATATGAACCGAACAGAAATGATACATGACCTGGGTACAAGTATTATTGGAACTAACCCCTCAAAGAAAAAATGGGGGCAATTAGTTGCACGTTATGGGATCTCCTCTTTGGCTCTCTCCCATGTCTACTCCTACCTAATGACTGATACAATAAGGCACATAGTACACAAAAAAATTAACAGCTTAGTCTTACACTATTAATGAGTTAGGTTGCATATATATAATATGAAAAAAGATAAAAGGAGGAGAGAGCACATTTAGTGATTGAATTAGGCAAGGATGTAAAAGGAAGAAAAGAAGAAAGTACCCAGAAATGATTTCATGCAAAACTGAAAAACCCCAAAAGGACTTCTGTTTGTAATTGAAAGTAGCAAAAAATGAAACGATTTTTTTTTAAATTAAAGTTGCAGGTATCAACACAGCATGGTTGAGAAAAAGATTTGTAGATTTTCCAAAACTAGAATAAAGTGCCATAAGCATCATGGCATGTGAGTTGTGAATACAGATTAAGGCAAATATACCTACAATAAATCAAAATATTGGCTAAAGACAGCACTTGACCCATTTTAATCCTGCGCACCTTTGCATTTGTTGAGCCACTGATGAACCAAAGGAGTTCTTCGACAACACCACGCCAAAATACCCTCTGTTAAAGAGCACATGTTATTGCATTACTCAAGAAATGGTAGCTAAATATATGGTAACATAGTTATTCAAACTTTCCGAGAAATGTCATGTGGTGGGCCTTGGAAAAGCACAAAGTACCAACTAAGTACGTTACCCTCATCAAGGATATGTACAGGGATGTGGTGACGTTTGTCCGAACATGTGATGGCGACACCAGTGACTTTCCAATTAAAATAGGACTGCATCAGGGGTCAGCTTTGAGCCCTTATTTATTTGCTTTGGTGATGGATGAGGTCACAAGGGACATACAAGGTGATATCCCGTGGTGTATGCTCTTTGTTGATGATGTGGTGCTAGTTGACGACAGTAGGACAGGGGTTAATAGGAAGTTAGAACTATGGAGGCACACGTTAGAGTCGAAAGGGTTCAGACTTAGTAGGACCAAGACCGAGTACATGAGGTGCGATTTCAGCGCGACTAGGCATGAGGAGGGAGACGTTAGCCTCGATGGGCAAGTGGTGGCCAAGAAGGATACTTTTCGGTATTTAGGATCGATGCTACAAAAGAATGGAGACATTGATGAAGATGTTAGGCATAGAATTTCAGCCGGCTGGTTGAAATGGCGTCAAGCTTCTGGCGTCCTCTGTGACAAAAGGGTGCCTCAGAAGTTGAAAGGTAAGTTCTATAGGACGGCGATTCGCCCGGTGATGTTATACGGTGCTGAGTGTTGGCCTACAAAAAGGCGACATGTCCAGCAATTGAGTGTAGCAGAGATGCGTATGTTGTGTTGGTGTTGTGGGCACACAAGGAGGGATAGAGTCTGGAACGACGATATTCGGGATAGGGTTGGGGTGGCACCAATTGAGGAGAAATTGATTCAACATCGGTTGAGATGGTTTGGACATGTTTAACGGAGGCCTCCTGAGGCGCCGGTGCGTAGTGGGGTTCTAAAGCGGGCCGATAATGTAAAGAGCGGTAGAGGTCGACCTAAACTAACTTGTGACGAGTCCTTTAAGAGAGACCTTAAGGAGTGGAATATCTCTAAGGATTTAGCTATGGACAGGAGCGCTTGGAGACTGGCAATCAACGTGCCTGAACCGTGACCTCTTTCTGTCTTGTGCCATTTATGTCCCTTTATGTGTCTCCCTATTTACCATCTCTTTTGGGTTTCATCTCTAGCCTACCCCAACTTGCTTGGGACAAAAGGCTATGTTGTTGTTGTTGTTGTATAGTTATTCAAACTTTCTTTTGGACTTTGGATTGGACTCTTGATGTTTAACATATGGTGGCCTTAAGGCTCTCTATTCACATGTTGAGGAGAATGTTTTACAGGTAAGCAGGTACGTATAAAAAAAGAGTTGGTAGAATGTTTGAAAAGAATGTTGCCCTGGATCTACATATCTGTGTCTAGATAACAATAACTGTAGCACACAAGAGCTCTATTAACACAATGAACTGTAGGATCAAATGTACTCATGGTCTCACACAATATGTCTATCTTAATAACATATCAATAAGTGTATAGCTATCTCAGATAAACAATAACTAAACTAGTGTAGATGATTCAACAAAAACTGAGAATTCAGAAAAGAGAGTATGGGGGTCATAAAAGAAGAAAATTAAACCAGCATCAACTTGATTGCAAATACTGTAACAAAAGAAAATAAAAGGACAGTACAAACCTAATAAACATTCATTTGAAAATTAACAAGCACAAAGCATTGAAGACATACAGCTTTGCAAACACTGATTTGCCTTTGTTTCTTCTCATGTATCATTAAAAAACTAAACAATTTGCAGCACATTCCTACTGCAAATTTTGACTCACTGTTAAATCTGAAAACTACAACATATATGTTTGCGTACCTTTGTTGTCAGCAGAGGAAAATTTTTCCTTAAGTTGAACCGCATCTAATAAGAAAATGAATGACAAATTATTTTTCCTGGTTGATCAAATTGAATATTCAAAGTTAAGGAGAAATACCTGACACCCAAATTTTGACAATGTTCCAGTTCCTGTCCTGTCATTTTTCTGAGCACCAGACCTTATAATATCTTCAACAAGATTGAGATATTGATACTCCTCATGGCGGTCATATACCATCTTGGGGAGAAAAGAGAAATTCTCTATTTCAAATTTGTCATTCTTGGTATCAACCTCAGTTGATTCCTTGCCATTTGACTCATGAGTTTCTGCCACTGACTTTCTAACACGAACAAAAGTCACAAAAGAATGCCTAATGTTGCTCTCTACCACTGGGAAAGATGAATACCATGGCTGGAACACTGAGAAGTCAACTGGAGGGATGAAAGTGTCACACTCAATGCTCGACTGAATGTCAGTTAGATGGATAGCCTCACATGCAGGTCCATTAAGATATTCTCTACATAAAAATATTGCAGAAGGGTGAATAGCATTGCAACACAGTTACATGCAGCAACAGAATACATGTGCAATATGTTGTTCCAAAAGGTAAATAACTCACCTCAGTACCTGCCCACCTCCTACAACAAAAACTTTCTCAATTGATAAGCAGTATGGAGTTGATGCTAGCAGTTCTAAGGCAGACTTCATGCTTCCACATATAACAACATTCTCTACTGTTGCAAAATCAAAACTACCAGATCGAGTAAGTATGACATTCAAACGACCAGGCAATGGCCTTGACTTAACAGGAATGCTCTCCCATGTTTTCCTTCCCATTATAACTGCATTCTTCTTGGCAGGATCAGATGTAGTGAGTGTAAGCTCTTTGAAGAATTTAAGATCACCAAGAAGCTTCCATGGCAAGACCCCATCCTTCCCAATGCCCATGTCACGAGTGGCAGCAACAACAACCTGATAGTTCCTCTGAGGACCACTCTGTGAATCACCACTGGCCGGAGCTGCAGCCATTGCCATCAGTCGGGACTGACTAAAGTGGTATGGTCTTGATTTGGTGCTCAGGTACAGAAATTGAGGTTTTCTAAATTGAGAAATGGGTGAGCAAGCAGTGCTGGAAAATCTTGCAACCTGAATTTGTGGGAGCATTGTATAAGCTAGCAATTTGATTAACCATTAAAAAAATAAATATACAGAAATATAATCATAATTGAACAACAAAGGCCCCAGGATGTCCCAGTGTTCAATACAACCAACTGTAGGCAGATAAATTAAACTACAATGGCTCAAGTACTTCTAAGAGTTCAATAAAAGAAATGGTATGCATATGTTTTCTAAAACTCTACTATTTTTCTTTAGAAAAGAAGCGGACAAAACCCTCACAAGTCTGAAAGTTTCTGTAGAACAAACATGTAGTAGGTTCCTACGGCAACTTGTTCAACAAAGTACAGTCAGGAAGAAGCTGCATTTTGTCAGAACTCAAAGGCCTTTAGATGCAAAATGCTACCGCAATACATTTCGCTAGTAGTGTATACTCTGCATGCATGCCGAGAAAACCTAGAGATGTACGCTCCAGCTCTGAGCACCTCTGCAACTAACATCTGGATCCAGAACTACAAACAACAAACATTATCTTGGTTGATTGCACTATTGAAGCAAATGGAAGAATATAAAACAGAAAAGTGGCATGATATGTGGTTCCCAAAATGCTGAAACTATTATTACTATGTGACACAATCAATTCAAACCAGTGTACATGATTACAATTCTATTGTAAACTGTGGAAGGAGTTGGATTTTAAAAAAGGCCAAGTTACAATCAAACAGATAAAATAGAGCACACAGTTCCCTTACTAGTATGTACTTAGCATGCAAGGGACCATACGCATGACATAGCACCCTCTTACAATTAACAGTGAAATATTGATAGCAGCAGCAACTACATTGGTTATTGAGAATCAACACCAGCAATGAGTTTGGCTGGTGTGGACCAACAACAGCAATGAGTAGAACAGTTGGTGCAACACCTTGAACGATCAAAAAGGCAGGACGAAGAAAAACTGAACCAACCAGACAAGCTTCTGGATTTCTAAAAATGCAGGAATTTCCACTGCTATATATGCTGAGGGAACAACCTGGCTACAGGGGGGAAAAGGAGATCGAAGTTTGCAGGCATAATACATGTATAGTTAATAGGTCAGATCAGATCGGAATACAAATAGCTTATACGTTAGGGTTTGGGCGCTCGGTTTCGCACAGCAAGAACGGAAGAGGAGGGGTGGGGGTACCTGGTGGATGCTCGTCGTCGGCGAACTGGCGAAGGGCCCGAAGATGGGGGTTTGGGCCCCTGGCGTACGGCGGTGGCGGCGGTCCCCCGACCCCCAGTCGTCGCCACCAGAGTAGACACAGAGAGCGCACTCGAGGGGCGGCACGGGACACGAGAGAGCGTATGCGGGGGGAACGGCCGAACGGTAGAACAAAAGGAGGTCGGCGCCGAAGAGGCCGTTTGTATATGGGCTGAAATAATATCATACTTTTTATTAGGCCGACGACTTTCATCCTAATTTTAGGGGTGTTTAGTTCCTTCAAAATTCTAAATTTTTACACTCTCTATCACATCAATCTTTAGACGTATGCATAGAGCACTTAATATAGATAAAAGAAATAACTAATTACACAGTTTGGTTATAAATCACGAGACGAATCTTTTGAGCCTAATTAGTCTATGATTGGACACTAATTACCAAATACAAACGAAAGTGCTACAGTATCAAAATTCTAAATATTTTGGATCTAAACACCCCCTTAGTTAGGGGCCTTGTCGGTCTGTCCGGCAGCGGCCAAGGGGTTGCTACCTCGCCTGATCTAGGGTTTCTTTTGAAGCTTTTGATCTTGTCGGTGAGATCTTTTGTTCCTCCTTTGGCTTCTTCATGATTGTTGCACTGTCCGGAGAGGCTCTAGGGAGGTTTGCCTACCACTATTCTGAGGAAAAATAATCACGACATGGCTCCCTTTTTAGGCATAACTTGGACATGGCTTACCCACTCACTGTGTGGCACGGGATAAATAATCACGACATGCAAAAGTTTCAAAACTTCCTTTTTAACAACCTTCCTCATCACATTGTTTAGTCTATGTTGTGGCTCTCTAGAATGTGGAACAGTAGGATCTGTTGGAATGCGATGGGTGCAAAGGGTAGGACTAATTCCTTTAAGATCTTGGAGCGAGTAGCCAAAAGCTGATCGATGTTTCTCTAAAACAGCCATTAAGCAAAAAGTTTGTTCCTGAGTGAGTTTATCACTTATGATCACAGGAAACTCTGGATCATCATTTAGAAAAGCATATCTAAGACCGGATGGTAAAGGTTTAAGCTCTATAGGAGGTCTAGGTGGCTCTGCAAACTCGTCTAAAGGTTCAGGTTCAGAGTAATTAGCCTCTTCTTCTATGAAGAATTGAGCATCATCCTCTAAACCTGAGTCGACTAAGAATTCTAGAGAAGTAGCCATAAATTCCTCCAGCGGGTCAGATTCTGGATAAGATTCGGTCCTAGTACTTAGAGAATGAGATATGGACATTGGGAATTGGAGTTTCTTTCCAAAACAAATGTTTATTTTCCCTGTTTGTCCTTCATAAAGGAGTATTCTAAAAGATTGTCCTATCAACAGGTCGAATTCCCATATGGGGAAGACATAAAAGCTCAAATGAACCAAGGTTCCTTCTACCTGGATTGGTTGGATATGTAAAATTCCTAGACTGGGGACAATGTGTCTTGAAAGACTCTTCATCAATTTTGTAGTTGGGGTTAATGTCATGTGCCCCATTAAGTGTTGTGCAAGTGAAACAGACATGATATTAATGCCCACAACTGGATTATAGCGAGCATCTATGTGATCGGAATTAAATGAGCACCGTATTGGAAGAGAGGGTGAATCCAAATGGATCACATCAGAGGAAAGCTCTGATTCCTCTAACCATTCACTGCTTATGACCGACACTAGCTCTGCTGAAGTGCTTCTATAAAAAATATCCTCAGAAGGATTCAAAGATTCTCTAAGGTGATTATGATGATTCTGTGGTTTCTTTATAGAATAGTAATTCATAACGTTTCTAAAATCGGAAAAAAGATCGGGTTCGATATCAAGCATAAAATCAGGAAACAGAATTTCTTTTTCTTCTTCTTCTTACTCAGAACTTGGAATAGCTGAAGTAGATGGTATATCTGGCAAAGAATTTGCTTAGCCACTTGAGGTTCTTCTTCTAGGAGATTATCTAATTCAGAGGATAGGATTTGATCTAAGATTAATCTTGCTTTTTCTGATGAAACATGCAAGAATGATCCTTCTAGAAGTTGTATCGAGCAATTGCTTACTATTTTTATGAAGTCCTTTATAAAAATGTTGAAGAAGAATAGGGTCTTGTAAACTGAGGTCTGGGCCAGATGCTAAAAGAGTAGTGAAACGATTCCAGGACTCCGGCCAAAGATTCACTAGGTTCTTGCTTAAAAGTCAGAACCTTGATTCTAAGGTCGATGATTTGGGAGATAGGGTAAAAATCTAGGCAAAAATTAGAACGTAAGGATCCCCAATCTCCTTGTTGCTTGCCTACGGCTTTATCATACCATTGTCTAGCTTTTCCCTTTAAAGAGAAAGGAAATAGCTTCCAACATAAAGTTTGATCAGACATGCCCTTTATGCGAAGAAAGTCACATGTTTGCTCAAAGTCTCTAATATGAAGGTAAGGGTTTTCGTCTACTCCTCCTGAAAAGGATAAGCTTTGGACCATTGCAATCAACCGCGGACTCAGCCTATAGTTAGGAGTTTGGATAGGTTGTGATGACTCCCATGGTACTAGGCTGGTCTCCGTGGGTGCAAAAAATTGAAAGATAGGAATTAAATTTATGTTATCCATAAGGATAGAAAAAGGCAAGAAGAATAAGATAAGAAATAAAAAGGAAAAGATAAAAGTATAGGTACAAGGTAAAGCAAGACTTAAGGTTAACTCAGCTGACGTCTTTCTCCCCGGCAACGGCACCAGAAATGCTTATTGATATTAGATATGCACACGAAGGAATTCAAGAGAAATAATCTGTAAGCGCACGGATACCGGTGAGCACTTCACCCGAGAGATAAGTCCAGAGTATCATATTTGTTTTATCTGCAAGGAGAAAGCGTGCGATGACTAACCTATTCTTTACTATTACCCTTGGGCCGCACTACAAGGTGGTGAAGATATAAGCGATTAGAGAGAACTACGACAACAGTCTGGTTCCAACCTATGGCAAGCTATGATACTATTGGTCTTAGGGGAAATACCGATGGAAAAGAGACACCACATAGGATGCTTGACCAGGGTACTTAAATCCTACCAAACCTTCTGACGGGAGGAGACTTCAAAGGTAATAATGGGATTGTCACGTCCCACACTACTACTCACTAATCCAGCCAGATAGGGGATATCCATGAGTATTCCTAGCCCAAGCACCACGCTTATGCTATGAATGATTACTCTATTCCCTACGCGAAGCGAATAAAGTAAACTCGTAAACCAAAGAACAATAATAACAACGTACTTACTTAGTATTAGAAGTTGAATTACCGAAGAATCCTAGAACCAAGCCTCGGGTTAGGAGACTTGACCCCGTAGATATAAGCTTGGAGAGGAGACACCGACAGGCCGGGCTTCCTCCAATCTTCTACCTCCACTCTAACTTTCTCAATCTAGAAGAATAACTCTAATCTCACATAGAGACTACAAAGCTAAACTCTCTTTTATGTGCCCTAGAGAAAGATCCATTCAAGGGACCCCTCTTAGGTGAATTCTCTCTGGAAAATATGAATTAGGGTTTCTGAACTCTCTCCTCCAGGGGTCAATGGCCTTGCTTATATAGCCCTCTAGGAAGCACCACAGTCCTCGGATCAAACCGACCTTGATCAATGATTTTTATTCATCCTCAAAGGCGATGGAGGCAGGATCCGCGAGGTGGAAGGTGATTGGCTTCCTGGGTGGGGCGGCCGCCCCTGGGGTTAGCGCCCGCCCCTATCACAGTGACAGGTGGGTCCCACCTCCCAGGGTTTGGCTTCCCAAACCTTCTAGATTATACTTTTTCCATACGTGGCCCTTTCTCTTTATGTAAACCTGACATGTGGGCCATCTTTGATTATTTTTAGCTGACACCCTGTAGAAATAGATATTCACCAAAACTCGTGGAATTCTGTCAGTTAAACACCTAGTCTATGGTGGTAATTAATTTTGTAGCATTCTTTTACTTAAGTTGATGGTTAAAAATGATAGTTAACTACCGTCAACACCCGGTTTGCTTGAAGTACTAGTTGCATAGGTTTGTGTGACCTTGCAAGCTAGAATTGATTTGGTGAGCTCTAGCTAGCTATTGGTATTTATTAACTTGTCACTTGTTTTAATAGCCACCTATTGTTTACCTACATCTCCTAACATTACTTTGCTAGGTTGTCATCCCCAGTGATGGTGCCAAAGATGCTTATTGGTACTACTTAACACCACTACTAGAATAATACTAAGTAGTTCTCTATCATTTTATGTGACTAGAAATAATATATATATGAAAAAAAGAAATATGCATGTGCACAGATAATTATACTATTGTAGCACTTCACCTAATAGTATTCCAAGTATCGTTATTTATATTTTACCATAGGGAAGGTGTAGCATGGACACGTATTGATAGCTTATAGTATTTATGGAGAAACAAACTACAACCAATATTTTACTCATAACTAGGGTAAGTCATAAGATAAGATATATATATGACAAGTATTGATCAAGTATAATGATAAATCACTTAGAGCACTCCAATCTATGACATTAGCATGGTCAGGTAGAATATTAGAGAAATAATTTCTAAGTCATTCTAAATTACAAGTCAAAGCATACATTGATTAGTGCAATTACACTTACTAATCATTGCTAAGATCTCTTTTATATCTACACATAAGGGGCATTACATAGGGAAGATTAAGAACAGAGCTCGCTCTTCCTCCGTAACTGGACCTTACTTCTATGGCCTATATTCGAGGAATGGACTACAAAGAACTCAACGGGAGTGTCACATCTGTGATCTACCACATGACCCAGAATATAGAGTGTATTCATAGGTAAACAGTATATAAGCACCCAACTTATGTAATGCTAACCACCCACCCATGGTACCTTAGGGCAAGCGTTATACGAACTTATGCATAAATATAATGATAATGCAACTATACTAAGTATATAATCAAAGTAGATGATGAACATTGCAACTAAGAACATGAATAAGATGAATACTTATATTGTCATAACAATTGTAGCAAGCATATAAAAATAATGGAGATACAACGAGAGGGGTATGTTGGTATAATTGCAACTAAGAACATGAATAAGATGAATACTTATATTGTCATAACAATTGTAGCAAGCATATAAAAATAATGGAGATACAACGAGAGGGGTATGTTGGTATAAATTAAATGCACAAAGAGAGAATATATATCCGCAAGCGCACAGATATTATACCGTTGTAGCACTTCACCAAGAATAACCTAGTTTTAATATCGACCCTAAAGGAATGGTTAGTGAGATTAACTAAGTCTTAATCTTAATCCAATGTCACACCCCAAAATTTTTAATTTTAGGTTGTGCATAGGAAACACTAAATAAAATAAATATTTTAATATTCGGATAAAATTTTCTAAGTTTAGTTTATGATAGCATCAATTAGTTATAAAAAATGAAAAAAATAAGAATCTTTAATTTTTTCTAAACTAATTTGACGGGCTATTGTTTGATGTGATGTTGCTCATTAACTCTTGTGTGTTAAGAGAGAACAAAGTCTTTCAAAATGTGTTTAGTGGATCGATCTTTCTTCTCCAGCACATCTTTATCTTTTTCCGCAGTCAATATTCCTTGTTTCGCATCTTAAGTTCTCGTTGGGAGTTTTCTAAAATCTTTTTTTATAACGTAAATTATTTCTTTCAGTTCCTCATGTGTCAATCAATCTTAGTGAACTCTTCGGGAATTGTTCTGGCTTTTTCTGGAGCTAGTTCACACTTTTCTACGAGCGTTATCTAATTTTTAGATGCTCCAAATTATATTATCATGAGCTCCAAATACTTTATTTGGGTTCCCCATGTTCCATAATGTCTCTGAAAAATTTCTCTGAATTTTTAGAGCTTTCGAAGTATTTTTCATGGTATAATAATAATTTGACTTTTCTAGAATTATTTTATCCATGAAATTAATTAATTCTAAAAATAAATAAATATCTCATTTTTTCCAATGCTCAAAGCTTATGTGCAATAATCCTAATAAATCTTAAAGGCCCACACATTTATTTACTAATGGGCTTTAATAATTAATTATGTCTATTAGTAAAGATGGAGGGTACAACATCAATTAGTACCATATTGCTAGTTGATGTGAAGGTGAAGAGTTTTTCTCCCTATATATACGTACCTATCCCTTAGATAAAAGCACACCAAAACTACCGTAAGAGGAGCCCCTAGTTTGAAAAATCTCTCGTATAGTAAATTAGATATTTTTTATCCTTATGTCGTCCCCAGGCCGAGGCCCTTCAGATGGATGGAGGTAGAAGATGAAGTATTTGCGGTTCTGTCACTGGTTCGTAATATCTTTGTCGTTTCTTCGTTTTAATTCCGTTTTACTCCGTTTTAGTTGCGTTAGTTTCATATAGTTACGCTCTACGTAGTAGTGCTGATGTATATCGTGTCACCTAATTATGAATTTATTGATTTACGTGTAATATTTATTTAATGCATTTTAATTAAAAACAACCTTGTGTAGTAACTCGTTCTTGTGATTTTGCGATCATGCCAACTGAAGCTACATGCTATCGGTGTAGACGTGTTACATGCTAGTCATATATAAATTAAATATTAATTTAATTGGTATGCAATTAGTTTTATGATTAAAAGTAATCTAGGTTTGTAAATCCGTTCTTGTTGCGACAGTTTCATAGCGTCGCGCTCTATACAGCAGCAATAGTTTTTGTGATGTCACTCAAGTATGAATTTATCTATTTAAATGTAACTTGATTAATATTTATTTAACAGCTTTCTAACTAAAAGCAACATAGGGGTATAATTTCGTTCTTGTTGCTTCGTTACTATGCTGGCGTAAGAGACATATTAGCAACGTTATTTACCATGTCACGTTATGTGTTTACAATTTAAATTATGTTTATTTGATTAATGTTTATGTCATGTTCTTTTAAATTAGAAGCGACTTAGGTTCATACATAGAACATTCTTAAATAAATGTTAACTTGATTAATATTAATTTAAATGTTTCTTAATCATAATTAGTTTAGTTAAACGTGAAGCATGTAGTTAATTTAACTAATATTTATCTACTGTCTTTTCAAATTAAAAATAACTTTGGTTTATAATTTATCTTTTATAAATAATTAAATGCTATCATAATTAATAAGAACTTAAGTGTTTCTTAAATAGAACTTGTTTAGTTTATGTAAGAAACATATAATGATTCGATTAGCTGTTAGCACCTTCTTTATGCTTTCTAATTTATAAATGTTTAAATGACTTAAACACTAAATAAATATTTATAAATAAAATATGAATAAGGTTAACTTTATCTTTTATAATTCAATGCAAATTGGTTAATTCAACTTAGGATAGTTCTCTAGAATGTTCATTACCTTGACATAAGTAGCAAGTATTTATGCACATTTAATTAACGTCAGCCTACAGATCACCTTGTCTATCTATTATTTAATTGATTAAAAGTTGTGCTGATGTCGTTTGTTGTCATTCATGACCATAAATCATATCATCTTGGAGCTGCTTAGGCTGCCTTTTTAGTCCGTACTCATATATCTCCGTCATTGCCTTCAACTTCCATATCTTAATCGCTTTAGCCTTGCCTGAATTGACGTAGTCTACTGTACGTATGTCAACGACGTTTAACATGCTACATGTGTTCTAAATTTTAATTTAAACAATAATTTTAACTAATTTCTGTTTGCACTGCTTATCAAATTAGAAACAATATAGGTCTATACTCCTATGTTTATATATATAAACTTTAACATTATCTAAGTCTATCACCTTAATTCATTAACTAAAATAAATCAAACGTATAGTTTGTCTTCTCTAATTTGTTGCAACTCCTCGATAGTCACGTGTCCTCTTTGATGGTAGCTCTGTTATCCGTCGGTCTTACGTTTTAGCGATCGTAGCAACGTACCATATTGTTTAGTACGTTCTCTTTTAAAGTGTCTCGTTTGTTTGGTGTGTTGTTCTTAGTTGTGTTTGTTGTCTATTTGTTCTATTTGATTGCTGTGAGTAGAAGAAGTTTGGTTAATTAGCACTGAAGGCAAGGAGCTGAGGACCGACAGTCGAAGCAAGAGGACTTGAGTCCAGAAGATGGCAATTGGAGATTCTGAGTAACTAACTTTGGGAAAAGGCAAGTATAGCATGTGATCATCCTTATTTCCTATTCACCTTTAATACACTTAATTCATGTGCATGTGTCTACCTTGTTACCCCGAAGGATATCCTAGCTTTTGTATCTTGTACCTTGACACCGGTGGAACATTGCATTGGGTAGTATTTATGCTAGTGCTCAAGATAAATAACCATGATATGTAACTTGACTAATGGTATATGCAATAAACGTTTAAAAGATGCTTTATAGAAACATGGCTCAAGAGGGCTAGAGCATTGGGTTGTTTTTATGGTGCTCTAGTTTCTCTCCATAAGGACTCATATGTAAGCGAACATCTGGGACTTACAGTACAACTGTGAGGGCTATATGGCTCTGGCTTTAGTCAAGTATGAGGATCTTTTCTACCTTATTAATGGTAACCTTCATGGCGTAAGAATGGCTTGACGAATCGGGTATAGTGCGGCCTCTGTCCTTATGTGTATATGCTGTGCGTCATTGTGCCATTTGGAAGGGGGGCTCTAGATCTGTTTGCCGAGTGAATCTAATGGCCCTAACTTGTTAGACGAACCTTTAAAAGACTTCATAGTGAACCCTGCCGACCTTCCTTGGTAGTGGGTCAAGAGGTTGATCACCTCAGGCGAAAGGGTAAATCACGACTCACAGTGAAAGTGTACAACCTCTGTAGAGTATAAATCTGGTATATCAGCCATGCTCACGGTCACGAGCGGCCTTGGATCCTTACAGAATAAATGATAAACACTGATGGTAATGATAATACTAATGATATTAAAGCTCACTGATGATTATTGTTTCTTGCTATACATTATTCTCGTTTACATGATCATGAGGTTATTTGGGCTTACGTAACTTGTTGCTACTCAAATGCTAAAAAGATGACTCACTAAAAGCTATTGCAGTAAACCCGTGTCAAACCTTTTGAGCCTCATGAACCCCGTGTTATATTTGTTGAGTTCGACATGGACTCACTCTTGCTATTTTCCCACACTCCAGTGTGTAGTAAGGTGCTGCTTAGAAGAAGAATAAAGGTGTAGTGGAGTTTCCAGAAGTCTATAAAGAAGTGATTGGCATACGGAGCCCCCAGTCAGCCGTCCCTGGGAAGAATGGAGCCTGAGCAGAAGTTTAGCCACCGTTCTGCGATACTCTAATAGTTGTAAGTGTTAATATAGTAAGTATTCCGCTTTATATAAACATTGGTTTGATATTTTTATTCTGTTGTTGTATGTGTAGACTTCATGGGCACACATATAACGAGTGCTTGGTCTTCTTTGGAAAACCGGGTGTGACACCCAACTTCACAATCAAGGTCAGAAAATAGGAATATAAAGGAGACTGCTGAGATATGTCTAGTTCCAATCTCGGTAAGCTTTGCCTTCTATTATTCTATCATAAGAGATGTCTAATAGGGAACAAATTCCCCTAAAAGAGATCAAATTTCTGCTAGTCCTATTAACGGGAGGTGGACTACAAAGGATTCAACAAAGCTATAAAGTCACCTTCATGAGCTACTACCGATTCGAAAAATAAGGGTGCACTTACGAGTAACCCTAGTCTAAGCACCACGCTTACACTACGAATACTACTTTAATCTAGAGCCACCAAGATTAAAGCACTTAAAAGAGAGTCGTAAACTTGAAGAACTATATAAACAAGATGCTTGAATCAGAAGTTGATTACCAGAGAAATCTCAGAAGCAAGCTCCAGTAGAACTTGATTCTGCCAGAGTATAGCCGTAGAGAGAGCACCGACAGGCTGAAACTCCTCCAAAACTCTACTCTCTCACTCTATCTCTCTATCTCTAATACAAGACTAGATCCGATGGAGGACTAATATTCTCTTGATTGCTAGCCCTAGATCCTGGTGAAAATATGAATTAGGGTTTCTGGCCTTTCAGCTCTCAGGATCTAGACTTGGCTTTTCTCCAAGGGGTGCAGGCCTTTATTTATAGCCCTGAGGGTGTAACGCGAGCCTCTGGATCAAACCCAACTTAAGGAACGGCGTAGATGCAATCTAGGGAGGTGGTGGAGAAACATTCCAGAAGCTGACAAGTGGGGCCCACCACCAGGGGCCGGGCAGCACCTGGGTGGGGTTGACCGGTCCCACCTGGCGGCCTCTCGGGCTCTGGCTTGGGGGTTGCCTCCTGGAGTCTTCTAGAATAGTTTTTGTCATGGTTAAGTTTGATTCTTTTTAACATTTTGATCCTCCTTTTCAGTTTTCTGATTAAATCCTGCTGAAAACACAGATTCACCAAAACTTATGGAAACTGTCAGTAATAACCTCCTACTCTATAATATTGATCCATTTTCACCATTTATGCAAGGTAAATTGACGGTTCATGATGTATGTTAACTACCGTCAACAGGGTACAAGAATTATATCAAACCACGCTCTTGATAATGTCAGGAATCCAAGAAAAGCCTGCTTGCCTCCCTCTAGACCTAGCCTAACTAGCTATGCCCTAGAATATAGAGGAGCTCTTAGGATGATTAGGGTTTCTATCTTCTCAAATGACTTATGCCTCATGGGGGCAGGGCCTAGTTATATAGTCTTGAGCTTGCAACATAAGCCCTTGAATCAAACCGACTTAAGGAACGACAAAGATGCATCCTAGGTGGCGGTGGGAAACCAACATAACAATGAGGAGGTCGACAGGTGGGCCCAGGGACCGGGGGCCTGCAGGTAGGGCCGGCTGGCCCCCCATGGCAGCCTCTGCCTCTCTGCCTCAGCGTGGAGTCCTCTTGAGTCTTCTGGAACCTTTCCACGTTGGTTTCACGGCGAAATTGCATAATTAACTCTAACATGTAGGTCCGCCTTGAGGATTTTCTGGATAAACCCTACAAAAATCACAGATTCACCAAAACTCATAGAATTCGTTAGTTTAAACCCTAAATCTTCGTTGGTGACCACATTTGTGCCCTTATACATGTTCTATTGATATTTTAATAATGGTTGTTAACTATGGTCAACAAACTCCCCCAAGCTTAACCTTTGCTAGTCCCTTAGCAAAACTAAACTTAGCAAATATTGGATCAGGAGTTTAGGATTTTGAAAACATTGACGCAACTCCTCAAAAGTACACATGCGTTCAAACAAAAATTCTCCTTCGGATTAGAATAAACCGATTTGACCTTCAACCTTACCTATATTACCTTCAACCATGGGGCTTCTTGGCCTTCTCTTAGGTCTTGAGCAATTGAAAGACAGAATGACCAAGTCAAGCACTATATCTCAAGTTCTTTGCTCAACCATTATTTCGGAGTTTTTGTTCAAAATAAAACTCAGAGCTTCCATTGTATGACACTCTCAAGTCTCTCAATATATGTGGTATTTGTGGATCCTTACTAAGGCAATGATAATGTTATGCCTTTCTCTACCTAAACTCAGGCTTATGGTGGAGTTCATAGGTAGGAAGAAAACATAAAAAAGCATACTTGCAATGCATATATTGTAAAGTCAAACCTCAGATATAAAGAGAGTTGAGTCATACAATCAAATCAAGATGTGCATGTGTGTGGATGTATGGTGGATATATTTGGTGGCTAACCTAATTCTATTATGCTCCTTAAAAACATATCTCTCTTTTGAAACTTGGAAACAACTTTGTAAGAAAACATGAGCTATCTTATTCATCTCTTTTTTTCAAGCGGGCATCGGAGTACCCATTGTTTTAAATATCTCGAACACTTGTCCATTTTTCTAATACTCTCTCTTTTTTCTTTTTTATGAATAACTTTTGCATAGCCACATGCCTCTTTTCTGCAATAAAACTTTTGAGAGATAGCAACAAGAACTTAGAGCATTTATTTGATGGGTATCCTATAGGGAATATTTTTGGTATTTATCCCCACTATAGGAGTAAAACATTTTTTGGTGGATCTCGATGGAATGATATGTTCTTGCGCATACCCCTAATGTAGGAGTAGTGTAATGTGAGTGGTGTGTACGTGATCTTGATTTTAAGAGCATGACAAACCTCTTATAAGGTATCAACAAAACTTGACTAAACTCAATGCAATTACAAGCAGCATATATGAGTGAAAGTTCTTCTAGCCTAAATAACATGTATGGCTCTGGTGGGAATTCAAGTTTTGTCATACAGGAGCTCATCATAAAGGATTTTTATGTTTTTCAAAAGATAAATCTCCGGAACTTTAGTATCACTTGGAACAAGATAAACAACAGCTCAAACCTTGTCATATGATATCCGTTAATTACCTAGACTTAGATCAAGCATATGCTACCCATGAGTTTTAAGGTTACAGTAAATTCTTATATCAAAACAGTCGTATCCAAAACTCAGGAGAATTTAAGGCTAAAAGCTAGGTACTTGAGAGGAATTACGACAGAGCAACTATTCATCATTTCCATTGTAAGAGATTATCCTTAGACTCCTTTTATTATTTTTAGCTCTTAAAAATCAAATTTAAAGAAATCTAGACACATCTTTATTTTGTTTTGAAGTTTTAAAATTACACCTAACATATATATAAGTAGCTAAGATAAACTTTTATTTTGTTTTAGTTTGTTATGCATCTTTTTTATTTCTTTGCAAATATATAGCAAACTCTAAAAATAGTAAAACTGAAGGGAAGAAATACTTAGCTAGATACATGTGGGATGCTCCTCCCTCAAGCAAAGATATTGTCGTGATCGAATATTGAAAGTTGAGTGATTCTCCTTAGAGCATGTTTGCGAGTGGATGTCCTTCTTATCTAGGAGTAAGATGAAGTCAACCGGATAAACTTGCTCTTGATCATATGTACCATCCTGCAAAATACTCCAACAAGAACACCAAAACTCGTGGCTCGGATTAGAATAAAGGGTTAGCGGTTAGCCGTTCGAGGATTCGTTCTTGTGGGTTTAGACAGATTTTCTAATTGGCAAAATTCAAACAGGATGTCTATTTAATATTTTTTTGATTTTCATATTTTTATAATGCAGAAAAAGAAATACACGTGCAAGGTATTTTTATTTTTTATGCCACCACAGTGAATATTTCTTAGACACCATGAATTTTATTCACATGGGGCTTTAGGACTTTATAATGCAATGAGGGATTGCAGTAATGAAACTTTTTTCTCTTTTTTTAATATGCAACAATGATGATATGTATTAATGAAACTTTTTATTTATCTTTTATGAGTGCAAGGCAAATGCAGAAAAGTAAATATGCTAAAATAAAAAAAATAATTTATGCAATGCTAGAAAAGTAAATATGGATAACTATCGATGTTACCTCATGGCGAGGGTTCGTTTTTAAGTCCTCCGGACAGGACTTGGCTAGAGATAAGTCCTTCATGCTTCAAGTGCATCATCCGGTCTCGGTGATGGAGACCTAGATGACTGTACATATTGTGATGGTGATGGTGTCACCTTTTCTTTCTATACCTGCTTGGTTTGTGGGCTTGACTTTGGCGGAGTGGGTTCATCTTTCACAGATTCTTTATTCTCCTCCCATTCATTCCATATGGGTTGATTTTCTTGACAATAGGATTATCGATGTCTTCTCCTAGAGTGGTTTTTCTTTAGCTGCTCATAAGTAGTATAACTATTGAAATAACAATGTATCTTTTCTCCAGGGAATTGGAAGTGGACTTATCTAGATCTAACGTAGATGATCGCGTTGGTGGTGTTGAGGAACGACCTTCCTAGGATGATGGGTGTATCATCATCTTCTCCCATGTCTAGGACCATGAAATCAGTGGGGGCATAGTGATCGTGTATCTTGACCATAACATCCTTTGCTATTCCTTCTAGGAATCAAATTGATTGGTCTGCCATCTGCAACTGCATATATGTAGGGTACAAAGGTTTGTTACCAAATAAATATTCATACGTTGCCTTGGATATTATATTGACACTCGACCCAATGTCGCAGAAGGTCTTGTGAAAGATTCTTTGTCCAATGGTACACTCAATTGTTGGTATGCCAAGATCATCCTTCTTAGCAAGGAATAGTGAAGCGAGGAGGTGGTCGTACTCACATCGGAGTGTGTTGATCATGTTGACAATTTCTTCTTGTGGCTGCCTAGTCTTGTTCTTCCTCCTTCTCTATTGTTCTTTTTCTTGGTCACTGTTGTCTCTTCGGGTAGGTATGCCTTTTGTGGATGACTAGGAGATTACAAGATGCGGTTCTTGAATGAGAATTTCTCCTTTTTATCCTTGATCGTGAAACAGATCTTGGCACTATCTGCGTAGATGATGGCTTTCGTGGTGCTTAGGAAAGGTCCGCCCAAGATGATGGGTGCCCTTTCATCTCCACTTGTTTCCAAAACCACAAAGTCTACGGGAACATATGATTATCCCACTCGAATGATAGCATCTTCAAGAACTCCTTTGGGGTAGCAGAGCGACTGATCTACAAGCTGCAAATGCATATTTGTGTACAACAAAGGATCTTCTAAAATCTTCTCATAAATTATCTTAGGCATGATGTTGACACTCGCTCCGAAGTCACATACAACTTCCTGAAAAATGTGAGGTCCAATAGCGATGGGGATGACAGGTCTCCCTAGATCGCTCTTCTCTTCAAGTAGGGTATAATCTATCCACCTTCCTGTCGATGGCTCTGTGTAGTAGTAAGCTGCATTATGAATATCAACAAGATTTGTAGTTTCTAGATCCTTCAGTTGCCTTAGAAAATTACCTTTATCGGACGGAGGAACAGCAACGGCTAGATGAGCTATTTATGATTCTATTATCTTATTAAAGCTATGCTGATTCTTTATGGTAGAAGTAAAGTTATTCATTCTATTATTTATGTTCTCTAGAATTTTATCATTGGTAGCTACCTTCTTAGATAATCCTTCCATAAGTCTAGATTGTCCAACAATTAATTCTCTTAAGGGTGGTTGATTGAAGTTATTATAATTATTACCTTGAGGGTTAACTTGATAATTACCTTGGCAGTTCAGCCTTTGTTGTTGATTCCATCTTTGGTTCTGTTGAGGATGGTAGTAGTTGTTGACAAAGTTCACATCCTCTTGAATTTCAGGATAGTTGTTTCCACACTCTTCACATGTCATGCAAGAATCATTAATGTGCATGACTTCTTTCTTCTCTGTAGCTCAGTCTTCGAGCTTCTTCATTAGCAGGTCCATCTTGGTAGACAACATGTCTACCTCCTTGAGTTGATGTATACCTCCACCTCTCTTGTGGGTCTGAACACATTCTTCATTCCAACCTTGGTTAATCTTCTCTACAAGAGTGGTCGCAGCTGGGAGTGTGAGTGACAAGAAAGCACCTCTAGCAACATCATCTATTGTCTCACGGGTACTATTGGTCAACCCGTGATAGAAAGTTTGTATGAGTAGCCAATTCTCCATCCTATGATGAGGACATTCTGATATGTAATCTTGAAAGCGTTCCCATGCCTCGGGGACAGATTCATCATGTTGTTGCTAAAATCTTAAGATTATTCTACGTAGAGCATTGGACTTGCCTATGGGAAAGAATGTTGCTTGGAAGGCAGTGGAGCAGTTAGCCCATGTTGTATTTCTATATTTGTTGGCATAGAACCACTGCTTCGCCTTCCCTAATAGTGAGAATGGTAAGAGGCGAAGTAGTATGGCATCTCTGGTAACTCCCTTGATGGTGAAAGTGCTTCAAATCTCCAGGAAGTGTTAGAGATGTACACTTGCATCTTCATGTGCCTCCCCACAAAACTGGCTAGTTTGCACCATATTGATGAGAGTTGGCCTGAGCTCAAATCCGTTGTCTCCTACATTGGTTTCCAGTCCAGTACGAATGTTGGCGGTAGTTGGAGCAGAGAATTTGCGTAGAGTCTTGTCAGCCATGGCTTCAAATTCTGGTGTTAAGCTCCGCCTATTCTGGTTGTCTTCCGACTCTAAAGTTGAAACTTTCTTGACTTTAGCTCTAATTCTTCTAATTAATGCTTTTGGATCTTCAATGTAGTTTGTCGGAAGGTTAAAATTGATCATACATTACCCTTCATAAGATATAAAAGTACACAAAACAAGGGTAATCCTACTTGAGCAGAGGTTAGTGGTTATTTCAATCACATCAATAAGTATAAGTTTATCAATACTTCCTTGGCTAGCTACCTTCCCTAGCAACGGCGCCAGAAATGTTTGTTGGTATTTATTAACTTGTCACTTATTTTAATATCCACCTATTGTTTACCTACATCTTCTAACATTACTTTGCTAGGTTGTCATCCCTAGTGATGGTGCTAGAGATGCTTATTGGTACTGCTTAGCATCACTACTAGAATAACATTAAGTAGTTCTCTATTATTTTATGTGCCTAGAAAGAATATATATATATATATATATATATATATATATATATATATATATATATATATATATATATATATATATATATATATATATATATATATGAAAGAAAAGGAATCTGCAAGTGCATAGATAATTATACCATTGTAGCCCTTCACCCGCGAGTATTGCAGGTATCGTTATTTATATTTTACCATAGGGAAGGTGTAGTGTGGACACGTATTGATAGCTTATAGTATTGATTGAGAAACAAACCACAACCAATATTCTACTCGTAACAGGGGTAAGTCATATTATAAGATATATATGATAAGTATTGATCAAGTATAATGATAAATCACTCAGAGCACTCCTATCTATGGCATTAGCATGGTTAGGTAGAATATTAGAGGAATAATTTCTAAGTCATTCTAAATTACAAGTCAAAGCATACTTTGATTAGTGCAATCATTGCTAAGATCTCTTTTATATCTACACATAAGGGGTATTACATAGGGAGGATTAAGAACAGAGCTCGCTCTTCCTTCGTAACTGGACCCTACTTCTATGGCCTATATTTGAGGAGTGGACTACAAAGGACTCAACGGGAGTGTCACATCCATGATCTACCACATGACCTAGAATATAGAGTGTATTCATAGGTAAACAGTATATAAGCACCATGCTTACATAATACCAACCACCCACCCATGGTACCTTAGGGCAAGTGCTATACGAACTTATGCATAAACAAAATGATAATCCAACTATACTAAGTATATAATCAAAGCAGACGATGAACATTGCAACTAAGAACATGAATAAGATGAATACTGATATTGTCATAACAATTGTAGCAAGCATATAAAAATAATAGAGATACAATGATAGAGGGGTAAAAGAATTATACCAAACCATACTCTTGACAATGTCGGAAATCCAAGCAAAGCCCGCTTGCCTCCCTCTAGACCTAGCCTAACTAGCTATGCCCTACAATATAGAGGAGCTTTGAGGATGATTATACCTCAAGGGGGTAGGGGCTGGTTATATAGCCCTGAGCTTGCAACGTGAGCCCTTGGATCAAACCGACTTAAGGAACGACGAAGATGCATCCTAGCCTAGAAGGCGATGGGAAACCGACATAACAACAAGGAGTCTAACAGGTGGGCCCAGGGGCTGGGGGCCTGTAGGTGGGGCCGGTTGGCCCCACATGGTAGCCTCTGCCTCTCTGCCTTGACGTGGAGTCCTCTCGAGTCTTCTGGAACCTTCCCACGTTGGTTTCGCGGCTTAATCAGGAACCACCCCTACAAATGGATTTGTAGGGGCGACTGATGCTTTAAGCTGCCCCTACAAATCGTCCTGGGTATATAAGCATGGGCACTCGGGGACCAAAATCGATTAAGTCTTGGCCACTTTCTTCTTCCTCCTGATGTGGTCAGGCTGCCTGATTTTCCCCCTGCGCCCCGCTACCGCCACCGCTGCCTCCCGGCTGTCTCCCCCTCTTCGCACCCCGAGCCGCAGCTCAACACCCCTAGGCCGCCACGACGCCACCACATCTCCATGGCAGCTAGGGTTTCAGATCGAGCCCCAGGCTAGCCGACCCGACGTCGCCACCTCTGTGCCCTACCTCCGCCGCACCTTGCCCTACCTCTCCTAGTCCACCTCCAACCCCCGCTCCGCCTTCGTGCCCTGTGCGTCACCGTTCCCCGTGTGAACATGGGGGCTAGGGTTTTCATCAGCGACCACGATGACCAACGTCGTGCCTCCTCGATCGTCTCCGACCTTGACCGACGTCCGCACTCCCTCCCCTGGTGGCTCTGGTATCTGCACACGCTACCCCGGTGGGCCTGCACTGGTGGCCGTGTCCTCTGGTGTTTGTGCCCCTTCCCCCAGCGGTCTGCCCCGGTGTGCTCTAGCATCAGCACCCCGTCCCCCAGCGGGCTTGCCCCGATGGTCATGCTTTCGGCATGCGCGCGCTCCACCGACCCGTGCCTGCCACCCCTTTCTTTGGCTAGGTCTTCTACAGGTATCTCCCCACCCCTTCTCCTCCATTCCTACTCCACTGGTGCTTGCTAATGTGAATGTGGAATTAAGCTTAGTGATGCTCACTAATTGTGGTTGCACACATGGAATTTATATAACAGGAATGCTAACTTCATATATAGTTCTAATGTGTCTAGTGCTGTCCTTCAACTAGTTTGCAATGCTGCTTTTATATAACAGTAATAGATGAATGTACTTAAGTCATGTAATGTTCCTTTGGTTACTCTAATCATAAGTAGCTGAGTAATAGTGGTTTATCATCCTTGTAATTAGATACTCATGCATTGTCTTGTTAGTAAAATAAGTGAAGCACTTGATTGCACTTGAATGCTGAAATGGCTGCATGAGCAGTTCCTGTTAAGTGGCTTTTTCATCATACTAATCATATTTTATGTGAATATGTTGTATACAAAAGTTGTAGATAACTTCCATGTATTGTTTGTCCTAGAATTTCATGATTTTAGGCCTGCTAATTTAAGAGATATAGATTTTGCAAGTTCCCAGTTAGTTTCTGTTTTACTTTCTGTATAGATCTGATTGATGATGCTTTTTGGCTTAGTTAATCATGTTTTCTGTGAATATGTTGTATACAAAAGTTGTAGCTAACTTCCATGTATTGCTTGTCCTAGAATTTCATGATTTTAGGCTTGCTACTCCTACTTCTACTACTTCTACTATTACTCTCCTCTCCTCTCCTACTACTCCTACTTCTACTACTTCTACTACTCCTCTCCTCTCCTCTCCTACTACTACTCTCCTCTCCTACTACTCCTACTTCTACTACTACTACTCTCCTCTCCTACTCCTACTCCTACTCCTCCTACTGCTACTACCCTACTACTAATACTACTATGTTTATATATGCTCATTGTTTTTGTTTGGCCTCCTCTTCTCTCCTCTACTACTACTACTACTTCTACTTCTCCAACTCCTCTATGTTTGGTGGAAGTTGCTATTTCTTTTTGGGAACAAGCAACTGCTTTTTTTGGCAAACTCTCATCTCCTCTCTTTTATTTTGCCAATGATGAAATTGTCCAACTCTAGAAATTGTCTGAAATATGAGTTGATGATCATGAACTTGTGAGGAACCTAGCATCATTACTAGCTGCCCCTACTATCTTTTTCTATATGTTCACTGTTTTATATATGCTCACTGTGTTTATGATGACTTTATGCTCTAAGTTCATGATCAAATGATGATTGACATGTTTCTGAGGCCTCTACTTTTACTCGTTTTGTGATCTATTGAAATTTGAATTTGAATCTGTGATCTCACCTAATTCTTGAATCTTGACGTGCCCAATTCACCATTCCACTACTCCTTTACTACTTCTACTACTCTCCTCTCCTACTACTGCTGCTGTCCAACTATCCTTTCCTATCCTACTACTACTCCTCCTCTTCCCTACTACTCTTCGCTGTAATTCTACTACTACTAACTAGTACTACTTCTACTACTACTACTGCTACTGCTACTGCTACTGCTACTGCTACTGCTACTGCTACTACTACTGCTACTACTACTGCTGCTGCTGCTGCTGCTACTGCTGCTGCTGCTGCTGCTGCTGCTGCTGCTGCTGCTGCTGCGGCTGCTGCTGCGGCTGCTGCTGCTGCTGCTGCTGCTGCTGCTACTACTACTGCTGCTGCTGCTGCTGCTGCTGCTGCTGCGACTACTCCTACTACTCCTACTACTACTACTACTACTACTGTTGCTGCTGCTGCTGCTGCTGCTGCTACTGCTGCTACTGCTACTGCTGCTACTACTACTACTGCTGCTGCTGCTGCTGCTGCTGCTGCTGCTGCTGCTACTGCTACTACTACTGCTGCTGCTACTACTACTACTACTACTAACTAGTACTACTACTACTACTACTACTACTACTACTACTACTACTACTACTACTACTACTACTACTACTACTACTACTACTACTACTACTACTACTACTATTACTATTGTGTCCTACTACTAATACTACTGCTGCCACTACTCCTTCTGATTGATGGCTATTTTCTTCAATTCCACTCATAGGAAATGGGCCCTTGCTATGTTGTTTTCAACGGGAAGAAACCTAGGATTTACATGTCTTGGCATGAGTGTAGTGAACAAGTGCTTAGGTTCAAAAATGCTATACACAAGAAGTACAACAACTATGACCATGCACTTAGAGATTTCAATGCCTATGTTGGAGCAGCAACTCCCTCCCCTAAACTAGTCCCAGCTGATTGAGGTGAAAACATCCCACTCAGGGTGGTAAGACTGGTTCTTGGAAGAATGTGGTGATTATCAGTTGTTGGTGATGGTGTTTGAACTTTGGATGAGGCTTTCCATGAGCTGCCAATGCAACTGCAATACTTAGGCCTGTGATGACACAATTAATGCACAATTCTTTGTCCCCTGTCCTGATCCTGCCGCTCCCTTAGCTACCCGTGCTCCCCTCATCGCTCTTTTTGTCGTGCTGTTGGCGACCTCCAATGTGTTGCTTCGCTGCCGGCTGGATAGAACTCAATTTTCACATAAGTAATGTTCAAGCAATACATAAATCTTATTATTACAAATCATGAAATCTACAACCTACTAAACAAAACATCAGCTATAGAATCTCAAAACTGTTTCATATTATGATCTTCTTCCCATTCACGTGTACTACCTCTATTTCTTTGAGAAGAAGATGATGCTTCCGTCAGTGTAGTTTCCATCTTGATCACACCTATCAAAGTCCTCATCTGCCATAGCACTGTCTCTAATGAAATTATGTAGCGCCATGCATGCCATAATTATTTGACTTTGCTCAGGCATTGGATAACTAGGTATTTCATTACGCAAAATCCTCCACTTGTTCTTCAAAACTCCAAGCGACCGCTCAATGGCATTTCGAAGTGAAGAATGAGCATAATTGAAGAGCTCCTTTTTACCTCTTGGCATTGGGCCTTGGCAAAACTCCAGGAGATGATACTTTGTACCCCTATACGGTGCAAGGTAACCCGGTCAGTTTGGGAACCCCGAGTCCACAAGGTAGAACATCCCTACAAATTCAAGATTTGGTTACCTACTTGTAAACAAAATAACAATGTCAAAAAAAGCCCATATAACACACCAATACCTTGAGGTGGATGTGGAAATTTATCACCATACTTGTCATGAGCATCATTGAAGACCCTCGTATCATGAACTGAATCAGGCCATCCCGCCACAACAAAAGTGAACCTCATATCAAAGTCACATATGGCCAAGACATTCTGAGTTGTGTATCCATGTCTTCCAATATGCTGGACAACCTGATTGGTTGGCACTACAACAAATATGTGTGTCCCATCTATGGCTCCAATGCAATTATCAAAGTATAGAGAAAACTTAGGAGCCTGTAACCTGTTACGTACAATTCTAAATTCAGGGTCTCTTGGCCTAATTATGTCAGCTGCAAGCCTGTTCACACTACGCAGTACTTTATCAAACTTTCTACTACATGTCTTGGTTGACCTAGTAAACCGATCTTCAGCCTGTCTCATACCCTGAGGGGCACCACACATCCACAAAAACAGACCTAAAGTCTCTACTGATGTCATCTTCTTTGTGGACTTCAATCCATATGACTCAACAAGCACATTATGAAGCTTATCAAACACATTCTGGCTCATTCTAAACATGTTGTAACAAGCTCTGAGATTTTCTAGTGTTCTCATGACCCAGTCCTAACCAGATTCTACAGGAACTCTGTATTCTGCTTTGTTCAAGTATGTGTTGTAGTATAACATACCGATCGTGGCACAAATAACTGCAGCTTCTTTCCTCCTCTTGCGACACTTCTTCATATATTGTAACAGCTGCTGCTCCTCCTGAACAGCTTCCTGGTACACATATGTGTACATAGTCAGTTCACATCTCGGTAATTAAAATTAATCTCAGTAATTATAACGGTCCAATGAGTCATCACACATCACAGTAATTAAAACAGACAAGCAATATAATAGACTCGGTTCACATAAACAGCTTCATAGGGTTCACATAAAAAGGTTCACAAAGACAATACAATCCACATAGGCAAGTTCAACTAGACAATGCATTTCAACTAGACAGGTTCACATAAATAGATAGCTCCTCCTCATCACGCATTCTGGCAAAACGTCCTCAACCACCTTAGTCTTCCCTCACTTGTCGTAAATTCACAGAAGACTGTACGGTTGTATTTTTTTTTTCAAACAATTTAGTAGCAGCAAAGTACTCATCAGTTTCCTCAGTTGCTCCACATGCCTTCGCCATCCTCAAACAGCTTCTAATCTCCTGATCAGCTTGTTCCTGTTCCAGCTTCTTCTATTCGGCAGCCATCCTGAAATTGTTCTGCTCTTGAGTGTTCCCAGCTTGGATGGTGTCTATCAGCCCCTTCATGTAGTTGTGCATTGGATTTTTCTACTTCTTGGATGGACTTTTTGCTGTTGATGTGGTGCTAGAACTCCTCATATATCATGCATATGGCAAAATTTATTGGATGGACTTATCCATAAAAAAAACCTAGTAAATGATGAATACTATGCATATGGCAAAATTTATTTCAACATTCGGCAAGCTTGTGTGTTGTATTCCCATCACATATGGGCACACTTGTGAATTGTGATTGGCAATGTGTATAAATGACATGTGCAGGTGAGGTCTGGTGTCGCATCCTCCGCCTTTTACACCATACACCTAGACTGGCTTGCGCCAGCAGTTGTGGATGATCAGCGGACATGGTGGCTACGGCACGGACTCTAGTCCTAGAAACCATGGCCCACGACTCGTTGCTATTATTGCTCACCTGGAGCCTTTGGAAGGAGTGCAACAGGCGTGTCTTCTACAGCGTTCGCGTCCAGGCAGCGAAGCTTGCGCTGCACAAAGCCGAGGAGGGAAACTCCTGGATCGCCGAAGGGTACAACACGTTGTCGCTGTTCCTTGCCGCGAACAGCTGACAACTCGATCAAAGACTAGGCCTTTGTTGCGAAGATTAGATTTCTGTAATATCTTTCTCGTGCTTTTTTTTCTCGATCACGAATATAGCCCTTTTTTATTAAGAGGAGTGAATTATACGACGCGGCTATGAAAGAACCCTCGTAGCACAGATTACAAACCACCAAGCTAGTGGTCAGTGACCTGAAATACACATAGAAAGAAGAAAAAGAAAGAGAGAACGACTGCCCTCGACACCCAAGACCTACAACTGAGCCTGTAAATAAAGAAACAACGTAAAGGTTGCCTGCAAGATAGACAGAGTCGTGGTGGCAGAGCATCCACCGAGAGAAGGAGTAACCACCAACAGCAGCGCAAAGCATCTATCGGCGAGGACCAAGCGATGATGGGGGCAAAACATCCGCTAAGAATTAGGCCCGCACACACTCAGTAGCAAAGCATCTACCAGAGGCAGGACCGAGGATGCCCCGTACGGCAAAGCATCCGTAGAGGGAGCGGCCATCACACTCTCAGTAGCAAAGCTTCTACCAGAGAGGAGGCTAGCGACAAACAACGATAATGGCGACAAAGCATCCGCCAGAGAACGATAGACGACAATGTCAAGAGCTGCAGGACAAACCAATGCGAGCAGAATTGAGGTACACAGAGGCACAAGGAACTCCCATGGTTGATTCTTCAGCTGCGCCTCCAGGAAGGGGGTGACGGCCAGGGTCTTGGACACCATCGCCGCTGGCCTTAGAGGCTTCTAAGGCGGGGCTTTCACCCAAAATCTAGCAATGCCAGTGTAGAAGCATGAGGTTCAACAACGACGCCTCCAAGGAGGTATAGTAGCGCCCAAGGCGTCACCGCCGTCCGCCTGACTAAAAACCAGGCCGAGCTTTCGCCTAGAACGCATGCAACCACCGCAAACACCACACCCTGGCCAGACTCATGAGCGCCGCACCCTGGCCACCATAGGACCGACTAGCCATGACTGGCAGGCTGAAGGCTAGCCAACTGCCAGATCTGGCCAGGCGAAGGTGGCAGTAGCCAGTGCGGCAAGCCGGGGGCCGCTGCATCCGACTTCCAGACGCTTGTCGGCCAGCGCAGGTGACCTGGCCGCCAGATCTGGCCGCTGGCGGGGTGGTCTGGGCACGCCCCGGCCAGCCGACGGCAGCCACTAGCATTGGCCAGCATTGGAGAGGGCTACTAGCCAGCCCGACCAAGAGCAGGTGCCGTAGAGGAGCATTCGGCCGCCAAGGCAGAGGTGCCAGTCCCGCCCCGGCCACGCGGACGAAGCCTCCACTGACTGCCGTCGAGGAGGGTAGAGCAGATGTCCTGGGGCGCCACTAGACGGCAGATCCGGCCCCTAGGGGCACGGATCCGGCCGGCCGCTGCCATTCGCCGCCGCAGGTGAAGGGGGTGGAGGGCGTGGTGGAGCGAAAGAGAGGGAGGTGGGACTGTGGACGGGCGCCATTTTTTGAGGACCGCCGCTGGCCGCTGCCGCCAAACGCCGGAGGGGAGGCCAGGAGGGGGGGGGGGGGGGCGAGCTCGGTGGCCAGAGGTGTCCCCCCGAGTCGGCCGTTGGGGGAGCTCGGGAGAAGGGGAGGCTGGGTTCGGTTCCTTTAGAAAATCTCTCGCATCTTTCTCGTGCTCGTGGGGGTGTTTTTGGGCGCACAGTCAAACGGGTCAGCTGGCCACTCGCCAGCACACTGGGTGGCTGTTGTATTCAAAAAATAATTCCATCTTCTCTTAATGAAATACACGCTTAAGCGCATTCTAAAAAAAAAGGCATATGCAGGCTCACTGGATGCAAATTTCTGGGACCCATATGTGGCAATATCCAAAGAATAATGCAAAATCAGCCTCCGGCGGTTCGGCCACATCCAGTATAGTATGCTCCAATCAGCGGTTCTCACAAATCCGAGAAGAATTATTATATATTTGAAAAAGTCCTTTTTGTCTTCCTGAACTATTTTTACAATATATTTAACTTCAGTGAAAATGTAGTAATGTAGTCCTTTTTGTCTCCCGAGAAGAATTATATATTTGTACAATAAATAGTACATCAATAAGCAATATAGTTGTTTTCTTCCTGCGATCATTCACAGTCTACCAAACCTTTGAACTCACAATGAAAATGTAGTAACTGAAAGTGACAACTGATACCTACACACACTTCTGCGTGGCAACTCACAGGTCGTATGATTTCTTACACACATGTGGCCACAGAGGTTCGGCCTTGCATCATCCTTCCTAAACCACCACGCCTCAAAGTCACATGTGACTGAGTAGTTGTACATTTCTTTTGTATTCACTTCATTGAATATTATAATGTGTATTTAAGACATAAACGGATTCAAAATAAGGAAAACTTTGAATTAGAAAGTTTTAGATCATTTCGAATACTACAACTTCAGTTTAGTCCATTCTCCATCCGAGGTCATTCAAAAAAATTTAAAAAATATGAATTTCAAAACTATTAATCTTAAAATAGAATTTTCAGGCCTTAAATGATTTCAAATCGAAAAGTTGTCAACTATAAAATTTCATATCTCTACAAGTAATACAACTTTTGTTTAGGTTGTTTCTCAATCCGAGGTACTTTAAAAAAATTCAAAAATATGAACTTCATAATCTAAAAACTTTAAACAGAATTTTAGAGCACTAAATGATTTTAAATGAAGAAATAGTCAACTACAAAGTTGCAGCTCCCTTCGAGTACTACAACTTTGATTTAGACACCTTCTCCATATGTTGTTATTTGAAAATTTTGAAAAGTTATATTTGGAATTATGAAAACTTAAAACATAATTTTCACACCTTAAATGGTTACAAATGGAAAGTTATCAACTGCAGAGTTTTTGATCTTTTCGTGTACTACAACTTTGAATAAAATTTGTCTTCATCCAATTTGTAGAAAAGTTATGAATATTACTGTGCTACGTCTATATTAGAGGCTAGCCAAATTGCCCACTGACTCTAAAAAATCATTTCTATAGATGCCTGAAATTCCAACTGCCTCTAGAATTAGGCTAGACCGCCTTTAAAATAGTATTTTTAGAGATGGTTTGGCTTGCTAGCCACCTCTAAAAATATAGGGCATATCAGACTCTAAAAATCATCTTTTAGAGACGGGTTAGCTCTGAAACCATTTTTAAAGGCCAAATTTGATAATGCCGTCTCTACTAAAAAATGGAGATGTTGTTGTAGAGATACACCCTTGTCATACAAGGCTCTAAGGGCCCCAAAGCCACATGTTGCTAGCAACAAGATAATAGTATCCATTGAAAGAGTATGAACAGGGGAACCCACAAAAAAACCCAGGATTACATTCCTTCACCATCAAAAATAGGTACAACATTGCATAGGGATTGCCTCTCTAACATTGCATAGAGAAGAACAAAAGAAGAGGTTGAAATCCACATCAAAAACCAACAAACTGCTTCCCATGATAAATACGGTAACTGCCAAGATCTAATATAACAATGTGCATCATATTCTTGAGGTTTGGCAATGCTGGTAATGTAATTTTGTTGGTGTCTGTTACCTCTATATAGGGTAATGCTGGTAATGTAATTTTGTTGGTGTCTGTTACCTCTATATAGGGTATACATGATGGGTGCACCACACCACAATTTAGTTTAGGCCTTGTTTGGATGTAGTCGGATTGACATCAATCCATATGTGTTTTTTTACGGCAAAAGACTGTGGGGGAGGTCCCCACAGTGGGTTTTTAATATTAATTATAAGAAAAGAATGTACTTACATACAAAGACTTAACTAAAGGCGTCTAGCCAAACATAGAAGGATGTCCTCAAGTCATCCTTAAAACGAACAGATTGCAGGCGACATTGGTTTTTAAAATTAGGTAGCCAGACATTCGGACTTGGTTGTCGCCTCTGAATAACTATCATTACGCATCTTCCACAATTCCCACGCTGCTATTAACACAGCTTCTGTGAAGAAGGGCAGGTTGTGTGTCAAGCTTCCATCCACTAGCCTATCCATGAGCTGCAACGATCCATCCCAGATGAAGTTGAGGATCCCCCAACATTCCTGTGCAAACGGACAAGCACAGAACAAATGCTCGATGGTTTCCTCTTCCCCACCATTGCACATGACACAAAAGATGTTGTCTTGGATGTGCAAATGTCTTCTCCTCAACATCGATTTGGTGTTCAGCCGGTCAACTAGAATAAGCCATGCAAAAAATTTGATGCGCGGTGTGCATTTTGATTTCCAGACCGCTTTGAAGATTGGATGTGCTTCCACAACACTGAAAACATGGGAGTAGAAGCGTCTCGAAGTGTATTTGTTACCCCAGGTTGGCACCCACCGATCAAGAGCAGTATCATCATATGGGATTAGTTGCAGTTGTGCCTGTAGGTTCTCAAACTCCTGAAATGCTTGCTTGGAGAGCGGGAGAAAGAATAAGCTGCCAAGGTCCTCAACCTGCATAGCTTCCATTACTGAAATATCACCATTTGTTGCAAAGGAGGCCAGCTTTGGGTACTCTTGGGACAGCACTGACTGAGACCATAGGTCGTCCCAGAAACAAACTAAGGAGCCGTTCCCTAGTTCACACTTGGCAATTCTTCTAAAGATGGTATTGAGGCGTAACACATCCTTCCACCAAAAGGAGCTCATTTCCCTTGCAGCATGGGGTACTTTGGTGTCATAATATTTGCTCCAAACCAGCTCTATCCATGGAATATCTTCCTTATTGTAGATCTTGCTTAGCTGTTTAGAAGAAGACCATCGTTCTATAGCTGAAGATTGATCACACCCAAACCTCTCTTATCTTTGGGTTTCATCATGGTTGGCCATGCCACAAGATTTCAACTCTTCTTCTTTGGATCATTGCCTCTCCAGAGGCACTGTTTTCTTGCTCTATCAATGTTGTCAATGACTCCCTTCGGCAACTTAACAGTACACATAGCATATGTGGTGATCGGGGATATTACAGAGTTGACCATTTCCAACCTACCGGAGTAGAAGAGCCAAGTCGAGCACGCAGACAATCTCCTTTCAACTCTGTCCATCATCGGTGTGAAATCCTCAATGCGGGGCTTGGTCGTACCCATGGGTAATCCCAAGTAAGTGAACGGCATGGTGCCTATGTCGCAGCCAAAAGTATTTGCAAGGTGACATTGATGGGGTACATATGGGACTTACTATAGTTAACTTTGAGCCCTGTTAATTCCGCAAAACTGTGCAGCAATGATTTGAGGAAGACCAATTGCATGGCATCAGCTTGAAGAAGCATAAGTGTATCATCCGCGTACTGAATTATGGGAAAATCATCAGTCGGCTGTGGTATAGGTAGGCTGAGTAGATTCATGGCAAAGGCTTTGTTGACCATAATCTGTAAGAGTTCTGCAGCAAGCACGAATAAGAGGGGAGATAGGGGATCACCCTATCGAACTCCTCACTTGCATTTGAAAAACTTGCTGGGTACACCATTGAGCAGCACAGCAGATGAACCAGATGAAAGGATGGCCTGAACCCAGTGCAACCATCGGTCAGGGAAACCCATATGAGCCATAGTATGAATAATTGTTGAGTGCTCCACTATGTCAAACGCCTTCTCAAAGTCTAGTTTGAGAATATAATCTCCCTTCATGAATAATGGCACTGGTGTATATACTCATAACTCCAGGTCAAATAATCTTGTATCGTGCACTATCGGATAAACCCATATTGGTTCCGATGAACAATTCTCAAAATAACCACCTGCAGTCTATCCGCTAGAACTTTGGTGATGACTTTGAGAGTAATATTCATAAGTGATATAGGACAGTAGTCGCTGATAGTCTCGGGGCTGTCTTTCTTTGGCACCAAAGTGATGTAAGAGGTGTTGATGCATTCTAGGTTTGCATGACCAGAGAAGAAATCCGAACACAAGGAGTAAAAGTCACCTTTAACAAACTACCAACATCTTTTGAGAAAGAAACTATTAAAGCCGTTAGGCCCTGGTTCTTTGTCAATGGGCACGCATTTTACAACCGAATCAACCTCTTCATCGAGGATCGGTGCAACAAGCATATCTAGATCATTGATTGGAGTGATCAGGTTTGCAAGGTCAAAGAGCATAGTGGGCAAGGACGTGGTGCCCATACGATTTCTGAAAGAGCTCCAAAGGAGGCTTGCTTTACTGTCATGATCATGTATCCAAACACCATGCTCATTCATAATCTGCGAGATGGTATTCCTTCGATATGATATTGTCGCCATGCCATGAAAAAATTTTGTACACTCATCACCAAACCTGATTCGATTCACTGTATAACGCTTTTTCCAGTATAGATTTTTATAATGCAGCCAAGTTTGTAGCTGCCTCTTGACTGCAGCCCTCAGATTGGCCTCTGGGTTGAAAAGCCCTCTTCTATCCTCTAGTGTATCAAGGAAGCAAATAACTCTGCTTCAATTACTGATTAGGAGTTTTAGGTTGGAGAGGTGCCTGCTCCAATCCTTCAATCTGGCTCTTAGTGCTTTGAACTTTGCCGAGATATTTCTGGCACTATCAGTCGTCACAGGTACAAAATTCTAGCAATCGAATACTGTGTCCAAGAAGTCATCTTGTTCTGCCCAGAAGTTTTCAAAACGAAACACGCTTGTCCTGGGTATTTTTGTACTGATCACCACCTTGCACGGTATATGATCGGACATGATCTTAGCTAGGGGAAGGACCTCTATGTTGGGGAAGTCTAGTGTCCAGTTGGTGGACATGAAGAACCAATCGAGCTGCTCCAGTAATGGGTCGGATTGCATGTTACTCCAAGTGAAGGCACGCCCCTTCAATGGTAATTCAACTAACCCCAAATGACCAATTGCTTCATTGAAGATGAGAGTGTCAGCGAGATTACCACCTGGACTGTTGCGATTACTTAATGATCTATAGAAATTGAAGTTGCCTAGGAAGATCTAGTTTTCTATATCATTGATATCATGGCCTCGAAACCAATTGACAAACTCTGAGCATGCCGGTTCATCACGCTGCTCATAAACTGTTGTTAGCTTCCAAGTTTGACTGTCATGTACTGAACTGAAGTTTACTGTGATGCCAAAGCTTCTTTTATCCACAACGAGGCCCAAAAAGACAGCACTATTCTAGAGGACCAGAAGCACCTACTGAGGGGATGAAATCAAACTTGTCGAAACGACGTGGAGCAAACTTTCTGATGAAACAAGTATGGAAATTTTCTTTCTTTGTTTCCTGAAGGCAGATAACTGAGCTAGCGCTTTCTTCAATCTTGTCACGTACAACATCCCATTTCTCTGATGCATTGATGCCACGTATGTTCTAACGTAAGATGTTCCAATTGTGAGTATTCATTGGAAAACAAGATAAAATATAGGAACGGGACCTGTTATGACTCGCATAAGCAGGTGTGGAAACCGAGTAGTGTAAACAGGATAAAAGAAAGCCCCATAAGCAGGATAACAAAACTAACTGAGGTATTTGGATAAACCCAGGATGGTCTGAGATGGATTAACGTTCTGAAGGAAACAAAAGCTTAAGACGTTGGACATCCCAGCTGAATCATCTAGGTCTCTATCTTCCTCCACGGCACCTCGGGTTTCATCAGGTTGATTCGTCATGGACAACCGGTTCAGAGGTGGGCGCCTGCATGAGCGTGTCTTTGGATAACTCCGTAGGGGCTACTCCACAATATATGCCCCAGCCCTAAAGGATTGCAATCGAGAGAGGGCCTTCTTCTCTAGTGGACTCATCAATCTGGACTACACCACAAATCTTTCGCTTCTTCGATGGGTTCTTCGCTAGTCTCACCTCATGGAATCCATTTGTGGCATGGTTAACTCTCAAACTACACCTGACAGAGCTTTCCACTAATGGGGTAATAGAGCTACTAGAAGAGGCCGGGAGGGACATGCCTATACTCTTCATCCCTGTTGCTTTTCCTGAATCGCTTCTCTTGGTGGGCTGGGCTGTATCTGTCCCATTTGAAATTCAAAATCCTCTGGGCCGGAAGTTGTTGGGCTTTGCTGACATTCAACATCTCCTAACACAATGACAGGAGCAGTCAACTCTGCAATTCTTGCTTGGCGATGGCTTTCCACAATCAGTGGCCAGAGCTAAAGGACAATGACATCTAAAACAGGTTTCCATGGGACAATCTCCAAGCCTGTGCTTGCTGGTGCTGTGTTGGAGGTTGGCTGTATGGTAGCAGACTGAATAATATTCTGATTGTTGTTATGCTTGCCTTGTGAGGAAACAAATTCAAATGATAGGACACGACCCAGGGAGGCATTGGGTCCACTTTGGTAGCCTTTTGTATCAGCAATGATGGGGTACTGAATGTTTGCAGCTTGCTCTCTGCTGTGAAGATGATCAGCATGTACCTTGAGCATCACAGAATGCACAGCCGGCTTCCACGGGACAAGACCCAGACCATTAAGCACAAACACATCTCTAACAGGTTCAAGAGGAAGATTTCCCGCATGGTGAAGCCATCAGGTAAACCATTGATGCTATAAAACAATTGAGCAGCGCAAAGCCTGTTGCCTGCTAAAAACTTGAAAGCCTCTACATCAAGAGGTGTGGTAGCATCACTTGAGGATGAGCTTTCATCATCAGATAATTCTGAGGGTTCGTCCCCGACGAGATCGTCGGGAACAGCAGTGATGGGGTTTTGTTCCAGAGTATGTGGCGGCGGTCGAGGATATGTTTGGGGTTCAGGGTGCAACTGTTGTTTGATGGTATGAGGTGAAGAGTCCGGCACCCCAGCCACTTCGGCATGGGGATCAAGGGTGTTTTGGCTGTCAAGGATCATCTCAGGGATTTTCTTCGGCATCCACACTAACCTTGGTCGGGACATAGTAAGACATTTCCTTTTAACATGCCCGTAAATGTGGCAGGCCAAGCATCTGATTTTGTTTCTGCAATCTGAGCGCAAATGTCCAATAGCCAAGCAACGGCTGCACTCCAAAAAAGAGTTAGAATTCGAACGGAGCTTGGAAGCCTCAGAAGATTTCGCTGTGCACGTGGCATCACTGAAACCGTTAGAACCACGAAGAACATGGCGCTCTAGATGGAAATCGAACTTATCACCGATGAAGACGCAGGGCACCAAACGAGCACTAGATGAGGGAATGTCACAAGAGAAAGATCCGAATTGAATTTTCCCAAGGAAGTTCCAAGGAGGACACCCTCCTAGGGGTTTGGCCAGAATCTTGGGAGGGCTCTGAATTAAGACTTTGGTGAAAGAGACATGTTTGTTGCAAGCCTTTTTCAAAGATCTCTTTGTGCTATTGGAGAGCACTCTAGACCATTCTCTTTCCTGCTCTTCTTTCCAAGGTGCTTCTCTCTTTCCCAATTGGGAGTACCATTACTCCAGAGATGGAAATAGATGTCGAATTGAGAAGTGATAACTCGTCGAAGTTGATAAAAATGAAAACCAACTTGTTTACAGGAGACAGAGAAGCGAAAATGATTGGTGCTTAGGAATTGCACATGAAAACCAGAGGCACGGCCACCCAAACAAGATTGGAGAGCCAACGAAACTGAGTCTTCAGTCAAACGAAACAAGAAGCGAAGGAAAGTAGCCAAGAGGAAGGAGCCATCAGTTGAGGGAGAGGGATGGTGTACTAGTGTGCCGAACCGGCGATCGATTTCTTCCTCGAAGGCACGACCTTGGGTGAAATCCAGGGGAGCCGCGAGAGCAGAGGAAGACCCCATGAGACCCCGATGGTCAGTGGGGGAGGGCGATGATCTGGCAACACAGGCATCTTCAGCGATGGGAGTTGTCACCAGCGGTGGAGGGCGTCACGGAGGCATGGGTGGGAGGGGGTGACATCAGTGCCCAAGCGGTCTGGCGAACTGGTGGGTGCTCGTCGCCTGCAAAGATCTGGCAGCAGGTGGTGGCGCCGGCGCTCGACCCGCCGTCGACAAGCGGACGGCACTGTGAGTGTAGGCCTCTTCAATTAATAGTCCCACGGTGGAGCATATCGTCGAGCAAGCTGCACGCGTCGCCGACCCGGCTGTACCCCGCGATGAGGGTGTTGTAGGCGAAGCGTCGACGGGGGACCCGAAGCCCTCGGCGGTGCGGAGCACGCGGGAGACGTCGGAGGTGCGGCCCCGGTGGCAGCAGTTGCGGATACCTTGGAAGCGTAGGCTAGCGCCGTCACGAGCTCGCTCATCGAACCCGCACACCTCGCTCAGATGCAGCGGCAGGGGGAGAGGAGGCCGCGCCGTCCGTGATGACCACGGAGGGCGGCGGCCAGAGGGAGGTGCCCATGCGGCGCGGAGGGCGGCGGCCGGCTGGACGTGCCCGATCGGCGCGGATGGACAGAGTAGTTTAGTGAAAACTGAGATCAATTCACATGTGTTGGAGTGGATTGGAGTAAAACTTGAACTAAATTCCACCCCAATCCACCCCAACACATGCAGATTGAGATGAATCTGATAACATCTAAACAAGGCTTATGTGGAAAGATTATTAGATTATGCTGGGATAGATATAGATGTCTATACATAGATGATACTAGTCTCCAAGTATTACATTACAATATTTAACCAGTAATTACATATATAAATTTATACATGATTCCTAGAAAGACGTTGACACGTTGCCAATTGTGTCCACAGCAGAAATTGCTATATTGCTTATGACTACGAACAAAAGCATGTTGAAGGCATAAATTACTACAAAGGGATACTGCCGATTGATGCGCCTCTTGAGATGTTGTTTTCGTCCAAACAGAAGACGCAGAACCCCTCTAAGTGATCCTGGACTTCCTAGGATTGTGAGCAGCAATATTAAGACATATAACCCAGAGTAGATCAGCCTGACCAATGCAATCAACGTAGAATTCTTATCACTCGTCGCGGCTATAGCTGTGAAGAATCCTAGCATCATGCTGAGAAGTGATAGCCAGAGGAAGTGCATCGAGATGATGAAATCCAACCAGGAGTGGTGGGATCGCGAAGCTCTCCCATAAACGAGTAGGATGGTTGCCACCACGGCAGTGGTCACAGCAATAGTATCCAGCACGAGGAAGGCATTATACATGCGGTTCCCATTCAGAGTTGCCTTCCCATCAGATCCATATGAACCAGGCACGTTGAATGCTGCAGAGAAGGCAACTGTGGCCACAAGGGTGGAAACAATTGCGAGATTCTTTGATGTCACCAATCGCCATTTCACCAAGTCCTGACCAGCCCATTCCTTTACATGGTCTTGCCTCTGCGGCCTGAATTGTGCTTGGTAGACATTTAGCTTCACCACTAACCTTACCTGCTTGTTCGCAAATGTGTCACATGCATCATCACAAACTCTACTCTATCTAACATCATTCAACTAGAATGAAGAAATTAACTAGAATTGGTATTGCCTTAAGGATAAAAGATGGGATATTACTTACCATTGAGTAGAAACTGGTTGAGTTTTCAATCAGATCAGATGGGGTGCAGCCTTCATTGTTCATAATGTGAACCTGCACTTTTCCACTAGATAACAGCTTGGAGACAACTCTGTATTCCCCTGCCTGCACAGCCAAATGAAGTGCTGTGTTCCCTTTCTGGTCTTGGACATTCAGAAGATTTTCTAGCATCCGATTTTTTATAACATGGGAAACAATAGAGGAGTGGCCTCGCAAAGCAGCTGCATGCAGAAAGCTTCGGCCTTGGTTGTCACGAATGTCTGCAGAAGCGGGGCAGAACTGTAGTAACAATTTCACTGCAGGACCATTACCCATCAGCGCTGCAGCGTGAAGAGCCGAGAGGCCTTCTGTTATGACCGGCATCAAGTATGCCAGGAGGAGGCCCACTAGTGGCTAGGTGGCGCAGGGGCTAGGGGGCTAAAAGCCCATATTTATCTTTAATTGTTTAATTTCCATAATTATTAGAACAATTAGTCGTATATAGGAGTTGTAATACCCGTGGACAGAATTAAGCAAGAGTATCATATTACTCGGCTTCCCTCAGGGAGCCGGGAGTCCCCCAAACCCTAGCCGCCACCTTTCTGCCTCTCTCGCCGACGTGAACAGTACCCGCGGCACTGTAGCGCGCGGGTACTGTAGCTCCGCCGCCGCTTCCCTGTCTCTCTCGTGCGACCACGGCGCCTCGCCGCCGCACGACGTTCAAGCCCCAACCACCGATCTCTCACAGCTACAATCTCCGTTCGACAAGGCACAGGGCGCAGTTGCCTATCAACCTGGTATCGGCGATCTCGGGTTCGATGTCGCTTCCGTTGCCCACCTCCTCCACACCGCCGCTTGTGCCCTCCACCTCCGTTTCGCTGTCGTCCACCTCCTCGCCGCTGCCATCTACCACCAGCGCCATGATTCCATCGTCCTCGATGCCGCTCGGATCCGCCGGAACATCCGCTGCCACCGGCGGGCCAGCTGTCCTCACGCCCGCGGAGGTCACGCAGGCCATCCTCGAGCTGAGCCGCGCGGTGGGCAATCTGAGCACTTCGGTGGGTGAGATCCGCACCTTCCTGGGCGGATCAAATCACGTGCAGCCGCCTCCCCATCCGCAACTCCCACCACGACCGCCGCAGCAACTACCGCCGCCGCCGCCGCCGTCCCCCGCGGTCACGACGTCCGGGGTGGCGTCCTACTACGGCCTGCCGTCTGACGTGCACGGCTCGTCTTCACGGCCGTCCGTGCCGATCCCGTCGGGCGGGGTGCCGATCCAACAAATTCAGTTTCCGCACTCCCCGTCCCCGCTGCCGCCCGGGCTGTTCGCGGCACCGCCGACCTATTCATCCTCCACGACGCAGCCATGGCTCCCACCACCGCCATCCACCGGCGTCGGGAACTCCTACGGGGGTGCTCCGACCCCGGGGGTCCTCTATGGTGGCACCGACGGACAGTTGTTCCACGGCAGCAGCATGTCGTCACCCTACACTTCAGCGGCGCCCGTCCCGGATGGAGGGGGGCCTGCCTACGGGGGCGTCCCAGATTATACTGGCGGCTCATCATATTATGGCAGCCAGCCGCCATTCGGCGCCTCCAACTATGGCCACCAGGGTGGCCAGCCGCCGTTCGGTTATGATCCGCAGGCCAAGTTCTACAAGCTTGAGTTTCCGACATACGACGGCACCGTCGATCCGCTGAATTGGTTGAACCAGTGCGACCAGTTCTTTCGCGGTCAGCGCACGCCGGCGGCCAACCGTACCTGGCTTGCGTCCTACCATCTCCGCGGGGGCGCGCAGACCTGGTACTACGCCTTGGAGCACGACGAAGGCATGCCGTCGTGGGAGCGTTTCCGCGACTTATGTCGCCTTCGCTTTGGGCCGCCGCTTCATGGCAGTCGGTTGGCTGAGCTCGGGCGACTGCCGTTCGCCACGACCGTCCAGGAGTTCGCTGACCGCTTCCAAGCGCTCGCCTGTCACGCACCGGACGTCTCTACGCGCCAGCGGGCCGAGCTCTTTGTCGGCGGCTTACCGGAACACATCCGGGTCGATGTCGAGATCCACCGCCCGCAGGACCTGCAGACGGCGATGTACTACGCCCGCGCATTTGAGCGGCGGGCGGCTGCGACTCCTCCGGCGCTTCCTGCACGCGCCGCCCGACCGGTCCAGCGGGCGGGCCTTCCAGCGCCGCGCGCACCAGGAGCTGGGCCGGCTGCACCTCCTCCAGCAGCGGGAGCGGGCGCCCCGGGCGGCCGCGCTTTCCGACGACTCACGCCTGCCGAGCAGCAAGAACGGCGCCGCCAGGGACTCTGCTATAATTGCGACGAGCTGTACACCCCGGGCCACGTGTGCCAGCGCCTCCTCTACTTGGCCGCCGACGACATCATCGAGGAAGCCGCGCCGCCATTAGAGGATGTGGGCGCCCCAGCTCTGCAGGAGGACGATGCCGCCCCCGTGGCCGATGTCGCTAATGTCCTTGCGGTCTCCCTCCATGCTTTTGCAGGCATTCGGACGTCAAATACCATGCTGCTCCCGGTGATGATCAAGGGGGAACGCCTGCTAGCATTGCTCGACACCGGCTCCACCCACAATTTTCTCAGTGGGGCGACGATGCGGCGCCTTGGGTTGGCTCCGGATGGCGGGGAACACCTCCGCGTCACGGTGGCCAATGGGGACAAACTTCGCTGTGCTGGGATCGCCCGGAACGTCCCCATCACCATCGAGGGGGAGACCTTCGCCATCACGTGCGCCGGCATTGACCTGGGCTGCTTCGACTTCATCCTCGGCTACGATTACCTACGCACGCTCGGCCCCATCACTTGGGATTTGGAGGCCAAGACTATAGCGTTCTGGCGAGGTGGCCGCCGGATCCAGTGGCAGGGCGTGGGCGGCCCTGAACCACCCGAGCCCTTCCAGCAGGTTGCAGCTGCTGCGGCCACCGGCCAGCAGCCCTTGCTGGATCACCTCCTCGAGCAGCACGCGGCCGTCTTCGCCGAGCCACGCGGTCTTCCCCCGGCAAGGCCGTACGACCACCGCATCCACCTGCTGCCCGACACGGCCCCGGTTGCCGTCCGGCCGTACCGCTACCCCCAGCTTCAGAAGGACGAGCTGGAACGCCAGTGCGAGGCCATGCTCGCCCAGGGCATCATCCGGCCAAGCACCTCGCCGTTCTCCGCACCGGTGTTGCTGGTCCGCAAGGCGGACGCGTCTTGGCGTTTCTGCATCGACTACCGCGCTCTCAACGCCAAGACATCCAAGGACAAGTTCCCGATCCCGGTGGTGGACGAGCTCCTCGACGAGCTCCATGGGGCTCGCTTCTTCACTAAGCTCGACTTGCGGTCGGGCTACCACCAGGTGCGGATGCATCCCGACGACGTCGCCAAGACGGCCTTCCGCACGCACCATGGCCACTACAAGTTCCTGGTCATGCCGTTCGGACTTTCCAACGCGCCGGCGACATTCCAGGCGCTGATGAATGATGTGCTTCGCCCCTACCTGCGGAGGTTTGTGCTGGTTTTCTTCGACGATATTCTTATCTATAGCTCGTCGTGGGCGGAGCATCTGCAGCACATCGCAATCGTCCTCAACGAGCTTCGGGCGCACCACCTCCACCTCAAGCGCTCGAAGTGCTCGTTTGGGGCCATGTCCGTGGCCTACTTGGGTCACGTCATCTCCGCTGACGGCGTCGCCATGGACGCCGACAAGGTGGCCGCCGTCGTGGCATGGCCACCTCCTCGCTCGGCCCGGGGACTACGAGGCTTCCTGGGCTTGGCGGGCTACTACCGGAAGTTCATCCGGGAGTTTGGCCTCATCGCGGCTCCCCTGACGCGTCTCTTGCGACGAGACGCGTTCGACTGGGACGCGGAGGCTGGGGAGGCCTTCCAGGCGCTGAAGCGCGCCCTCACCACCGGGCCCGTGCTCCAGATGCCCGACTTCGACAAGCTGTTCATGGTGGACTGCGACGCTTCGGGTGTGGGGTTCGGCGCTGTCCTTCACCAGGGCGCGGGACCTCTCGCTTTCTTCAGCCGTCCGTTCGCGGCTCGACATCTTAAGCTTGCAGCTTATGAGCGTGAGCTCATTGGTTTGGTGCAGGCCGTGCGCCACTGGCGGCCATACCTTTGGGGACGACACTTTCTTATTCGCACTGACCACTACAGTTTAAAATTTCTCTTGGATCAGCGCTTGTCCACCGTGCCTCAGCATCAGTGGATCAGCAAACTCTTCGGCTTCGACTTCACGGTGGAGTATCGTCCCGGCCGCCTCAACACCGTGGCAGACGCCTTGTCTCGCCGCGACTCCGAGCGGGAGGCTGCGGGCACGGAGGGTGCAGCGGCGTCTGCTCTCTCGGGCCCCTCTTTCGCCTTCCTCGACGACGTGCGCCGCGCCACCAAGGAGGCCGAGGACGCTCAGCACCTGCTCCAGCAGCTGGCCGATGGGGCGCTGGCTGCTCCTTGGCGCATGGATGGTGGTCTGCTGCTACATGGCGGTCGGATCTTCGTCCCCGACCACAGCGACCTACGCCACCAGGCGCTGCTGCTGGCTCACTCGGCCGGCCATGAGGGCGTCCAAAAGACGCTCCACCGCCTGCGCACTGACTTCTACATCTCGGGCGATCGTGCGCTGGTTCAGGACTGGGTACGCCGTTGCAGTACCTGTCAGCGCAACAAGACGGAGACGCTGCAGCCCGCCGGCCTGTTGCAGCCGCTAGAGGTACCCTCCCAGGTGTGGGCGGACATCTCCATGGACTTCATCGAGGGGCTGCCCAAGGTGGGCGGCAAATCCGTCATCCTCACGGTGGTCGACCGCTTCTCCAAGTACGCGCACTTCATCCCGCTCGGCCACCCCTACACCGCCGCGTCCGTCGCTCGTGCCTTCTTCGACGGCATCGTCCGGTTGCACGGGTTCCCCTCCTCCATCGTCAGCGACAGGGACCCGGTGTTCACCGGGAATGTTTGGCGCGACCTCTTCCGATGCGCCGGCGTCAAGCTGCGCATGAGCACGGCTTTCCACCCCCAGACTGACGGCCAGTCCGAGGTGGTTAACAAGGTTATTGCCATGTATCTTCGTTGTGTCACAGGTGATCGTCCGCGCGCATGGGTGGATTGGCTATCTTGGGCCAAATACTGCTACAACACTTCGTTCCACACGGCCTTGCGCGCCACGCCATTTGAGGTGGTCTACGGTCGTCCGTCGCCGCCCATCCTGCCATACCAGCCGGGGTCGGCCCGTTCCGAGGCTGCCGCGACGATTCTCCGAGACAGGGACATGATCTTGGCTGAGGTGCGTCAGCGCCTTCTCCAGGCCCAGGAGCTGTCCAAGAAGTACTACAACGCCGGGCACTGCGACGTGGAGTTTGCGGTCGGGGACTGGGTCTACCTGCGCTTGCTCCACCGGACAGCTCAGTCCCTTGACCCTCGGGCGAAGCGCAAGCTTGGTCCGAAGTTTGCCGGTCCGTTCCATGTTCTGGAACGCATCGGTTCCGTCGCCTACCGCCTGCAGCTTCCGGAGGGCGCACGGCTTCACGACGTCTTCCACGTGGGGTTGCTCAAGCCCCACCGCGGTGACCCTCCTGCAGCAGCCGGTGAGCTGCCCCCGGTCCTCGACGGCCGGCATCTCCCTGCTCCCGAGCGCATCCTGCAGGCTCAGCAGCGTCGCGATGAGTGGCGCCTGCTGGTCAAGTGGCAAGGCCTTCCCGATGACGACGCCACTTGGGAGTCTCTTCCAGAGTTCCGCGAGCAGTTTCCCGACTTCCAGCTCGAGGACGAGCTGTTTGTGCAGGCGGGGAGAGATGTTATGACCGGCATCAAGTATGCCAGGAGGAGGCCCACTAGTGGCTAGGTGGCGCAGGGGCTAGGGGGCTAAAAGCCCATATTTATCTTTAATTGTTTAATTTCCATAATTATTAGAACAATTAGTCGTATATAGGAGTTGTAATACCCGTGGACAGAATTAAGCAAGAGTATCATATTACTCGGCTTCCCTCAGGGAGCCGGGAGTCCCCCAAACCCTAGCCGCCACCTTTCTGCCTCTCTCGCCGACGTGAACAGTACCCGCGGCACTGTAGCGCGCGGGTACTGTAGCTCCGCCGCCGCTTCCCTGTCTCTCTCGTGCGACCACGGCGCCTCGCCGCCGCACGACGTTCAAGCCCCAACCACCGATCTCTCACAGCTACAATCTCCGTTCGACAAGGCTCAGGGCGCAGTTGCCTATCACCTTCTCTGTCCTGCATATATGCTGTGCTCGGTGGTGCGTATGATAAGATCTCTTTGATGATATCACAGTCACCATCTGATGAAGCAAAATGTAATGGGCTGCTCTTGTAGCAATCAAGATCAGTTGCAAGTCCTGGCTGCCATCGCAGTAGCAAAGAAACCATTTCTACAAAAAAATGAAACATTTGAATTTTCAAACAAAAAAATATAAAACAAGATTGAACATTTCATAATAATATCAGTGCCAGTGGGACATACAAATGCACAAATAATAAAGGAATAGAGGAAGAACAAAATCCATCTTAATATCAACAAAGCATCCATGTTAATCCCCGCAAGGTGCATTAGGAAAAAAAAGATAAATTCTGATCAGCATCATGAATAATAACTATTGGATCTATTCTGTTCGACAACAAATACTCACATTTGCCATGAAAAAAATGTAACCCTCTAAATTTCAATAAATTTTCCACCCCTACCATTATAAAGATAATTGAAAAAACCATTAAATTGCTTCTAAAAATATCTTCCGTTATGAAAGACAATGCAATGTAACCCCTAAATTTTTGTTATCTGTATACATCTGTTATTATGAAAACTAATACAAAGTAACCCATTTAATTTTTATTAGATTACCCACCTTTATTGAAACTAATAATTTCCATCAAATGATATATATGGAAAATAATTTAATAACCATGAAATACGATTCTTTAGGCCAATCTCAACGGAAGTTTCATAGAGTTTTATGGGCATTAAATACGCTGATATGACACTATATTGATGGAGAGAGATATGACGAAAGTTTTATGGGAGTATAGAGAGTTTCATGGGGATGAAACTTTTCTGCACTATTTCCAAAATATCGGTTTCCAAAATATCGGTGTGTTCGAAACTGAGCCGTGAAACCCCCACTGAAACTGACCTTATGTTTCTAAATTACATACTTCCATGGTTGTTAAACAAAAGTAAACATAAATGGTTAGATTTAAATGAAGTAATTAGAAGTAACCTTTTGTTCATGACCCCTCATATTTCGATTTGATACCATGATTGTGTTCACAACACGAAAGCACCTCTTCACATTATGAAAAGCGTTATTAAGTTGAACTGTGTGCGTGGGTCCACTGCTTACTTGTTCCTCATGCTCACATATTAAAATAAAGCTAAGGTCAACTCTCATGATAATGATGATTATTAGAATACTGTATATAATAAAACTACCATTATTCCAGTATTCAACCACGCATTGGACCCCCATGGGGAGCTGATTGAACAAACCTGAGCTCTGCAGAACCGCCGCGTGCAACGCCTTCTGCGACATGGGACCAGCGGCGGACGCGTCCATGTACCCAAGTATGGCCTCGACGGCGCGCACCGACCTGCTCATCACCGCCAGGTACAGCGGCGACACGGCGGCGCCGTTGACGCCAGCGGCCAGGTCGGGCGCCAGCTTCATCAGCGCCTCCACCGCCTCGCCGTGGCCGTGCCTCGCGGCGACGTGCAGCGCGGTGTCCCCGCCGCGGTTCCTGCGGCCGAGAAGCTCCTCTCGTAGCCTGTCCGCGTCCGCGTCACGCCTGGCCAGCCGGACAATGGCATCGATCGCGCCGGCGTGCCCGAACCTCGCCGCGCAGTGGAGGGGCGTGTCCAGCGAGGAGTTGGCCGCGAAGAGGAGCGCGCCGTCGCGGAGGCCGAGCTCGGTGACGAGGTCGCGGTGGCCGTGGCCTGCGGCGATGTGGAGCAGCGTGCTGCGGTCCGCGGTCACCTCCCGGGTGGTGCAGCAGGGTCCATGCTCAGTAGTGCCTGAAATAATCACAAAGCAGGGAAGCTATGCTCATCAGATTGCCAAAAAATTACTCCGTTCCCACCACCAAGGCAACAACTGTCTTATCTTTTGTGTCGACACAAACTCATCTCCTCTATCTCTCTCATATATGTTGTTCGGATCAAGGTTCTGGGATTCGACCGAGATAGTCCGAATTTCGGTGAAATTCGTCCATTTCGGTGAGACCCGAAACGAATTTTATGCTTTAAATTCCAAAAATTCACCGAATTAAGTCCGAAATTCATCTGGATTTTCCCGAATTTCGTTCATTTCGGTTGGGACTGAACTTTTTTCCAAAATGAACCTAGAACGTTGGTTCGGATCATCTGCAGGAATCTACTAGAGGCCGGGTTGCAAGGTAGATGTACATACCAGTTGGTCTGGCATCGCCTGGCGACGGCCGACGACCGTTTCTAGCTGCGGTCGCCGTGTGGACGCCTCCAGTTTGCAGCCCGATGAGGACCTCCTCTGTCCGCCCCTCGAACGCAGCAATATACAGTTCGGAGCACATGAACATGATATCTGGGAGTTCATCCTTGGAGATAGCTTGGCCTTGGGCACTCTCCATGTCCGTGCCTTCCGTATTTTTGTTTCAAGTCTCCCGTCTTCGGGATGGTACCGCATTGCTAGTAGTCTACTAGTCTAGGTGCAACTATATATAATAATAACTAACCGGAACCCCGCGCGAAAGAGGAGGCAAAAAAAAACAATAACAGGTTGGGTAGTGTTCACCGAACGGTTAGGTACTGTTGATCAGCTGTACTGTTCCATACCCATACTGTTCATCTAGACCTGTTACTATAGATAAATAGGGACCTATGAGAGAAAAAGGAGGTATAAACAGTGTTCATGAACAGTATCCATACATCGTCAGGAATAAAGATCTTTATAGATAACGGGGAGGGCCTTCCCATGGATTAACCCTGTACATTCATCAACGGTTTAATAATACAACCGGCCGGCTGACGGCCATAACCAGATCGACCACGTCCCAGCAAAACATGGAGAGCACGTTGGGTGAAATTTTTTTGGTTATCTTTTCGATCCAGGGTCTTACCCAGGGCCTATTGATCTGCTAGTATTAGTATTAGATTCATTCCTTTCCACAATTGCTATATCCCTGAATCTGGAACACAGTAGTAGCATGCGCCTGGCCGATTTAGTTGTTTTCTTCTAATCCTGAGCTATGTAGTTTATATGTGCTTGATGTCTTCCTTTTTTTTTGGCGGAAGGGCTAGCACCCGGATGGACAGCGCATCCGGACGCAGCTCCCGCCCATTATCCCGCACAGTATCCCACGACCCAAGTCCGCATCCTATCCAGCGTCAGTGCTCCCACGTGCATGCTGCACCCGTGCCCATCCCACGCTCCAGCAGCCCATCCTGTGCCTCGGGCCCATCTCCAAGCCCCACGTGGGTCCTAGTCACCTGCCTCTCTTAGGGATACGTGCCACGGAGGCGTCTGCTGGCCTCAGACGCTCGCACAGTGACCCACGGCGCCGCCCCCAGTAGGGTGGTTGCGGCAGATAAAATGTGCTCTCTCATATCTATTTTTGAAACATCCAGATGAAACACTTGCAACGTACGTCTGAAACACTTAAAACATACGTTTGAAACATGCGTGTATAGTCATAGGAACATATGCAACATCGAGTCTATTTTTGTAACATCCAGATGAAACACTTGTAACATGAGTCTGAAACATGTGAAACTTGAAACGTACACTTGAAACGTGCGTATAGAGACATAGTAACATATGTAACATCCAAATAAAACATTTGAAACATACGTCTGAAACACTTGAAACATAGGCGTGCAACATATGCAAAATCCAATATCTAATTGTAACATTCAGTTGAAACACTTGAAACATAAGTATGAAATGCCTGAAACATTTGAAACACAGCGTCGCCGGTGGCCACAACCTACTTGGTGGGGAACTCCGGTCGCAAGCTCAGGTCCGAAGGATGTCGAGAGCAATGGTCCAGCATACACCCTAAGCGCAGCGCGAAGGCTTCCCCTTCTTGTTGACGGGCGCGCTGGATGGGGCGTAGGCCTCCCCTGTCTCTCCTTCTGTGATGGGCGAAGTGGATGGGGCATGGTGCGGGCACGGAGTAGTGCGGGATGTGGCCTGGCGTGGCGGCAGAGAGGAAGATGAGCAAGAGGCGCAGCGGAGCGCGGTCACGGCGCTGCGGTAATTTTTTTTAAGAAATTGTGATGCTTGAAGGGGAGCGGATAAGAGAGCATCGTGGTCATAGTGGCCCACCAACGGGGCCATCCGGACGGACGTCCTCGACAGAGCATTACCTTTTTTTTTATTACATGAGCGATTATTAGACAGTGCTGATTTGATAGACTACGTGCATAACTAGTATCGTAGTATAGCATATCCTTTGTTGAATAGGCCGCACAGGTGGCTTAGAATGAGTCAAACAGAATGCATATCGACATCTACTTTGTATGACAATATTGCCGTCGTGTAAACCCCATTTTGGTATAATAAGGTGTCGTTCACGTGCAGACAACATATCATATTTTGTATGCCTGTCTATGCAAGACCAAACCTTGGTTTGTGCTATCGGCAGCCCTGCTTGGACGCGAGATTTTTTTTCCTATAAAATTGAACTGATTCTCGTGAGATTACTGTATTAAAAACGGACAAGGCTGTGGAGACGTTCATCACCTAAACCCAGGGCCACCTTATTCATGCGAATGTCTTTGGAAGGTGCCATCCAGGGGGCGTTGACTCATTCCTAGGCCAAAATTTGTATAAAGCACATACATTGATCATTCCAAAATTTGTAGTAACGTACGTCAGGGAACAGCCTGGCTAACCGAGTGTTCAGTGCAGGCTCAGTACCTCCCTCTTGGGGTGGTCAGAGTTCTAGTCCTAAGGAACTCACTCTTTATTTGTGGCTTCAGCCGCAGCGACAAGGAAAAAACTCCCTCATCTGCCCCACATCTAAAGCACGGGTCTATGGCTAGCTCATCTTACGGAGCTGCGGTGCCGCTGTATATGGGTGGGGTAAGGGTTTAGAAGTTTTCTCGATCTGCATATGAAAATCTTCTTTTTAAATTGGAATACCCGGAGGCTTTGTAGCCACCACGGCTCGAGTTTTTTTAGTAACGTACGTCAAGGTGTTTCGAGTTTGCTCCATATAAATAAAATGGTCCGCTTACATGAGGACAAAGATCACATAATCTAATCTTAATTTGCATTGTGTCAGCATTCATTTTTGCATTAGATTCACCTTTGACTCTCAACTGCTTCTCTTAGGCTATCCGTACTCATCATCCTCTAAAAGGAATATTCTATCCTAGTCATCAAAATTTCATCCTCTATATCAATTTCTCCTGCACTCATCCATCCTCTATATCATTCTCTATCCACTGTGGGGCTCACTTGTCACTTTATCTAAATATATCCATGTGAGATCTAGTTTTGAAGGATTTATTGCAACGAATTTAATGGTGCAATCAAAATTTAATTTGGCTTTTTGGTTTGTGAGATATAACATTTTTTTGTTAGTCGCAATTATGGGGCTCGCCCCTGGGTCCACGCGCTCTCTCTCCGGCGCATGCAGAAGTCTCGGGCGCGCATGCTCTCCCGTGGTCACAGTGGTGCGGCCATCTCTATGCATAGCGGTTTGGCGTGGGCGTCCTGTATCCTGCCAAATTTGGCGTGCGAGCATCCGATCTGGGACGATGGCGGAGGCTTTACAGTCCCCGCTGCAGCAGCTCCCGTCCGGTATACGCTAATGTGTCCTTTTACCGGTTCATTTTACAGTGCCCAATGCGGATGGCCTTATTGAAATTTGTTTGGTGTCATTCGAGGAATACAAGAACACCGTTGATTTGAGGCGTGCAACACAAGGCATTGCATAGAGTCCTGTCTGGATATCCCGGATACCTTGTGTAATCAGTGAAGAAACAAATTTCAGCAATCGACTAGTGAAAAGCGATCTTGTAACCGTACCACCAACTATATAAGAGCATCTCCAAGAGATGAGCTATCTTTGTCTAGAGTCAAATTTTAGAATTTTGGGAAGAAATAGACCCTCCAACAGATTTATTATCAATTCTCACTTTCTGATAGGGCTCTCCTCCCGCGAGCGCTCCCTTGGGCGACTCGGGAGCGATACCCCGGCGCCGCTCCGCCGCCTTACCTTCGCGCCCTCCCAGGCCGCCGCCGCCACCCTTCCTGGCATGTGCCGGCGGCGGCCAGCAGCGGACCGCTCAACCGGCTCCGTCACGGATCCCCGTCTCCTCCCTCCTCCCCACCTCTCCCTTCTCCCACCTCCTCTCCTCCACCTCCCCTTCCTTACCTCTCTACTCCGGCGAGCTGGCTGGCTAGCAGGGTAGATCCAGGCCCCCCAAGGCCGGATCCAACCTTCCCCTACCCGGATCTGTGGTGGCACCGGGTGTGGCTGGCGCTACGTCTCCGACGACCCGGTGGGTCGGCCGGCGAGCTGATCCGGCCTCCCATTCGGTGGCTGCTCCTTGTGGCCTGGGCGGTGACATCCCTTGGCCATGGCTCATCCTGGCGTGGCGGCTCTCATTGCCTCCTAGCACTCGGGGCCTGTGCGTGCTCGCGTGCCCTTCGAGCTCCCGGAGATGCGCGGATCTAGCTGGATGGCCGGCGGCGCTACTCACCCTGTTCGTTTCGCTGGTTTATTGTGCTGAAAGTACTGTTTGCTGGTTTATTGTGAGAGAAAAACACTGCTGGATGGCTGCTGATTCTGCTGATAAGTCCAAACGAACAGGGTGACTGGTGGTGGGCCGGCGCGTGCTGCAGCTAGGCCGGTTGTTGCGGTGGCTGGCTTCACCCTCACACCCCTGCCTGCCATGTGGCTAGCCGCACCTTGTTGCTCGTCCGTCTGCTGGTCACTGATGGACGGCGGGCTGCTGGCCGTCCTAGGGTGGCGTGGTGTCTACTGCAATTTTGGTGCTCATTCTGATGGCGCCACCAGCCATTGTGGGTGCCTTGGGGCCTGCTCTCATGGATGTACAGCGTCGGGGTGAAAACCCCGCCCGGTTCCTCCGTGGAACCAGGCCGGTGGTGGTGACGCAACCTGCGCCATTACCTTCCTGAAGGCGCCATCAACAATTTTGTTGTTCTGAGGCAGGTTAGGGTCGAAAGACCTACTCAGTGCTTCTCCAACAATGTTGGCGTCTGTGGATGTCAATTCCTTCTTGAAGACATCGCTGGAGCACTACTGCAGCAAGCCTTACGCTACTCTTGCCGGAGCCTGTAACACCCCGGGTGTTATAGTTGCTAATTAATCTGCCATGTCAACATAATGCATCACAAAGCATCCATGATTAGGTCAACCTTGTTATGCATTAACTAAAATGAGTGTACTTATCTAGATTGGATGTGCTTCTCAGTGGTGTGATCCGAACCAAAAACCCTAGTTTCGAATAGCACCGCAAATACTTAGTTCATGCCCTGCGTAATTTGAGGTGTGTGACTGTGTTGCACACTAGTGTCAAGTGTAGGGTATGAGCTCAAGTACAACACATAAAATGAAGCTCCAAGTTTGAGTTTGGATTGGAATCCAAAAACTTGTCACGAGTTTTCTGATTCGAATTTAAATTCAAATTTGGGGAAATGTTAAAAGAATTCCAAAAGCTAAATTGGTCAACCAAGAGTGGCATTTGGTCAACCATGTCATGCTGGTCCAAATGATGCCCTTGGATGATGGTTTGATCACTAAGTAATCACTAATTAAGGTAGCAACAAATTCCAATTGAAAATTTCCCCGAAAACCCTAAATTTTAAAACCCTGTTTTACCCCTTTTTAAATAATTCAAAATCTAAGAAAAATTTGGGAAAAAGTTCAAAATCAAGTTTGTAGAACTTTTCAAGGGCTACAACTTTGGTGTTTTGAGTTTTCAAAGTTTTAGTGTAAAATGTGAAGCAATTTTGAAAATAAACAAATTTCAGATTTGACCCCTTTTTGTCCCCAAACTCAAATTTCAAAATGGAGGCAGAATTTGAACATGTTTTGAATAGCAAAGTTGTAGGTCTTGGCTAGATGTACAACTTCGGTGTTTGGAGATTTTGAAGTTTCAATATAAAATCCAAAGTAATTTCTAAATTACCAAATTTCCAAAAAGTGTCCCCTTTTGAATTTAAACTCAAATTTCAAAATCCAGTTAGAATTTGAAAAAGTGTTCAGTACAAAACTTGTAGATCTTGAAATTCTGAAGATTTCATATCTTGGGAGTTTTTCAAGTTTCTACATGAATTTGAAAGTAATTTGAGAAAATAGTTTGATTTTCAAAATTTGGGGGGGGACAGCTACAGTGACGTCACCAATCACCGCCAGCCACCGACCGGCATGGGCGCCGGCGAGACACCGGACGGCTTCCACGGCCTTCGCGCGCGCCAGTACCGCCAGCGCGATGACGCGCGCATTCCAGAACCAAACGTCGTGGTCGTGCCTATAAATATGCCGAGGTCACCGTGGCGTTTTTCGTTTTCTCTGTTTTGCCATCGTCGTGGCCACTGGCCACGCAACTCGCACCAGCAAGCTCGCCACACCCTCGCGCATCTGTTGGTTCAATTAGTTAAGCCTTTTTCTTGCCCGAATCACCGCACCTCAAGCTCCCGTGCCCAACTCCGGCCAGAGCACCGCCACCCTCGCCTTCCCGTGGCCAGACCACTCCGGCTCGTCTCCTTCCTCCCCGAGAGCGCCATCGTCACCGCTGTGAGCTCCTGATCCTTTTCCTCGTGTTAATTTAGTCGCTACCGCGTTGTATCGTTGGGTCATCGGACACCATGGCCACCATGTCGCCATCGTCATCGGTGAAGGGTCGCCGGAGCTCGCGCCGAGCTGTAGAATGGTGTAACGGTTTCGTAGGAAGGTGCAGATCGTTTTGGTAGGATCAGTTGTTCGACCAACGCCTTGGTAACCGGCCGGCCACCGCGCGGGCATGGGTGAGCGCGCGGGAGAGAGCAGGAGAGCGAAGGAGAGGGATGACAGCTGGGACCCGCGAGCCAGCGAGAGAAGAGGGGGAGAGCGCGCGCGAGCGGGCCGCGGTGCTGGGCCACGTGCGCAGTGCTGGGCCGAGTGCAGGCAGGCGCGAGCGAGCGCGGGCGCGGACGCGAGCGGGCCGCTCGGTTGGGCCGAGCCAGAGTGAGCGGGGGGAGTCGGCCCAAGTTGGTTTTTGTTTTTCTTGTTCAAAATTATGAATAGTATTGATATTTGTTTATTTCACTAAAAATTATGTAGAGCTCCAAAAATCATGAAAAATTTTGTGTAAGCTTTTCAAGGTGTAAACTAATTGGGAAAAATGTTAAATGCTAAATTTGATTAATTTATGCAGTATATTTAATTAGTTCCAATAAAGATTAAATGCAACTTCCATGAAACCCTTGTTGAAGGTGCGGTTCATGAACAAGTCTGCTTTGAGCCTTGTTGCTCCATGAGAAAGGAATCCCCAGCTGGGTAAATGAAGCGGTTCGAATCATCGTTGCTCTATGAGAAAGGAGTCTTGGCCTTGCAGCAACATCGTAGTTAAGAACTGGAATTGAAAGAAAGAATGAGAAAGGTCTCAATAATAATTATTTTTGACCTAGATTAGGATCACCTAGAATTGGTTAATGAACCATCAATGGTAAAAGTAAAATATTGAAGGTAAGGACTTACTCTAGTAAGCTTTTCTGCAAAAGAAAATTTGATTCTTGAATACCCGTACCTTGATTCCCTAAATCTAGCATGCCCTTGGAGTCTGTTTCTTAGTCGAGTAAGTCTTGTTGAGTACTCTCGTACTCAGGGTTTGTTGAACCCCTTGTTGAAGGTGCGGTTCATGAACAAGTCTGCTTTGAGCCTTGTTGCATGACCGTTGTGGCTGAAGAAAGTGACGATGAGTAGACTGTGTGGCCTCTGGGCAAGGCACCTCGCTTGTGTGATGTAATAAAGTTACTACTGATACTTCTCTACTACTAGTTTGTAATAATGCTACATAAGGTTTGAGGTTTGGAAACTGGTTTGTAAACTTAAGTTATTGTAAGACTTCCGCTACTTTACTCTGTTGAATATTTTGAATAAACTGTTGTAATATTGCAATACTCCTGTGATTGGATCCTGTTCGGAGAAAAGCAGGCCTTTTAAGTTATGAGGAACATAAGTACGGCTGTTATAGGTCATTATGACGATGACGGGTACATGTGGGCCATTATAATTAGGAGGTTCTATGACAGCTGGTACCAGAGCATAATTACTAGAGTTATTGTAGTATTACTTTGCAAAACTTTAAAATGATTTGGGTCGAACAAACTTAATATTGATATTTTGGTCCAAATTGCTTTTGCTTATCTTAATCTATTCTATATAGTTCCCTTAGCTCATATTTGAAAGCTTCGTAGTGAAGTATCATGTTATAGTGCCCTATGTTACAAATGTTATTGCATGTGTTACTTAACCTTTCTGATAGATCGTAAGTACGATGCATGCATCATGTTTAATTAACCTACTTAAGTTACCTTCCCTTTTAAAGTGATTTGGGTTAAGTAAGGTTCAATCCTATTCATGCTAACCTTTAGATCCCTCCCATCTGTTCTTATCGATCTAATTCTGTCTTGCTTTAGGATGGCACGTGTGAAGACGACTCCTCGCAAGAAAAGTGGTCCGCAAGGAGTGCCACGTCATCAGTTGGCAACCCGAGGTGATGGAGCAAGCAGTAACCGCAATCCGAACCCGGATTCGCAATCAGAGGTTGCAAGGCTTACGTCAGAGGTAGAGCGACTGAAGCACAACATGCGTTTTTGGAAGCAGTTCCAGAATGAGTCTCTGGAAAAGGAGACAGAAGCCCGGGCTCGTGTTCGAGAGTTGGAGCTTTATGCGACACACCTGGAGCAGTACAACACCATTCTGCATGAGGAAGTCCATAGGTTACATGATCTGATAAATCCCAATCATCAGCCCCAGGCAGTAGAAGATGATGTCGGTGCCGTGGTTGTTCCGGGTGGAGAGGACAATGAGGAAGAGGATCCGGAAGAAAATGAACCCATGATGGAAAGTGGGGATGATGCAAGTCATGTCACTGGTACAAGTGCTCCTGAGAGTGAGGATGGAGTGATTGTGATCAGTGATGATGATGAGGAGTGAAGTGTCGACATGGATGGTTATGTAACATAGTAGCCTTTCCTATTTTCTAAGAACCTTAGTGGGTAGTTTCTTGCTTGCGAGCAAGATTGTAATGAAAATAATGTAAGAAAAGTTTGATGTGTGTACTAGTACTGTACTAACTGTTTTTTAATTCAATAAAGCGATGTAAATAAACATGGTTTGTATACAACAGATGGATGGTACTGGAACTTCTCAGGATGGAGACAATGCTCCAAATCCCCCACCGTTCCCACCTACTTTGGCAGAAGCTATTGCCGCACTGGTTAATGCCACTACTCTGTTGGCTCAGAATCAGAATGGAAATCAGGGTCGTCGAGGCCGTAACAATGGAGGAGAAACCACTTATGTGGATTTCACCGATACCCGTCCACCGGTGTTTTCAAAGGCAGATGAGCCGCTAGAGGCGGATGACTGGCTCCGAACAATGGAGCAAAAGTTTGAACTTCTTCAGTGCACGGAGTACCAGAAACCCATGTTTGCAGCACAGCAGCTCAGAGGTGCCGCAGGGGCGTGGTGGGCGAATCTGGTCGCCGCACGGCCTGCTGGCCACCGTGTCACTTGGCAAGAGTTTCGTGATGCCTTTAGAGCACACTACATTCCAGATGGTGTCATGGCCATGAAGTTAGAAGAGTTTCTCTCGCTGAAACAGGGGAACCAGACAGTTCTTCAGTATGTGGGCAAATTCAATCATCTGTCCTAGTATGCAGCTGAGTATGTGAACACCGATACAAAAAAGAAGAGTTGTTTCATGAGGGGCTTGAGTACCAAGATCCAGGAAGCATTGGTCACCTGTTATAATGCCACGTATCATGAAATAGTCAATGTTGCTATTGCGTCAGAAGAGAAGTCCCGCCTTCACAAAGAATCGAAGAAAAAGAAGCAAGTGTTGTCTAGCCCGTCTAGCGGCATTAAGAAGCGCCAGAAGTTTATCTACCACCCTCAGAATCATTTCCGCCCTCCTTATCGTCCACCGCAATATCAAGCTCGGCCGCAGACGTTTATCCGTCCTACCGCAACCCAGCAATATCCACAGCAGCTGAATGCCTCTGGTATTCAAAACCCGAGTCCAATAACCCATAACTTTCCCTGCTACAACTGTGGAAAGCTAGGCCACTTCTCCAAGGGCTGCTTGTATCCAAGGCAGTATAACCCCAATTATCCCAGAGCTCCTGTACCACAGCAACAACAACAACCTCAGAGCAAGAATAATAATCTGAATGTCCAGAAGGGTAAGGGTGAGAAGAAGAAGATAGGACGTGTATTCTACACCCAAGCAAGTGCAATTCTAGAGGGAGAACCTATTATGATGGGTATGTTCCCTATTGCTAATCATCCAGCAGTACTGTTATTTGATTCTGGTGCATCACATACATTCATAAATCGCACCTTTGTTACAAAGCATGACATTCCAATTATGGGAACACAAGAGGATTTCTTTATTCAGTCGCCCGGGGGACGACTGTGTACTAAGGAGATGGTACGTGACGTACCTATAGAGTTGGGTGGGCATATATTCCCTACCTCAATGATAATATTACAGAAACAGGATACATATGTAATCCTGGGTATGAATTGGATGTACCAACGTGGAGCCATTATAGATGCACTGCACAGAACTATAAGGTTGAACTTGCCAGATAATAAATCTCATCTTCTTATCCAACTTCCTATTCCAAAGAGAACAGTTGAAAGGATATGTGCAACTTCAGTGCAAGAGATTTGTGATATACCGGTAGTCTGTGAATTTCCAGATATATTTTCAGATGATCTACCTGGTTTGCCACCGGACAGAGATGTAGAGTTTGTAATTGAGTTGAAACCTGGTACTGCCCCAATATCCAGGAGAGCTTACAGAATGCCACCAAATGAATTGGCTGAACTCAAGGATCAATTGCAAGAGTTACGTGACAAAGGTTTCATCAGACCTAGTTCGTCACCATGGGGATGTCCGGCTCTTTTTGTCAAGAAGAAGGATCAGACTTTAAGGATGTGTGTTGACTATCGACCGCTGAATGAAGTAACCATTAAGAACAAGTACCCGTTGCCTCACATTGATCTACTCTTTGATCAGCTTGCGGGGGCAAAGGCATTTTCAAAGATCAATCTTCGATCAGGGTACCATCAAATCAAGATTCGACCTGAAGATATCCCAAAGACTGCATTCACTACCAGATATGGATTGTATGAGTATCTAGTTATGTCTTTTGGTCTCACCAATACACCGGCACATTTCATGTATCTGATGAACTCAGTTTTTATGCCGGAATTGGACAAGTTTGTGGTTGTTTTTATTGATGATATTTTGGTGTACTCCAAAAGTGAAGAAGAGCATGCTGAGCACCTCAGAGTTGTTCTGACTCGTCTGAGAGATCATCAACTGTATGCCAAGTTCAGTAAATGTGAGTTTTGGTTAAGAGAAGTACAATTCTTAGGACATGTGTTGTCTGCCGAAGGAGTAGCAGTAGATCCTGGTAAGGTGAAAGATATTCTGAATTGGAAACCACCAATCTCAGTTCATGAAGTCTGAAGTTTTCTGGGAATGGCGGGTTATTACCGCCGATTCATACCTGACTTTTCAAAGGTAGCCAAGCCAATCACGGAATTGTTGAAGAATCAAACTAAATTCATCTGGTCTCCAGAATGTGAGAAGGCTTTTAGAATTCTAAAGAAGTCACTGACAACTGCTCCAGTTTTAGCACAGCCAGATATAGAAAAGCCATTTGATGTTTACTGTGATGCCTCGGGTATTGGCCTTGGATGTGTATTGATGCAAGAAGGCAGAGTTATTGCTTATGCCTCGAGACAGTTGAAGCGTCACGAAGAGCATTATTCAACCCATGATCTTGAATTAGCAGCTGTGGTTCATGCATTGAAAATCTGGCGTCATTACTTGTTGGGTAATACTTGCCACATGTATACAGATCACAAAAGCTTGAAGTATATCTTTACTCAGTCAGAGCTGAATATGAGGCAAAGAAGGTGGCTTGAGTTAATGAAGGATTATGATTTAGAAGTGCACTATCACCTTGGAAAAGCAAATGTTGTTGCTGATGCACTCAGTAGAAAGAATCATTGCAATTGTATGACTGTGAAGCCAATGGATTACAGTTTGTGTTACGAATTGGAAAAGTTGAATATTGAAATAGTCCAACAAGGTCAGTTGACTAATGTCACAGTGGAATCAACAATCAAAGATCAGATTATATCTGCTCAGAGAAAGAATTTTGGAATAGCTCACATGAAAGAAAAAGTTAGAACAGGTCAACAAATAAATTTTAGTATTGATGATATAGATGTGTTGTGGTTCAAGAATCGGCTAGTGGTCCCAAAGATTCCGGAGTTACGTCAGCTCATTCTTGATGAAGCACATAGTATAAGGTTTTCTATTCATCCAGGGAGTAATAAGATGTATCAGGATTTGAAACAAATATTCTGGTGGACTAAAATGAAAATTGAGATTGCTAAGTATGTTGCCAGATGTGATACTTGTCGTAGAGTGAAGGTTGAACATTTGAAGCCGGCAGGAATGTTACAACCCTTGCCCATTCCATCTTGGAAGTGGGAAGATATCAGTATGGATTTTCATTACTGGTTTACCCAAGACCTCAAGAGGCTTTGATTCAATTTGGGTCATTGTGGACCGTTTGACTAAATCAGCTCACTTTGTACCTGTGAAGACTGACTATAGAGCATCTAAATATGCAGAAATATATATTGCTCGGATTATGAGTTTGCATGGAATACCCAAAACAATTGTTACCGACAGGGGTACTCAGTTTGTTTCGCAATTTTGGAAACAGTTTCAAAAGTCACTAGGTACTAAACTTCTTTACAGCACAGCCTATCATCCACAAACTGGGGGACAGACTGAAAGAGTAAATCAAATTCAGAAAGACATGTTAAGATCTTACGCTCTTACCTATCAAGATCAATGGGATGAATGTTTACCATTAGCAGAATTCTCATACAATAATAGTTATCAAGAGAGTATCAAAATGGCACCGTTTGAAGCATTGTATGGCCGTAGATGCAGAACTCCGTTGAACTGGTCAGAACCGGGAGAAAGATGGTTTTATGGAGTTGATCTGGTGAAGAAAACGGAAGAAAAGGTCTGGCAGATACAGAAGAGTTTAAAAGTTGCTCAGTCTCGACAGAAGAGTTATGCTGATAAAAGGCGTAGACCCTTGATGTTTAAAGTGGGAGATTATGTTTATCTAAAAGTGTCACCCATGAAAGGAGTTACTCGATTTGGAGTCAAGGGCAAGCTTGCACCACGTTATATCGGACCATTCCAAATCATAGAAAAATGTGTAAAGGTGGCATATAGATTAAAGTTACCTAAACAACTGTCAGCCGTGCACAATGTATTTCATGTATCACAAATGAAGAAGTGTCTTCAAGTACCTGATCAAGTTGTTGATGTTGATGGGGTTGAACTTGAGCCAGATTTAAAATACTCTGATTATCCTGTCTGAGTTTTGGATCGAAAGGATCGTGTTACCCAAAGTAGAACAATCAAATGGTACAAGATACAATGGGATCAACATTCAGAAGAAGAAGCCACATGGGAATCGGAAGATTATCTGTTGGAGAATTTCCCCCGAGTTCTTTGCTTCTATCTAGGTTGCAATTTCTTCTTTAAACTGTAACATGTCCTTTTCAAATCTTTGTAATGTAGAAAACCCCCTACCTACTTTGTAGACAAGTCTTGGACGTGTTTTCTTGACATGTTTCCTTTTCCATTACTTAACTCAAGGCTTTAAATCTCGGGACGAGATTTCTTTAAGGGGGAAGGGCTGTAACACCCCGGGTGTTATAGTTGCTAATTAATCTGTCATGTCATCATAATGCATCGCAAAGCATCCATAATTAGGTCAACCTTGTTATGCATTAACTAAAATGAGTTTACTTATCTAGATTGGATGTGCTTCTCAGTGGTGTGATCCGAACCAAAAACCCTAGTTTCGAATAGCACCGCAAATACTTAGTTCATGCCCTGCGTAATTTGAGGTGTGTGACTGTGTTGCACACTAGTGTCAAGTGTAGGGTATGAGCTCAAGTACAACACATAAAATGAAGCTCCAAGTTTGAGTTTGGATTGGAATCCAAAAACTAGTCACGAGTTTTCTGATTCGAATTTAAATTCAAATTTAGAGAAATGTTAAAAGAATTTCAAAAGCTAAATTGGTCAACCAAGAGTGGCATTTGGTCAACCATGTCAAGCTGGTCCAAATGATGCCCTTGGATGATGGTTTGATCACTAAGTAATCACTAATTAAGGTAGCAACAAATTCCAATTTAAAATTTCCACGAAAACCCTAAATTTCAAAACCCTGTTTTACCCCTTTTTAAATAATTCAAAATCTAGGCAAAATTTGGGAAAAAGTTCAAAACCAAGTTTGTAGAACTTTTCATGGGCTACAACTTTGGTGTTTTGAGTTTTCAAAGTTTTAGTGTAAAATGTGGAGCAATTTTGAAAATAAACAAATTTCAGATTTGACCCCTTTTTGTCCCCAAACTCAAATTTCAAAATGGAGGCAGAATTTGAAAATGTTTTGAATAGCAAAGTTGTAGGTCTTGGCTAGATGTACAACTTTTGTGTTTGGAGATTTTGAAGTTTCAATATAAAATCCAAAGTAATTTCTACATTACCAAATTTCCAAAAAGTGTCCCCTTTTGAATTTAAACTCAAATTTCAAAATCCAGTTAGAATTTGAAAAAGTGTTCAATACAAAACTTGTAGAGCTTGAAATTCTGAAGATTTCATATCTTGGGAGTTTTTCAAGTTTCTACATGAATTTGGAAGTAATTTAAGAAAACAGTTTGATTTTCAAAATTTGGGGGGGACAGCTATAGTGACGTCACCAATCACCGCCAGCCACCGGCCGGCATGGCGCCGGCAAGACGCCGGACGGCTTCCATGGCCTTCGCGTGTGCCAGTACCGCCAGCGCGATGACGCGCGCATTCCAGAACCAAATGTCGTGGCCATGCCTATAAATATGCCGATGTCACCGTGGCGTTTTTCGTTTTCTCTGTTTTGCCATCGCCGCCGCCGCTCGCTCCGCCGCTCGCCGCTGCCGCCGTCAAGCTGCCACTGGCCACGCAACTCGCACCAGGAAGCTCGCTAGACCCTCGCGCATCTGTTGGTTCAATTAGTTAAGCCTTTTCCTTGCCCGAATCGCCGCACCGCCCGCTCTCGTGCCCAACTCCAGCCAGAGCACCGCCACCCTCGCCTTCCCGTGGCCAGACCACTCCGGCTCCTCTCCGTCCTCCCCGAGAGCGCCATCGTCACCGCTGTGAGCTCCTGATCCTTTTCCTCGCATTGATTTAGTCGCTACCGCGTTGTATCGTCGGGTCGTCGGACACCGTGCCGCCATCGTCGTCAGTGAAGGGTCGCCGGAGCTCGAGCCGAGCTGTAGAATGGTGTAATGGTTTCGTAGGAAGGTGCATATCATTTTGGTAGGATCAGTTGGTCGACCGACGCCTTGGTCACCGACCGGCCACCGCGCGGGCATGGGTGAGCGCACGGGAGAGAGAGCATGAGAGCGAAGGAGAGGGATGACAGCTGGGACCCGCGAACCAGCGAGAGAAGAGGGGGAGAGCGCGTGCGCGAGCGGGCCGCGGTGCTGGGCCGCGTGCGCGGTGCTGGGCCGAGCGCAGGCAGGCGCGAGCGAGCGCGGGCGCGGACGCGAGCTGGCGGCTCGGTTGGGCCGAGCCAGAGTGAGCGGGGGGAGTCGGCCCAAGTTGGTTTTTGTTTTTCTTGTTCAAAATTATGAATAGTATTGATATTTGTTTATTTCACTAAAAATTGTGTAGGGCTCCAAAAATCATGAAAAATTTTGTGTAAGCTTTTCAAGGTGTAAACTACCTAGGAAAAATGTTAAATGCTAAATTTGATTAATTTGTGCAGGATATTTAATTAGTTCCAATAAAGATTAAATGCAACTTCCATGAATTTTAATAATTAAATTATTAATCCAAAAATTATGAAATTTATTGTGACACTGTTTTAGGTCATGTTCAATCCATAGAAAAAGTTTAAGCTTGTTTAGATAAAGTATGATCAACTATTAATTATGCCCTAATTAATTAAATAGTAAATAAATGTTAAATTGATAATTTTAAGTGTTGTGTGCCCTTTTGATTGAGTGATGTCCTTAGGTCACTAATCATTGGTGATCTTTGGCACCTTAATTTCATGTTTGAGCTTGTTAGTAACTTAATTGGTAATAAAAGCTGGTATCGCTGGAGTTATCGCTATTAGTTAGTAGGTTTTACTGTTTTGCGACCGTACCGCGAAGGAAAGTTGTACTCAAGTCGTAAATCATGGCATATCATCATCAACCATCATGTTTATCATTGAGCATCATGTTGAAGCATATTATATACTCGTGTAGTTCCCGCTTTCAAAGAAGTTAAAGTTGCCGAGCAAGCCTCTGGAGAAGAGCTATCGTAGGTGGGTTCCGGACCAGAAGTCGGAGTCTTTGAGTCCGAGTCAGTCGTCGCGTCAGAGCAAGGCAAGCCCCAGCGCATTTAAACCCTACCTTGATATTTACAAATCTTTATTATTTATACTATGGTTTACTGCATTAAGTAATTAGGAATTGAGTGATAACCCAATTGATGCATTATCATCCTTGATTATTGCAATATCATCCTTGCTACCTGTTTTACTGAAAATGCGTAGTATGCTTCGCTATGCTTATGAGTTAAGCTTTTCAAATGAATGTTTACTTGGCCATGACGGCATACTTAATGAATATTGAAATATGAGAATGAACTTGTAAGATCGGGCGGGTGGTTTGGCCACTGCTAACTTGCATTGGGAGAGGAGTCTCAATGTATTGTTTCCACCTTATCAGTTAAGGACCGTACGTTGTTGGCCCTCGCGTCATGGAGTTTTTATTAGTACTAGCCATGTACCCATATCGGGTAAAGCCTTACTTCGGCTAGTCCATTACGAGAATGTCTAACCTCACACTAGGAGTGGAGAGATGGCGAGAGTAGCGTGTACCCTCGGGGCTAGAATTGGGCCGGGTTCGAGGAGTACTGTGCTCTCAGGTAGCGATGGACACGTTCTGGTTTTGGGTTACTCGGGTAAGAGTTGATATATCCAAGATTCGGTTCTACATATGTCGTGTGGTTAGGAATCCCCAGCTGGGTAAATGAAGCGGTTCGAATCATCGTTGCTCCATGAGAAAGGAGTCTTGGCCTTGCAGCAACATCGTAGTTAAGAACTGGAATTGAAAGAAAGAATGAGAAAGGTCTCAATGATAATTATTTTTTGACCTAGATTAGGATCACCTAGAATTGGTTAATGAACCATCAATGGTAAAAGTAAAATATTGAAGGTAAGGACTTACTCTAGTAAGCTTTTCTGCAAAAGAAAATTTGATTCTTGAATACCCGTACCTTGATTCCCTAAAGCTAGCATACCCTTGGAGTCTGTTTCTTAGTCGGGTAAGTCTTGTTGAGTACTCTCGTACTCAGGGTTTGTTGAACCCCTTGTTGAAGGTGCGGTTCATGAACAAGTCTGCTTTGAGCCTTGTTGCATGACCGTTGTGGCTGAAGAAAGTGACGACGAGTAGACTGTGTGGCCTCTGGGCAAGGCACCTCGCTTGTGTGATGTGATAAAGTTACTACTGATACTTCTCTACTACTGGTTTGTAATAATGCTACATAAGGTTTGAGGTTTGGAAATTGGTTTGTAAACTTAAGTTATTGTAAGACTTCCGCTACTTTACTCTGTTGAATATTTTGAATAAACTGTTGTAATATTGCAATACTCCTGTGATTGGATCCTGTTCGGAGGAAAGCAGGCCTTTTAAGTTATGAGGAACATAAGTACAGCTGTCAGAGGTCATTATGACGATGACGGGTACATGTGGGTCGTCATAATTAGGAGGTTCTGTGATAGAGCCGCTCCGTCGTGTACTATGCCAGTGTGTTCTTCGAGCTCATCTTCACTATGGTCTGTCTACCTCGGGTGTTGGTGTTGCCCCAGTTTTATTTGCAGCGGCTACCTGGTCGCTGGCGGATACGTCGCCTTTTTCACAGCGGCTACCTAGTCGCTCACGGATACTGTTCTTCTTCGCAGCAGCTACCTAGTCGCTGGCGGACACTGTTGCCTTCTCCTTTGCAGCAGCTACCTGGTTGCTTGCGGATGGATGCCGTGCTCTCCGCAGCGGCTACCTGGTCGCTTGCGGATGGATGCCGAGCTTTCTACCGTTGGATGCTTTGCCACCACGGCTTCACCCACACTTTGTTGGCGACCTTTGTGTGGATGTATTTCTCTTGGTAGGCATAGTAGGATGGGCAGTTGAGGTGGAGGTTCCCCCTCCCCCATTCGTGTTTTCTTGTTGTTTGTGTTGTTGTTGTTGTTGTTGTTGTTGTATCTTTCGGATTCCGCAGGTAATACCTGTGAATCCTTTGTAACCATGATTGGACCTTTTCTTCGACCTTTCCTCTTAATGAAATACGGGTACGAGACCCGATCGTGAAAAAAAAACAGATTTTGTATCTGGTGAGCCAAAATAAGAAGTGATGTATCCCATGCTTCTCGCTAGTTAGATATAGCACGCCATGGCTGCTAGCTATTTGCCTTCCCCGCATGAATTCATGCTCGTCCCTCTCGTTTCCCACGCGGGTGTATTGTTCCCACGTGCAGCTAGTACAGTGTCTTCTTCTTTCCCTGTTCGTGCGGCTGCTGCCGGACAGCTAGCCCTTCACCTCCCCCTTCCGCGTGCCTCACTTGGACGTCAATTGCCTGATCTGTGAGCCTCAAGATGGGCCCTTCCCGGCCAGCGAGACTCCCTTGAACGGTCCCTTCTCCATTATCGTGGCTGCCTCGGACGGCGCTTCCCTGTTTGTGCCACAGCGTATCATATCCTTGTCCTCCTTGTCCATATGCACCTCACAGACATCTGTTTCCAGTAGCTAGGCGCGGCAGCCAACCGCCCCTTCTTTTTTTTTGAGGGAATGCCAGCCGTCGCTTTTCTCCATCCTTGATAGAATATACTGGATCTTCGGGATGTCATAGCATCTTCAAGCAGCCATTGCACCGAGCGGCAAGGGCTAACTTGAATCGGCAATGACATATCATTGTCGGGTTGTGGGTTTATTAGCAGCAATGATAGGTGCCATCATTGCCAGGTGATTAGCTTCTTTCTATTTTTTGGGTCCTCGGCTTATTACCACCTAATAGTGATTAGTAGTCACTGCCTGCTTTAACAGACCGTGTAGTGATGCTCCGGCAATGATTGCATGTTCTAGCATAGTAATGAAACATATGAAGTAGGATATGTCTCTTAGCGAACTGAGGGACCAACCAACATGTCTAAATATGTGTATTGTGTTGCCATCTGACTCTAAATCAAGCCCATAGCCCCCTCGATAACAATGACAGTTGTGCACCAGGAGGGGAAGCGTACATCCTGATGAGGACAAGTTCGATGGGTGCAGCTAGTGGAGTTGTTAGCGCAATATTCAATCTAGGTCAGGCTTTTGCTTTGGGACTTCGTCACCAACAAAGTTGGTGATGGGAATGGGTCCCGATCTTTCGTCAGGTTGAGATAACTATTGATTTGTTGGAGGCTTAACACACTGATCCGGCTTTCGATCACAAAGACCTCAACCCTGCAACCTCTCCTTTAATTATTAACCATGCAGTGCCTAGCTAACCTCGCTGAGGAGGCTAATCCCTGCCTGTGAAATAATAAAGAACAAAAGCAAGAACAAGATAGACACAATCTGAAAACATTGCAAATTTAGATTAATCTCACAAGTTGAGGTCTCACAAACCGATGAACTATTCAATGATAGACTAATCTAAGCAGAACTCAAACCCTAAATTAGGGCACTAAATATATAATCTAAGGGCTAGTTAAGGATCCCTAGTCATGTCCCTAAGGAACTCCAACACGTTACATGGCCCAACAGCCCAAAAGATAGTAATGCAACATCTTGACAGTATGTCCACTTGTTTTGAAGATTTCTGTTGCCTCGGAAGGAATTTTGACGTGGAACCTGTGGCATTGGAAATATTATCTCCTTAGCTTTCTATGGACATGTAGAAAGTCAAAAGTGGAGTCCGTATGTGATCTTGGCAACAGTTTTAATGGTAGTTGCTCCTAGAGTCTAAGATGTACTCGAACTTGATATGGATTGTGCCTGCAACATGGTTTGGATGACTGTTCTAGCCTTCTAAGGATGCATCCATGGGAGGGGATGTCCTACGGTATCTTTGAAGTGTTGTCCACATGGTTGGGTCTTGCTCCAACTTGGGCCCAAGGATGAAATTGAGGATCCTTGGTGATGTTTTGGAGGCCTTGCCAATGTGATATTGAGGAGCGACTAGATCCATCTAAAAGCTTATCAAACTCATGCACCTCAATCACACTTTGGATGAAAGAGTTATGACCTTTCCAATGAAGTATTGTCAAGTTGTTGATGAACTGATGTTGGACTTCGTTGAGCTTGCACTCTAAGATTGGTCTTGTTCATGGTGTATCCACACCCCATCTACTGTCACTACTAAGTTTTAAACCTAATGCCACACTTTTTTGTCACAGCGGCACCATTTGGTTCCAAAGGGGGTGTTATCGCAACTGTTTGCACTTTTGTTGCGACAAGTGCAATTTTTGCCATGCAAATTGTTTCATGGCCCTAAGTATGAAGATTGTTTCAATGTGTTATCGCAACCATTTGCAACAAAGTTGTCATTATTTCCACAATTTGAGTTGTGTTGCAATACTTAGATGATACTGCAACTCTTTAGCTAATGGTTGCGATAGCACGTCTATATTGCAACGAATACGTTTTGTTGTATGTAATAGTCGCTTGCATTGCAATAGGTTGTACATATACCAAAAAAAACTAAATAGTTGGAAACGCTAATGTTGTACTACAACTTATGGCATGTTTGGGAGAGCTCCACCACTATGAACTAAGATCCAAATCAACAGACCACAGTGGAGCATAAAGTCCACGAGCTATCTTATATAGGCTAGACCACATGTAGAGCCAATACAAATCATGTTTCGATGTTCACAACATCATCATCATTGTTAAGCAACAACAAATTCATCATTATATTGTCATTCAAACATAGGAATGAGCACACCTTATTTTTAAGTTTCATCACGATATCCAACGGTTTGACCTCATCATACTCCCCTTCTTGTGATATCAAACCATTCTTGATTTGACCTTAGTTGGAGGACATGTTGTAGGCAATTTCCAATAGTTCTCCCCTTCTTGTGACTTATAATGTTTGTCTAAAATAAAACTAGAGGAACTCGACATGACAAAATTAGTTCTACTGCTGCCCTCTTGTTAATCATATTGTTGCACAGAAAAAAGAAATTTCAGAGATTTGAACAAATATAAATTCCATGAACCATGTACCCTCTTTTACAATTATATTCTCCAATAAAAAGTGGTATGTATGCCTAGACAATTATGACAATTCAGCACATACAAATTTCTCCTCCAAATTACTTAGATCACACATATTATCGAATTCAATATAACTCAAAGTAGTTACAGAATACAACAACTTTATTTGATCATTTTTGGTAGCAATGGGAAGAAAAATTTTATGTTTGGCACAAGTATTTGGCTCCAAAACAAAAGAATCAAGTTCCTTCACAAGTTCAGGCACATGAATAATCATAGCACTATCACACAATAATTCTTTGTTACAAGGAACAACATGAGAAGCACTTTGTGACAAAGTTAAATCATCATTATTTTTCACTAAATGTAGCTCTAATTTAGGCCTTGTTTGTTTGTTATCAAAATCCAAGATTGAAGAGAGTTGATGATGATTTTGGCTTGTAGAGAATTTAACCCCTCTCAATTCCTTTGGTTTTGGGACCAATCGAACAGGCTCTTATTGGGAGTTGCTACATATGGGCCAATAATACGGGATAGGATACAGTGTACTCCAGAAGTTTGCATCTAGTGAGCCCGCACATGCCATTTATACACATTGCCAATCTGATGGGAATAAGCGTGCCCACATATATATGATGGTAATAGAACACATAAGTTTAGTATTTAAAATAAAGAGTAAAGTTCATGGCCAGTCCTTGAACTTGTACGAGTGTGTCATCCCGATCCCTGAACTTAGAAAGTGTGTCATTCCGATCTTTAAACTCTGTTCGGGTCTCATATTCGTCCAAACGGGTATAGATCTCTGCCCGCGTACCAAGAAAAGACTTAGTTGCTTAAAATAGAAGATTAGCGAGGGTTATATACAAAATCACTTAGACACAAAAATTACACAAAATATTTTTAATCTTATGAGGGTTCTTTTGAAAAAATCGTCTTATTCCTCTCATCCGGTGGCCACGTGGGCGCGTCACCACCGCAACCGCTGCTGGGCAGGCACGGGCAGGCCATCGCCGCGGCCGCGTAGGTGAGCCACCTCCGCAGCCGCCACACAGGCACGCGCATGAGCGAGCAGCCCCACCAGCCGCGCGGGCGAGCAGCCGCTGCCGCCGACGCACCCTGTCGTTCGCGCGCTGCATGGCCGCGCACCCTGAGCCCATCCGCAGCGTGCTCCAGCGCTTGGTCGCGGACCTCGCTGACCTCGGCGAGCTTGGACTCTTCCCAGCATTGTCTCGATCATCATAAACGTGAAGATATGCATGTCGATCGACAGATACATGCATGGCTGTGTGTAGGCAACACCAAGGTTTTCTCTACCGGTATTTTAAAAATCTTGGTGGTTACCTATAAATGGGAATATCGGATATGTCAGAAATTTATCGGCCATAGAAATAAAATTTCAGAAGAAATTTAGACAAAAATGACTCATTTTATTCAGGAAAACACATAGATCATTTCTAAACAATCTAACATAAAAAACTAAAAAAATATTATCAATTGCTTATTCAATGAGGAGAGCAGTGATATGGCTGGAGCGTGCTGAGTGTGTTGCGGTGGTGGCAACTTGAACTTAGAAAAGAAGAGGAGAAAAAATTAAACATGGATTAAGGTTAGAGTATTGGGTGGGCTTTGGCGTCTATTTGGATGACAAAATTTTAAAAATATGAAAATTTCAGATGATAGAGGAAAAATTTTAGACCTAACCGGTAAATGAGATATCTCAGAAATTTTGCATTCTACCGGCCGATATTTTTTCCCTGGGGAACACGCACATGGAGGACAGCTACGTCGGCAGCAAGAAGATGCGGATGGTGAGGAAGGCTGCTAGCTACATCAAGCGCACGCACGGTGCATGGGGGCGGGCCCCGGCGACAGCTGCTCTTCTGCGGGTCCGGCGCCAGGTCGGCGGCGAAGCGGCTGCAGGAGGCAATTGGGTTGGCATGCCGACGTCCTGGCGGCAGAGCCTGGCCGACGTTGTGGAGGTCGACGGACAAGCTCGTTGACCTCGCCGCGCTCTGGGGCACGCACTGGGGCACCAGCGTGCTTACCGACATCTGTGCCATCACACGCATCCTGCACTAGTGCCGCCGCCGCCGGCGGTTAGAGGTGCGCGAGCGTCGCTCGTACAAGTAGACTCCGGGTGGTATGGCACAGCCCACGCCAGTGCACGACCCCAGCCCCGGAATGGTGTACTGTGAGCCACACGGGCTGAACAGCGGCACGGTGACGAGCTAGCCATTGCCACGAGAGAGGTGAGAGATAGAGCCGACACATGGGACCGTACCCGTTGGGATGAAAATGAGACTCAAATAGGACCGTAATGACACACTTTATGAGTTTGAGAACTGGAATGACACACCCCTATAAGTTTAAGGACCGGCCATGAACTTTACTCTAAAATAAAATTTGCGATATATATAGAACTTCATTATTATTAGGTCTGGCTCTGGATGGCTTACTTGTCATGCCCCACAAATCTATGAAAACAAGACTCTCATAGCAGATTGGTTCATAACTTGTATGGCAATGACGTACCAAATGTTGCAAAATTATCTAACGGATACATAATTATTCAGAGCACACAGCATGGAAATGGAAATGGCAATGGTGGCCATACTTCACGGATGCATTATGTCTTTCACGGATAAACCTCGATAACTGAGTGAATTCCAACCGACGAAACAAGTTTGTAGGCACGGAATCCAGCTTCCAGGATGATCTTTTCCCACCCAGGCTCGTCTCGTTCGACCCCGTCAATGTGCATCATGTGGACATCGTACAAGGCCTGTGTCTCTTTGTTGCACGCAGATGCAGCACCAGCTCCCATCACAGCGTCAATGATGATCACCTTTCCTCCAGCCCCAGCTCCTGCAGGAATAGCTTCCTTGCACTTTCGCAGCACCTTGACGCAGTGATGGTCACCCCAGCAATGTAAAACCCACTGCAACATACATATATGCAGATATTCACTGGTCACTATTGAATCAAATACTATATATGTAAGTATGAAACATGTACAGGTACTCAACAAGTATCTGCAAATTATTAGCATCTTGAGAAAGTCCCATTATACAAGAAATAAATATAGAGTACCTTAAGTAAGACCGCATCAGCTTTTGGAATGAAGTCGAACATGTCACCGGCGATGAACTCCACCGCCGCGCCACCATCAGCACGCGCCTGGCTGACAACGTGAGGTAGATCAAGGACGCTGCACTTGACGTGCGGGAAGGCCGCCGCGATGGCCACCGACGCCGCGCCATGCCCGCCGCCGACATCGACCAAAGAGCTCAGCCCGCCGAAGATGACGCGACCAGCCTCCTCCCTGAGGATGATCTCCATGGTGATCTGGCTGGCCGCGACCATGGCGCTGTTGTACAGGGCATTGTGGTCGGCGTTCTTCCTCGCCATCTCGTACACGCTGCAGCCGTGCGCCATCTCGAAGAAAGTCGTCGAGCTGGTGCCGGCGTCGTTGGCCGCCTGCTCGTCCGCCTTCAACCATGCGTGCATGTCGAAGAAGGTGGGGACGGTGAGAGGGTTTACCAGGAAGCGAATCAGGGAAGCCATGCTTCCAAGCTTGTTGCTGTCGACGAGAAGGCGGGACATCGGTGTCAGCTGGTACACCACGGCCACCTCGCTGCCGTTGCTGGCGGCGGCACTAGCCGGCGTGGCGGCCGCCGATGAAGCGAAGACACCGGAGGCGGTGAGCAGGTTCATGAGGCTGTGCACGTGGGGCTTCCTGGACGCATGGACCCCGGTGCCGGCGACGATCTCTGACAGCGTTGCGGAGCCGTCGTGGAGGTCGATGGTGTTGGGGATTCCTAGGTCTACTGCACACTTAAGGGCCATGGACTTGACAAAGCCGAGGCTGTGGTGGAAGATCTCCAGCTGAGCGCGGCTCAAATCCTCGGAGCTCATTGTTGCATCCATGTTGCAATGCTAAATTGCCAAGCGATGCAGGTTGCAAATGGTTATCGGTACTGCTGGTCTATATATAGCTAGTAGTAGTCTCGACGTTCAAGTTGCCACTGTGTTCAACTTTATGGCATTTGTTGCACGCTAATTAATTACGGCCTTTGAAGTTTTTAGCACTTCGCACATGAATTTGGGCCGCATTGGAATAGGAAATTAGGAATTGGCTGGTGACAACCAACGGACACCTTTGACTCCTCGCTTCATCTCTCTACGTGCATGCGTCCAGCAGCCAGCTATACCACCACGTACTCCCCTCACGGATGCAAAGAGAGCATTGGCATTTTAAACGTATGCAAAGAGACTCCGCTCACCGATGCAAAGAGAGCATGTTAAACGTAGGCATTGGCATTTCGAGGAAAAGGATGCAAAATAGTAATGGCATTAGTAATGGTCAATTCAAACTCAAAGGCTGTCCTGTTCTTCGGCTTCCGCAGTCCCACTCCCACGGACGCAGTTGCATGCATGCATGCAGGGTGGGCACGACTGGACTAATCAACCGAGTGAAACTTACCACCCATTCATTCTTAATGGCCTTTGCTTAATTAGGAAAAGATGGAAGGCCAAGCTTGGGAACCAGAATGAGTTTAATGACATGCAGGGAACTCTATATAGAGGTAGAGCCAGCCCATCATCCTGAACGCATGTACACCATCCCGAGCTGAAGTAGTGCGCGCACCGGGCAGCCAGTGCAATCTCTAGCTCTCGATCGTTTGCCGCCGGCGCAATGGCTCTCCTTTGTGCTGCCAACGCATTGCGCAGCCCAGTTCCATCGCGGCAGTTGGGCCATTGCCATGATCGTCCTCGTCTGCAGCTCGCCGGTGCCACCGGAGCTAACATCTCTGCTCTGCCGGCGAGCGGCCGCAACATCAAGCTTTCCACCGCCTGCAGGCCGGCGAGGTAAGTTTTCCTTCTTTTGTTGTCGAAAATAATGAAATACTTATACGTATAATTAAGTTAGTGCTGCCGCGCGTATATATGTGAGATGTGATGACGGGTGTGTGCTTAATTTGGTTCAAATTGTTGCAGAGCTGCTGCGGAACAAGAGTCGTCACTCGGCTTTCCGCGGCGAGCTGACGGCATCGCCAACGTCCTGGCGATCGGGACTGCCAATCCGGGCAACTGCGTGCTGCAGGAGGACTACCCGGATTGGTTTTTCCGTGTCACCCAGAGCGATCACCTCACCCACCTCAAAACCAAGATGAAGAAGATCTGTAAGATTATTCTAGTAGTACTTACTACTAGATTATTACTGATCATTTGATTGTTTGCACGGTAGAAACGTATGTTATATATGATGACTAACAGAAATAATGATGAATGTGTTAATATGATCAAATAAATTAAACTGGGTTTGGCAGGATTTCAACTGAGTTTATGTATTAAACTGGGTGAGGCATAATGTGCCAGCTGATTCGAGTTAAAGTAGATTAAATCTATGTCGTAGCTGATAGGACTACAAATCTATACGATTGCTTTAGATCAAAAGTATGTGCTGATATGTTATGGATGAGTATATGGTACAGACCTAGCATAGAGTGCATTTGCATTTTTTTTTCATGTAGTCCTCTTCAATGTCAATGTATGTGATATTGATTTATAGCTGAAGAAATCTCATAGTTATCAAGTAAAATGAATATAGCTGACGCCTTTCATTTGGTTGGACAAATTCATAAAGTAGTTCAGTAAACAGAGAAATCCATATCGTTGAAAATTAATGTAGAAAAATAATATGTATTGCGCAAACTATATTTATAGTTCAGAAACAACGTGCATATTTCCTATTCATATTTATTGCATGATTCTTTAATCTCGTTCCCATCAATATTCATGTCTTCCGAACTATAGAAGTAAATAATAATGAAAGAATGAATTATTGCATCGTTTCGCATGCAGGCGGAAAAACTGAGATCCACAAACGCTATTTCCACCACGACGAAGACCTGCTCCGCAGCCATCCGGACTTCCTCGACGGCACGCTGCCATACCTCGACGCCCGCCAAGCTATCGCGGCCACCGTCGTGCCGGAGCTCGCCGCGGCCGCGGGGGCCAAGGCGATCGCCGAGTGGGGCCGGCCAGCGTCTGACATCACCCACGTCATCTTCTGCACCTACTCCGCCACCCACATGCCCGGCGCGGACCTCCGCCTCGCGTCGCTGCTGGGCCTCCGCCCCAGCGTGGAGCGCACCATGCTGTACTACAACGGCTGCAACTCCGGCTCCGTCGCGCTCCGCCTCGCCAAGGACATCGCCGAGAACAACCGCGGGGCGCGCGTCCTCGTCGCCTGCGCCGAGATCACCCTCGTCTTCTTCCGCGCGCCCGACGAGGCCCGCACCGACACGCTGGTGGTGCCGGCTCTGTTTGGGGACGGCGCAGGCGCTGTCGTCGTCGGCTCCGACCCGGAGGCGGGCACCGAGCGTCCGCTCTTCGAGATGGTGTCGTCGGCTCAGGCAGCCATACCGGGGACCGAGCACATCGTCTCCACGACGCTCGGCAAGTGCGGGCTTGTCTACGAGCTCTCCAGCGAGCTGCCGTCTCTGGTTGCTGCCAACATTGAGCGATGCCTTGTGGACGCATGGAAGCCGCGGCTGGGCCAGCTGATGAGTGGCGACTGGAATGACCTCTTCTGGGTGGTGCACCCCGGAGGCCGCGCCGTCTTGGATGGCGTCCAGGATGCTCTTGGTCTGGATGAGTGCAAGCTCAAAGCAAGCCGCCGGGTGCTGAGTGAGTACGGTAACATGAGTGGCGTCACCATCATCTTCGTTCTCGATGAAATGCGTCGTCGCTGCCGGCACAGCAATGGTGACAAGGAGGATGGTGTCGAGGATATGGAGAAGGAATCTGAGTGGGGAGCCATGGTGGGGTTCGGACCAGGGCTTACCGTTGAGACGATGCTGCTGCGTGCCATGGGAAATTAGTACCTGCAAGTTTTCCCTGACAAGAGCGAGATAATCTTTCAAGATGGCTGGATTTCATCAGTTACTGCATGCTTATGTTTCTGCTTTGTGATTGCCCCTGGCTTCCCTGTACAAGTCAGAATTTCAATGAAATAATTGTTGGACAAAACACTATTTATTTGTTAATCCAATCGAAATGGTTATTTTCATAAGTTGGCTGATGGTTGAAATATATTTCTTATTTCGGAGCAATGAGCGTACAACTCACGAAAGGGCGCACCTCGCTCTGCCTAGCTTGTGCGGAAACTAGATCCCCAGTATTAACAGGTTTCACAAAAAAAAGAGAAATTAAGGTCTCATGCTGGTGATGAACACCTCCTAACATTGTGACCATTTTTTTTAAGAATATATTTCTTTCTCTCTCTTTGTTAATTTCAATATCACGTCATCATTTTACTTAATTGATTGACGCCCTAATCGATGTCATTGAAACCATCCTATTCAAGGACTGCCCTAACAAAAATAACCCACTCAACCAGGCCAGCTACCCGAGCTGTGCCCGTGTACAAAATAGACGTACTCCCTCCGGTCTAGCGTACAAAACACACGTACTCCCTCCGAGCTGTGCCACAAAACAGACGCACAAATACAATATACTCATTGATGTCATAAATATATGTAGTCTTTTCTATAATTTAGTCAAACATACAGGTTGACTTAGAATAACTTTAGAAATTGATTTGTTTAGAGACGAAGGAAGTAGGAGTAGGTCCGTCCTATTCTTAATGGTTGTACCGATCAATTCGTTGTTCCATACTTGCAGAATAGAAGGTGCAACAGAAGATAAACGCAAAGGAGATGGGGATGCGTTTCCCGCCGAACATCCCCCATCGTCACATGGATTCCTCAGTGCCACTACCTCTCCAAATAGAGGGGCAAGTTTTTTTTTGAAAGGGGCGGCAAAAGTTTTGCCGTTCATTTTATTAGACGAAGAAAAGCAAAAAGCAAAAGAGAGTTACAAAATATTTACAATACCAGACCCCTGAAACGGCCCATATCTACAGAGTACCAACTAACCTCCTTACACAGGAGAGGCTAACCCAGGGGACCTCTGAGCACAACTACATAAAGAACAACAACAACAACCATGAAGAAAACAGCCCTCCAACTATAAGCCTAGATCGAGACCCAGATTAGTGAAAACTTCCAGTACTATTTGACCCCAAATCATATTGAATGTCCTCCTTGCATAGTAATGCCACTTGTCTTGGTTGAAGAGTTTTTTGTTGGAATGTTCTTCTATTTCTTTCTTTCCAAATATTCCACCAAAAATAGATCATGATGCCGTCAAATTTCCTTCTCTGTGATTTCTCAAACTTCATCCTGCATTTACACCAAAATTTTTGAAGAGATCCCGATATGCCTATTGCGCTCAAAATCGACATTCCAAACCACTGCTTTACTAATTCCCAAACTTCTTTTGTGAATGGGCAGTCCTTGCATAGATGTGTTGGTGTTTCGTGCTCAATGCCACATAATTTGCAAATTGGATCATGTTGCCAGTGCAAGTGAACTGTGATAGTTATGGTTTAATAAGTATACTATTATAGTATTAAACAGCCAATTTTTTATGTTATTTTTCTTTACCACCCTTAACTATCACTTACACTCTTCGTATCTTGTATGTTATGGAGACTCTGATTCCAAGACATAGTAGGTCACGTCCTCTGCTGACATATAACCCAGACTTAGGGCCAGTTTCGTTTATCATGACTAAAATTTAGCTACTAAAACCAATAACTAAATTTTAGTTACCTCTGTTTGGTTCTAGTGGCTAAAAGTAACTAAAGACTATTAAAATAGTTCAACAAAGATCAAACTACCCCTAATGAATGCTCAAATTAGGGTGGGAGACCAGTAATAATGATGGACATTCCTTATCTACTGAGCAATTTAGCTCACTTTTAGCTACTCTTCGATGACTAATGTGGCTAAACTACTTTAGTTCCTTTTTAGTCAATTTGTTTGGCACTTTAGTAGCTAAAGTGACTATAGCTCAACTTTAGCGGGGATAACCAAACAGGCCTTATTAGACGTGTTCATTCGAATTAGAACAACTTGCGTCTATCAATGATAAATAATCCAATTTTAGTTTGTATTGATTTACGTTACAAATGCACGGAAACATTTGCTAGTGTTTTAACAGACATTTTTGGCCCAATCCATACTTAAAATTAGTGAAGTGAGTAGCCTTCCGGAGTTGATTGGAAAGCTAATCGTGTTGGAACTGGAATCGGATCGGGGAGAGGGAGCTTCACCTGCAGGCTCGACGGAATCTGTGTTGTGTCCATCATATTAGATCAAAATTCCTCGTTCTCATCCCCGCACCCGCAGGCTAGACGGAATCGAAGAACCATGGCGATGCTGTCCGTGGCGAGGCTCACCTTCGGCAAACGCCGCCACGGCAGACACCGCCTCAGCTGGCGGCGAACCCAGGCTGGTATGCCTCTTGGTTCCCCTCTCGCCGCCTTAATCAATTGTTTAGCCACACCTTGTCATCTCTCATCTGGGCAGCCAGTTCTGTAATTTATGGCCGTATCCGGTATTATTCAATCTGTGCGGCTGTGCCCAAAAGGCCAAAGCTCAAGTTTTTTTTTAGGTAGAAAAGTCGCCTTTCTCTTTTTTTGTCGATGTACTCTGCTTCTTTCGTCAACAAGCCGTGTTTCTTTTTCCTTTCGAGATTTTCTAGTTTTTCAAGCAGACACGATCTGTTCGCTACTTCCCTGTCAACATTGGATGCAGATGGGTCGAATGCTTCATCGGAGGCTAAAAAGAAGGCCTCCCCCCAGCGGAAAAGTAGGGAACTCTGGAGCTGCCAAGAGGACTAGATCCCATCTAATATTGGACAGGCTCCCACAGGTACCAAACAAAACCTTGGTCATCTAGATAATCCACTTAACATTTTCGTAGGGCATTCTGCATAGTATACAATGTTAATGCCTTAATGCGCTTGAAACAGTTGTGACCAAAACATTCAGGCCTGAAACGAATTGACCTCTTCACAGTGGACTTGTTCACATTTTGATCAAATAAAGTCATTTAAAAAAACATTTTGATTATAAAGAATACATCAGGACATTGCCGCTTCTGCAAACACAAGCAAATATTACTAGTGAGAGTGCGTGTTGAGGTTGTCTTTTATCCTTCTATACAGGATGTGTTGAACCAGATAGTTGCTCTCCTGCCAATGCAAGATGCTGCACGTGCTGCCTGTGTCTCCCAGGAGCTTCTACTGTCCTGGCGATATTACCCTGAGCCCACATTCAGTCGCAAAACACTAGCTTTGGAAGTTTGGATGAACAGAGTAGTTGCATAAAAGGTCAAATGGCTTCTTCTATCATCCGCAGGATCAATGGCATTCTTTGAAACCGTGCTGGCGGTTGGGTGAAGAGGCTTAAGTTTGAACTCGGGTTTTTCCACGGTCTGCAATACCATCATATTTATTATTGGCTTGATGCAGCCACCCCTGGAATCGAGGAACTCACCCTAGAGCTTGCCCGGGATAACAAAATGATATACAGATTCCCATGTAGTGTCTTTGCTGAAGGAAAAGGATGCTCAATTCGATCTCTTTGCCTCTATGCCTGCGCTTTTCACCCTGAACAAGGATCTTGTTCGTTCAGAAGCTTGAGAAGAGTGCATTTTAGCTGGGCGCACATTACCACAGAAGAGACTGGGATCTTTCTTTCTAACTCCCTTACTCTGGAGCATTTGGAACTTTGGTACTGCAATGAGATAGCTTGCCTAAGAATACCTTGCACAGTGCAGGAGCTCAGTTTCTTGCGGGTGGGGCGATGCAGCAAGCTGGAGGTAGTAGAGAGTGATGCTCCAAATATCTCCACCTTTCACTACGAAGGACCCATTATACCTTTCTCGCTTGGAGATTCACAGCAACTGAAGGACATAAGGATATCAATCTACCCTTGGTTGAACTTGTTCGACTATGCACGTAAAAAGCTTCCAACAGTTGCCCCAAATGTTGAAACTCTGTTCCTGATGTCTGCTGATGAGATCGGTGCGTTTTATAATCTATGGATTGTGCCACAAGAAAGATTAATCCACCTCAAGCACCTGGAGCTTGCAATGGTTGGACCAAGGACTGTGATCAGCTTTCACTACAAAAACTTTTTCTTGTTCCTTTTCTCATCGCTTGCCCAGCATTGGAAACTTTTATCTTGCATGTATGTCATATTTGTGTCTCCAAGTGCGATTTATTTCTTTTACTCTTCAGTTATTTACCCTGTGTTTTATCCTTGCTAACGAATTCTTCTTAATATTTTATTTGTGCAGGTGGAGTCGTCTGCAGTACAGAAATCTCATTTGGTTATTGACTCTTCGGAAATAATGGAGCTTCCAAGGCATCATCATGAGAACATCAAACACGTGACGATCACCAGTTTTTGCCCCATAACAAGACTGATGGAGCTGATATTTTATATCCTTGAGAATGCAGTGTCTCTTCAATGCCTTACGCTGGACAACAGAATCTGTGGTTTTGAGAAGGATTTAGTCGCACGCATTTTACAGGATACAGAAACCCGTGATTTTTAACAGTGGCAGACTAATTTCGGTGAAAACCAAGAATTTCTCCAGTACATGAGGAGGACACATCCAATTCCATACTGGGAGGCTTACCTTTCTCATGTTGCGATCAAAAAGTACGTCCCTGCATCTGTAGAACTGAAGATACTAGGTGCCACTCCTGATGAAGTTATGCCCTCTATCTTAGCGTTGGAAAGCCGGGCAAGCCGGTAATCATCACTCAAGGAATGGTTGGATCAAGATGTATGATAATTCCTGAATATATCGCGATGGGTTTGCTGTCCCTCATTTTTATCACCTCAGTGCTTTTTGATGGCCGCACAATGTGGAGCCGCTGGCCCCTTGAGCCCAAAACAGTAGAGAATGTTATAAGGGAGGTTGACCTTAGCTAAAGGTGGGTCCCAATAAAATATGAGGTCAATTCTATGTTATTTCTAAGATCTTGTGTGGTTTTAAGGCAGGGCTCACGTGTACATTAAAAATTGGAGATGACAAGGTTGAGACGTAACCTTGTTACTGTGTATGATGAGGGATTGTCATAGATGATAAGTCCTTGTGGTTGAGATGTTCTTACTTAGAACTGACCAGAGGCAAAGTAGCGGCAGTTCAATGTGTATATTAGTTATGTATGCGCAGGCAATGGAGAAACTTAGTGATTAATGGTGATGGTGGAGGTCAAGTAAGGTTTGTGCCGATGTACCATGTGAAGGGCGACAAGAGGGCTTTGACCAAGAGATCAAGGCCTAGAGAACCGCAAGTGATCAACACCGAGCCCAAGGATGACAAGAGGGCATGCGGCAGGGATGAAGATGGTGTTAACTAGAGTCAAAGCAACGATCAAACCACTTCAAGGCGGGCGTGCAAGGATCGACCGACAAAGTACAAATGGGCAACGTGTTGACATTGTGGAGATCGCATAAAGGCTACGTGACTCTCAAGGGTTTAGCGGTTTCAGCCTCAAAACCATGGACACAGGTTTGCTAGTTCTGGTCTCAAAACCAGAGAGTGGTGGATCGTCGGACACGTGGTGGCATCACGAAGCTTCCATCAAGGTGAAATGAAGTCATGAAGACACCAAGTCTATTTGATGGGTGAGAAAAAATCTAGACCATTTTGCCCCCTCAAGGATATATATCTAGTATTAGGTGCTAGGGATATTTAAGTCTTTCTCCATGGACCTATGTATCTACTAGTTGGGAGAGATATCTGTTGCAACCCTAATCTCATTTGCATCTCTAGGTTAGCCATGAACTAAAAGGTTAGGAACGTTTGAATAAAAGGTTAGGAAGGTAGGAATAGAGAGTGAAATCCTCTTCCTTGGTCTTCTAAATATAGTGGGAAGATGAAGACGTCTTCGAACAAACATCTCTTCAAGATGTCTCTTCAAGTGGACACCTCTGCAGGAGTGATTGCATCAAGATTTGAGTAGGCATTAACAGCAGTTTCATAGAAAATAAGAATGGTTGTCTTTTTCTTTGGGGGACAATACACTCTTTCACCACACTACTTCACAATGTATATATTTAATCACAGATTAATATAATACACAAGTCCTTCAACTATATTATTTCATTTACATTCATACTTTATTAACACTCTTAATAAGATAATATAGGCTGTTAGTGGATGGGCCAGACGTCTATTTCGTAGATGTGCACTCGCTGGATTGTTGCGTTGTGTATCGGATCTGTTAAATAATTGTCCTTCCCATCCAAATATGGTCTTCAAAGTTTATATATGTTTTAGATTATAGTAGATGCTCTCAGGATCATGTGACCCTTTGGTTGGCTTCAGCACCTACTCTATGTTTATATAAATGGCTAAGTTTATAATGTTGTTCTGACAAAAATGATCCCATAAGGCAACAATGTATAGGAGCCATGTCACTTTATATGACCTGCACCTAATAATCAATCTTCAGCTAGGTCGCCAGATGTTAGTAGGATCATTTCACCTTGATCTGCGCCTTGCATATACAAAGTACACCAGAGATGTTAGTTTGTCGGAATCACCTGATTGCCAGAAGTGCATCAGGTTGATACTGAATCTCTGCTTATATGAAGGATTTGATACTTTTCCAACTCTGCTTTGCACAGATGGCTGCTCAATGATTGATCGTCGAATGGTAGGATCATTTCACCTTGATCTAATTCATATTTAGATGCCCTTGGCAATTGCATTGCCATTGTATCATCTCTGGCTACCCTTGAACAGTCAGTTGCTATAATGGATCTGATCTAGGAATAGTGGGATGAGCTAGTTGGTGAGACGCCTCTAATTAGAATTGACTCGTTGGATGATTAGAATGTTCTGTGGGGTTGTTATTCTGTTACTGAACACATTTTGTAGTACAACTTGTATCTAAAAAGCTTGTAAAGAATTGATTGTTGAAATGGTGGAACATGTAGGATCATTGTAGATGTATATAGGATCATCATTTTTTTTGTTTTTTCTGAAATTGTTATCAGTGACACGTATTGGCTGGACGCGTCGCTGATAGAGGGTTATCAGTGACGCGTATTGGCTGGACGCGTCGCTGATAGAGGTTATCAGTGACGCGTCGCGGATAGAGGGTTATCAGTGACGCGTATTTGCTAGACGCGTCGCTGATAGAGGGTTATCAGTGACGCGTATTGGCTAGGCGCGTCGCTGATAGAGGTTATCATTGACGCGTTTTTACGCGTCACTGATTTGCCCTTATCACAGACGCAAAAAACAGTGACGCGTCTTTTACGCGTCACTGATAAGCCTCTAGACGCGTCACTGATAAGGTTTTCTGGCATAGTGGACCAGAATGACACACTTTATGAGTTCGAGAACTGGAATGACACAGCCCTATAAATTTAAGGACCGGCCATGAATTTTACTCTAAAATAAAATTTGCGATATATATAGAACTTCATTATTATTAGGTCTGGCTCTCGATGGCTTACTTATCATGCCCCACAAATCTATGAAAACAATAAGACTCTCATAGCAGATTGGTTCATAACTTGTATGGCAATGACGTACCAAATGTTGCAAAATTATCTAAAGGATACATAATTATTCAGAGCACACAGCATGGAAATGGAAATGGCAATGGTGGCCATACTTCACGGATGCATTATGTCTTTCACGGATAAATCTCGATAACTGAGTGAATTCCAACCGATGAAACAAGTTTGTAGGCACGGAATCCAGCTTCCAGGATGATCTTTTCCCACCCAGGCTCGTCTCGTTCGACCCCGTCAATGTGCATCATGTGGACATCGTACAAGGCCTGTGTCTCTTTGTTGCATGCAGATGCAGCACCAGCTCCCATCACAGCGTCAATGATGATCACCTTTCCTCCAGCCCCAGCTCCTGCAGGAATAGCTTCCTTGCACTTTCGCAGCACCTTGACGCAGTGATGGTCACCCCAGCAATGTAAAACCCACTGCAACATACATATATGCAGATATTCACTGGTCACTATTGAATCAAATACTATATATGTAAGTATGAAACATGTACAAGTACTCAAAAAGTATCTGCAAATTATTAGCATCTTGAGAAAGTCCCATTATACAAGAAATAAATAAAGAGTACCTTGAGTAAGACCGCATCAGCTTTTGGAATGAAGTCGAACATGTCACCGGCGATGAACTCCACCGCCGCGCCACCATCAGCACGCGCCTGGCTGACAACGTGAGGGAGATCAAGGACGCTGCACTTGACGTGCGGGAAGGCCGCCGCGATGGCCACCGACGCCGCGCCATGCCCGCCGCCGACATCGACCAAAGAGCTCAGCCCGCCGAAGATGACGCGACCAGCCTCCTCCCTGAGGATGATCTCCATGGTGATCTGGCTGGCCGCGACCATGGCGCTGTTGTACAGGGCATTGTGGTCGGCGTTCTTCCTCGCCATCTCGTACACGCTGCAGCCGTGCGCCATCTCGAAGAAAGTCGTCGAGCTGGTGCCGGCGTCGTTGGCCGCCTGCTCGTCCGCCTTCAACCATGCGTGCATGTCGAAGAAGGTGGGGACGGTCAGAGGGTTTACCAGGAAGCGAATCAGGGAAGCCATGCTTCCAAGCTTGTTGCTGTCGACTAGAAGGCGGGACATCGGTGTCAGCTGGTACACCACGGCCGCTTCGCCGCCGTTGCTGGCGGCGGCACTAGCCGGCGTGGCGGCCGCCGATGAAGCGAAGACACCGGAGGCGGTGAGCAGGTTCATGAGCCTGTGCACGTGGGGCTTCCTGGACGCATGGACCCCGGTGCCGGCGACGATCTCTGACAGCGTTGCGGAGCCGTCGTGGAGGTCGATGGTGTTGGGGATTCCTAGGTCTACTGCACACTTAAGGGCCATGGACTTGACAAAGCCGAGGCTGTGGTGGAAGATCTCCAGCTGAGCGCGGCTCAAATCCTCGGAGCTCATTGTTGCATCCATGTTGCAATGCTAAATTGCCAAGCGATGCAGGTTGCAAATGGTTATCGGTACTGCTGGTCTATATATAGCTAGCAGTAGTCTCGACGTTCAAGTTGCCAGTGTGTTCAACTTTATGGAATTTGTTGCACGCTAATTAATTACGGCCTTTGAAGTTTTTAGCACTTTGCACATGAATTTGGGCCGCATTGGAATAGGAAATTAGGAATCGACTGGTGACAACCAACGGACACCTTTGACTCCTCGCTTCATCTCTCTACGTGCATGCGTTTCCAGCAGCCAGCTATACCACCGCGTACATTCAGAAGAAGCGACTCCGCTCACGGATGCAATTAAAGAGAGCATGTTAAACGTAGGCATTGGCATTTCGAGGAAAAGGATGCAACATAGTAATGGCATTAGTAATGGTCAATTAGTAATGGTCAATTCAAACTTAAAGGCTGTCCTGTTCTTCGGCTTCCGCAGTCCCACTCCCACTGCACGGACGCAGTTGCATGCATGCATGCAGGGTGGGCACGACTGGACTAATCAACCGAGGAGTGAAACTTACCACCCATTCATTCTTAATGGCCTTTGCTTAATTAGGAAAAGATGGAAGGCCAGGCTTGGGAACCAGAATGAGTTTAATGACATGCAGGGGAACTCTCTATATAGAGTATAGAGGTAGAGCCCATCATCCTGAACGCATGTACACCATCCCGAGCTGAAGTAGTGCGCGCACCGGGCAGCCAGTGCAACCTCTAGCTCTCGATCGTTTGCCGCCGGCGCCGTATAATGGCTCTCCTTTGTGCTGCCAACGCATTGCGCTGCCCAGCTCCATCGCGGCAGTTGGGCCATTGCCATGATCGACCTCGTCTGCAGCTCGCCGGTGCCACCGGAGCTAACATCTCTGCTCTGCCGGCGAGTGGCCGCAACATCAAGCTTTCCACCGCCTGCAGGCCGGCGAGGTAAGTTTTCCTTCTTTTGTTGTCGAAATAATGAAATACTTATACGTATAATTAAGTTAGTGCTGCCGCGCGTATATATGCGAGATGTGATGACGGGTGTGTGCTTAATTTGGTTCAAATTGTAGCAGAGCTGCTGCGGAACAAGAGTCGTCACTCGGGTTTCTGATGCGAGCTGAGGGCCTGGCGAACGTCCTGGCGATCGGGACTGCCAACCCGGCCAACTGCGTACTGCAGGAGGACTACCCGGATTGGTTCTTCCGGATTACCCAGACCGATCACCTCACCCATCTGAAGGCCAAGATGAAGAAGATCTGTAAGATTATTCTAGTACTATTAGATTACTGATCATCATTTGATTGCTTGCACGGTAGAAAAGTACTATGTTAGATATGATTACTAACAGAAATGACGAAGGTGTTAATCCGCTATGTACAAATAAATTAATATAAACTGGGTTTTGGCAGGGATATTTTCAACTGAGTTTATGTAGTCTGCATTTGCATTTTTTTTCGGTGTAGTCCTCTTCAATGTCAATTGTATGTGATATTGGTTTATGTAGTTGAAGAAATGTCATAGTTATCGAGCAAATTAATATAGCTGACGCCTTTTATTTGGTTGGACAAATTTATAAAGTGCTTCTGTAACCAGAGAAATCCATATCGTTGAAAATGTAGAAAAACACAATAAGATGTACAGATTACAGAAACATATGCTTCGATCTACATCGGCTATATATATAGTGTTGCATCTTTAGTCATTTTACACCTTGCATTATTCCATAAAAACGATAACCAGTGTACTAACACAAATATTGTACAAGCGACAGCTTCATATTTAGTACTGCTACTACTTCCAGCAAAACATATTATGCGAAGTAATAGAACTGCAGTGACAAAATAGAGCGCATAGAGAGTATTAGCATTATACCCTAGCGTGGCACTTCCGGTACCCGCGGAAAGTGAGCCACCAGTCATGTTGACGTCGCTACCGCCTCCTGCGGAGTTGTCATGGGCGGCGTCATTCCAGGCAGCTGGGGTACTTCTGGTACCGACGGCCATCACAGCAGTGGTTGGCGAAGGAGAAGCAGTCGCAGTCACGTTGGGACAACAGGAAGCAGTCGCACCGGAAGGTGCTCCCCAAAAACTTGATTTCCTGCCTACCCCGAGCAGAGTACGCTTGACGGGAGAAGTTCCGGAGGCCTGCTACCAGAGTCCTCTGTGCTCGCAGAGGCTCTGGTCGGAGATGCAGCACAGCAGCTCGAGCTCAAAGCAAAGGTGGCGGCTGGAGAGGAGAGATGGACATACACCGGTTAACCCTAGAGTACATACAGGGGCCTTTATATAGTTGCGCCCCAGTTAGAGATGGCAGCGGATCGGGTTTGGGTCGGATACCCGCGGGTTTCGGGTCCTGCGGTTTCGGGTTTTGGTATGGTTTTTCACCCACGGTTTTCGGTTTCGGTTTCGGGTTTGGTATCGGGTTCGGTTTCGGGTTTGGTTTTTCACCCGTGGATATCCAATGGATATCCGAAATAAATCATTTGGAATTAAAACTCATGTTTTATAATATGCTAATAATAACTTGTTTACTTAGATTATTAAATCTATTCAAAATTGACTCATGAAAATATTTATTATTTATTGCCTCTTATTTATATATGTGAATATGCGTATATTTATCCGCGGGTTTCGGGTATCCATTCTGGTTTCGGGTATGCGTTCGGGTTTCGGGTATCCGCGGGTTTGGTTTTAGTGATGGATTTCCACCCGAATCGGTTTTCGGTTCGGGTTCGGGTTTCGATTTCGGGTTTCGGTTTTGGGTGCACGGAGACTCCACCCGATCTGAACCCGACCCGTTGCCATCCTTAGCCCCAGTCAGCTCCTGCCCGTTACCCTGTCCAGGGGGGACGAACCTGGACAAAGTGGTTGGGAGTTGGCTGTTGAGCGGCTGGCGGCGGCTAGGGTTTCCCCTTATGGCCGTTGGTCTGCGGCGGCTAGGGTTTCCTCTCGGTTGGGCCTTGGGCCGAGTGGCAAAACCCCACCCAGCCTAGCCTAGCCCGGGCCGGCCACGCCACGCCCATGCCCCGGCCCGGCCCGGCCCGTTCCGTCGCGACGCGACGCGACGCGACGCGCGCGCGCGGGCGGCGCGGCTCGGCTCGGCGGCGGCGGCGCGCGCGTGTGGCTTCCCGGTTCTCCTCCTCATCTTGTCTATTGGAGCATCCCAAGGCTCACTATTTAAGTTGATAGCCTTGCTAGTGATTAGTCCATTTGGTACTAATCACTTTTGCACCTAACACTAATCGTGTGCCTTTGAGGTTTATTGATTTATTAGAATGGGCCTGGCCCAATTACTCTAACAATCCCCACCAAACGTCAAAGGTACACAGTTAATGCCTTCAGTTTTGAGCTTGTTTGATATACCGGAGTTTCGATGGAGACTGTTAAGTTAAACTTCCATCTAGAAAAGGAGCTTACCCTCATTGCACAACTGATCAATGAACTAAGCCTTGAATTGACAGTTTTGTGTGAAAAGGGGTTCACTCAAATTCTTTACCGATACACGGCTGCCTGGAGCACCTCCTCGGGTGGAGCATATGAGTCAAACTCCGTGCCTTCTCGTGAGTATCTAGAGATCACCCAAATCTCATAGACTGGGACCAGCAGTCTAACTCACATAGGTGTGTTCCTTCTAGGATGTCCTGTAGGCCGACATCCCTGCTCAAATGAGCCACTCGGATCACATTAAGGCGTATGCCATCCTTCCTTACAGCTTGGAAAAGAAATGCATATCTGAAAGATTGGGACCTTAGTTAAGGGTCTTTTCCCTCGGTCTACTCATAGCTTGTTTCACCGCTCTAATTCACGGGATCTCCGATCACATAGAGCAGGTTACCACTATAGCAAACTTAAGTGGGTCTCAGTCCCATCTCAACCGATGCATTGTCTATCACATTTCGTGACAGCCCCTTGGTGAATTGATCTGCCAGATTTTTAGACGTGTGGACATAGTCCAGCGCTATCACTCCGGAGTTTCTTAATTTTCTGACAGACTTTAGGCGCCGCTTTACATGCCTTGTGGTCTTCAGGTTATCCTTAGAACTGTTCACTTTTGTTATCACAGTTTGATTATCACAGTTCATGGAGATGGCGGGTACAGGTTTTTCAACCACCGGCAAATCCATCAGGAGTTCCCGAAGCCATTCGGCCTCAACAGTGGCGGTGTCTAGTGCTGCAAGTTCTGCTTCCATTGTTGACCTTGTAATTATGGTCTGCTTGCAAGACTTCCAGGAAACAGCACCTCCCCCAAGGGTAAACGCATACCCACTGGTGGCTTTTAACTCGTCAGCATCAGATATCCAATTTGCATCACTGAAACCCTCCAGTACCTTTGGGTACCCGGTGTAGTGAATGCCATAGCTTGCGGTAGCCTTTAGGTACCGCATTACTCTCTCAAGAGCATGCCAATGATCATCTCCCGGGTTTGATACAAACCGGCTTAACTTGCTCACAGCATATGAGATGTCAGGTCTTGTTGCACTGGCTAGGTACATCAGTGAGCCAATGATTTGGGAGTACCTCAATTGGTCTCTCATGATCCTTTTGTTCTTTCTCAGAATTAGACTTGGATCATAGGGAGTTGACACAGGTTTGCAGTCACTGTAGCCAAAGCGACTTAGTATCTTCTCAACATAGTGGGACTGCAAAAGAGTAACCCCACCATTTTCTCCCTTTAGTAGCTTAATGTTTAAAATCACATCAGCCTCTCCCAAGTCTTTCATGTCAAAGTTCTTGGACAGAAAGTCCTTGACTTCCTCAATCACATTGAGGTTCGTGCCAAATATTAGGATATCATCCACATAAAGGCACAGGATCACTCCTTCTCCCCCACCAAAGCGGTAGTAGACACATTTGTCAGCCTCATTGGCAACAAAGCCTGCTGACGTCATGGTCTTATCAAACTTTTCATGCCATTGTTTGGGAGCTTGTTTTAGGCCATACAAAGACTTCAATAGTTTGCACACTTTGCCTCTTTGACCTTCTATTACGAAGCCATCAGGCTGATCCATGTAGATCTCCTCATCTAGCTCTCCATTTAGGAAAGCTGTCTTCACGTCCATCTGATGAACGAGAAGACCATGGGAGGCAGCCAAGGAAAGTAATACTCGAATCGTAGTCAGTCGGGCCACAGGTGAGTATGTATCAAAGAAGTCCTCGCCTTCCTTTTGGGTGTAACCCTTGGCCACAAGCCTAGCCTTGTACTTTTCTATCGTACCGTCAGGCCTAAGCTTTTTCCTGAACACCAATTTACATCCTACAGGTTTGCACCCGTATGGACGATCAACCACTTCCCAAGTTCCATTAGACATAATTGAATCCATTTCACTCCGGATCGCTTCTTTCCAATAGTCAGCGTCAGGAGAGGAAAATGCCTCTTTAATGGTTGTTGGAGTGTCGTCCACGAGGTATATGGCAAAGTCATCACCAAAGGATTTTGCAATCCTAGGTCTCTTACTCTTTCGAGTGACTTCATTATTTTCTTTCTCAGGACTTTCATCAATGGGTTGTTCGTTATACTCCATTGGCACAAAAGTGTTGGGAGCATCAGAAGGTCCCTCACTAGATGTGCTAGGTACATTCCCTCTCATAGGGAATTCATTCTCAAAGAATGTTGCATCTCTGGACTCAAATATTCCACCGACCCTCATGTCGGGGATTCCAGATTCCACAACTAGAAATCTGTAGCCTACGCTATTTATTGCGTATCCGAGGAAGACACAATCTACAGTCTTTGGTCCGAGCTTGCGCTTCTTGTTGATTGGCACATTCACTTTGGCCAAGCAACCCCAAGTGCGCAGGTATGAGAGAGTTAATCTTTTCTTTTCTCATTCCTCGAATGGTGTTTTCTCTTTATTCTTTGTGGGAACTCTATTCAGGACATAACTCGCAGTTAATATAGCCTCACCCCACCATTCCTTGGAAAGTCCCGCAGTGTCTAACATGGCGTTAACCAAGTCAGTAAGTGTGCGGTTCTTTCTTTCGGCAATCCCATTGGATTGGGGGGAGAAAGGAGGCGTCCTCTCATGAATAATTCCATGTTCCTCACAGAATAAATCGAATTCTCTTGAAAAGTATTCACCCCCGTGATCGGACCGCAACCGTTTGATTTTCTTCTCAAGCTGATTTTCAACTTCGGCTTTATAGACTTTAAAGTAGTGCAATGCTTCATCTTTTGTCTTAAGTAAGTACACATAGCAAAATCTAGTACTATCATCGATGAGTGTCATGAAATATTTCTTGCCGCCTTTGGTCAACACGCCATTCATCTCGCACAAATCAGAATGAATGAGGTCTAGTGGTGCCGTGTTCCTCGCCTCTTTTACAGCCTTATGAGGCTTGCGAGGTTGTTTTGCTTGCACATAAGCATGGCACTTAGAACCTTGGACCCAATCGAATTTAGGAATTAAACTCATTTTAGCTAAGCGCGTCATACATCCAATATTAATATGGCAAAGTCGAGAATGCCAAATATTACAATTATCATCATGTCTCACATGGTTCACGACATTATAAGAATCCATTAAAGAAAAACGGAACAAGCCTCCGCTCTCATATCCCTTACCAATAAATGTTCCATATCTCGATACAACACACTTATTGGACTCAAAGGAGAGTTTGAAACCATCCCTACACATTAGGGACCCGCTGACGAGATTCTTCTTTATGGAAGGGACATGTTGCACGTTCTTCAGCTGCACGGTCTTTCCCGAAGTAAACTTCAGATTGACCGTACCAACACCATGAACAGCCGCATGCGTTCCGTTTCCCATCAGCAGGGAGGCACCTCGTCCTTCCTGGTACAAAGAGAACAGAGAGCGGTCAGCGCATACATGTATGTTAGCCCCTGTGTCAACCCACCAATCGGGGGAGTGACAAACTGAAAGAGTTGTTGGTATATAATTACCATACCCAGATCCTCCAGCCTCGCTAACAACTATGTTGGCTATCTTCTTTTGCTGCTTATCCTTGCGGTCCGGGCACTCTTTTGCCCAGTGATCAGTGCTACCGCACACAAAACAGCAACCACTTTTCTTCTCTTTGTTTGCCTTCTTCTTGAAAGCTTGAGGTTGTGGCCTTACATTGGGATTCTTGTTCTTCTTTTTTTTCCTGTTGCGAAAGGCCTGAGGATCCTTCCTCTGCACCAAATTAGCGCTAGTGCCTCCCTCGGTCTGCACTTTCTTGCCACGTGTGTCCTTTGCCCTCGCATTCTCCTCAACACTGAGAGAAGCAACTAGATCAGTCACACTGAACTCTTGCCTCCTGTGCTTGAGAGAGGTAGCAAAGTCCCTCCAAGTAGGTGGCAGCTTAGCGATAATGCCGCCGGCCACAAACTTGTCTGGAAGCGCACACTTGTTGTTCTCAAGCTCCTTGGCTAGCATCTGTATCTCATGAGCTTGTTCTACCACTGAACGGTCATCGACCATCTTGTAGTCATAGAACTGCTCCATGAGATATAGCTCACTGCCAGCGTCAGGAACTCCAAACTTGGCCTGCAGTGCGTCCCACATGTCCTTGCCCGTAGGCATGTCCATGTACAGTGGTACCATACCCTCATCTATCACGCTAATGAGCGACAGCTTGAGCAGGTTATCCGCCTCATAGAACTTACTCTCTTCCTCAGGAGAAAGAGGCGGTTCCGTGCGCCTTCCCCTGACAGCATGCTCACAGCGCATAGCGGTAAGCCACAACGTGCAACGGGATCGCCATATCTTATAGTTGGATCCACCATCCTTCAAAGGTGGTGGCCTCATGGATGCAGCAAAGCTAGCAGATGAAAATGACCTATCAAGTTTTTGGATTGTTGCATCTTTAGTCATTTTACACCTTGCATTATTCCATAAAAACGATAACCAGTGTACTAACACAAATATTGTACAAGCGACAGCTTCATATTTAGTACTGCTACTACTTCCAGCAAAACATATTATGCGAAGTAATAGAACTGCAGTGACAAGCGTAGCACTTCCGGTACCCGCGGAAAGTGAGCCACCAGTCATGTTGACGTCGCTACCGCCTCCTGCAGAGTTGTCATGGGCGGCGTCATTCCCGGCAGCTGGGGTACTTCTGGTACCGACGGCCATCACAGCAGTGGTTGACGAAGGAGAAGTAGTCGCAGTCACGTTGGGACAACAGGAAGCAGTCGCACCGGAAGGTGCTCTCCAAAAACTTGATTTCCCGCCTACCCCGAGCAGAGTACGCTTGACGGGAGAAGTTCCGGAGGCCTGCTACCAGAGTCCTCTGTGCTCGCAGAGGCTCTGGTCGGAGATGCAGCACAGCAGCTCGAGCTCAAAGCAAAGGTGGCGGCTGGAGAGGAGAGATGGACATACACCGGTTAACCCTAGAGTACATATAGGGGCCTTTATATATAGTTGCGCCCCAGTCGGCTCCTGCCCCGTTACCCTACCCAAGCCTAGCCCGGGCCGGCCATGCCCACGCCCGACGCGACGCGCGCGGGTGGGCGGCGGCGGCGGCGCGCGCGTGTGGCTTCCCGGTTCTCCTCCTCATCTTGTCTATTGGAGCATCCCAAGGCTCACTATTTAAGTTGATAGCCTTGCTAGTGATTAGTCCATTTGGTACTAATCACTTTTGCACCTAACACTAATCGTGTGCCTTTGAGGTTTATTGATTTATTAGAATGGGCCTGGCCCAATTACTCTAACATATAGTTCAGACTTCAGAAACAACGAACATGTGTATTCGTCATTCTTAATCTCGTTGCCATCAGCATTCATTTCTTTGGAACTAGAAGTAAGTAATGAAAGAATGAATTAGTATGCATGAGTTTGTTTCGTAATGAGTGATCAAAATTGTATATATCATGTGAGAATCCACCGGCAGGGGCAATTTTTTTTGACAGCACGCATTGTTAATTAATCTGATTTGATTTGGGGTGATTTGTTTCACAGGCGGAAAAACTGAGATCCACAAACGCTATTTCCACCACGACGAAGACCTGCTCCGCAGCCATCCGGACTTCCTCGACGGCACGCTGCCATCCCTCGACGCCCGCCAAGCTATCGCGGCCACCGTCGTGCCGGAGCTCGCCGCGGCCGCGGGGGCCAAGGCGATCGCCGAGTGGGGCCGGCCAGCGTCTGACATCACCCACGTCATCTTCTGCACCTACTCCGCCACCCACATGCCCGGCGCGGACCTCCGCCTCGCGTCGCTGCTGGGCCTCCGCCCCAGCGTGGAGCGCACCATGCTGTACTACAACGGCTGCAACTCCGGCTCCGTCGCGCTCCGCCTCGCCAAGGACATCGCCGAGAACAACCGCGGGGCGCGCGTCCTCGTCGCCTGCGCCGAGATCACCCTCGTCTTCTTCCGCGCGCCCGACGAGGCCCGCACCGACACGCTGGTGGTGCCGGCTCTGTTTGGGGACGGCGCAGGCGCTGTCGTCGTCGGCTCCGACCCGGAGGCGGGCACCGAGCGTCCGCTCTTCGAGATGGTGTCGTCGGCTCAGGCAGCCATACCGGGGACCGAGCACGTCGTCTCCACGACGCTCGGCAAGTGCGGGCTCGTCTACGAGCTCTCCAGCGAGTTGCCGTCGCTGGTTGCTGCCAACATTGAGCGATGTCTTGTGGACGCATGGAAGCCGCTGGCGCTGGGCCAGCTGATGAGTGGCGACTGGAATGACCTCTTCTGGGTGGTGCACCCCGGTGGCCGCGCCGTCTTGGATGGCGTCCAGGATGCTCTTGGTCTGGATGAGTGCAAGCTCAAAGCAAGCCGCCTGGTGCTGAGTGAGTACGGTAACATGAGTGGCGTCACCATCATCTTCGTTCTTGATGAAATGCGTCGTCGCTGCCGCCACAGCAATGGTGACAAGGAGGATGGTGTTGAGGATATGGAGAAGGAATCTGAGTGGGGAGCCATGGTGGGGTTCGGACCAGGGCTTACCGTTGAGACGATGCTGCTGCGTGCCATGGGAAATTAGTACCTGCAAGTTTTCCCTGACAAGAGCGAGATAATCTTTCAAGATGGCTGGATTTCATCAGTTACTGCATGCCTATGTTTCTGCTTTGTGATTGCCCCTGGCTTCCCTGTACAAGTCAGAATTTCAGTGAAATAATTGTTGGACAAAACACTATTTATTTGTTAATCCAATCGAAATGGTTATTTTCATAAGTTGGCTGATGGTTGAAATATATTTCTTATTTCGGAGCAATGAGCGTACAACTCACGAAGGGCGCACCTCGCTCTGCCTAGCTTGTGCGGAAACTAGATCCCTAGTATTAACAGGTTTCACAAAAAAAAAGAGAGAAATTAAGGTCTCATGCTGGTGATGAACACCTCCTAACATTGTGACCATTTTTTTAAGAATATATTTCTTTCTTTCTCTTTGTTAATTTCAATATCACGTCATCATTTTACTTAATTGATTGACGCCCTAATCAATGTCATTGAAACCATCCTATTCAAGGACTGCCCTAACAAAAATAACCCACTCAACCAGGCCAGCTACCCGAGCTGTGCCCGTGTACAAAATAGACGTACTCCCTCCGGTCTAGCGTACAAAACACACGTACTCCCTCCGAGCTGTGCCACAAAACAGACGCACAAATACAATATACTCATTGATGTCATAAATATATGTAGTCTTTTCTATAATTTAGTCAAACATACAGGTTGACTTAGAATAACTTTAGAAATTGATTTGTTTAGAGACGAAGGAAGTAGGAGTAGGTCCGTCCAATTCTTAATGGTTGTACCGATCAATTCGTTGTTCCATACTTGCAGAATAGAAGGTGCAACAGAAGATAAACGCAAAGGAGATGGGGATGCGTTTCCCGCCGAACATCCCCCATCGCCACATGGATTCCTCAGTGCCACTACCTCTCCAAATAGAGGGGCAAGTGAACTGTGATAGTTATGGTTTAATAAGTATACTATTATAGTATTAAACAGCCAATTTTTTATGTTATTTTTCTTTACCACCCTTAACTATCACTTACACTCTTCGTATCTTGTATGTTATGGAGACTCTGATTCCAAGACATAGTAGGTCACGTCCTCTGCTGACATATAACCCAGACTTAGGGCCAGTTTCGTTTATCATGACTAAAATTTAGCTACTAAAACCAATAACTAAATTTTAGTTACCTCTGTTTGGTTCTAGTGGCTAAAAGTAACTAAAGACTATTAAAATAGTTCAACAAAGATTAAACTACCCCTAATGAATGCTCAAATTAGGGTGGGAGACCGGTAATAATGATGGACATTCCTTATCTACTGAGCAATTTAGCTCACTTTTAGCTACTCTTCGATGACTAATGTGGCTAAACTACTTTAGTTCCTTTTAGTCAATTTGTTTGGCACTTTAGTAGCTAAAGTGACTATAGCTCAACTTTAGCGGGGATAACCAAACAAGCCTTATTAGACGTGTTCATTCGAATTAGAACAACTTGCGTCTATCAATGATAAATAATCTAATTTTAGTTTGTATTGATTTACGTTACAAATGCACGGAAACATTTGCTAGTGTTTTAACAGACAATTTTGGCCCAATCCATACTTAAAATTAGTGAAGTGAGTAGCCTTCCGGAGTTGATTGGAAAGCTAATCGTGTTGGAACTGGAATCGGATTGGGGAGAGGGAGCTTCACCTGCAGGCTCGACGGAATCTGTGTTGTGTCCATCATATTAGATCAAAATTCCTCGTTCTCATCCCCGCACCCGCAGGCTCGACGGAATCGAAGAACCATGGCGATGCTGTCCCTGGCGAGGCTCACCTTCGGCAAACGCTGCCACGGCAGACACCGCCTCAGCCGGCGGCGAACCCAGGCTGGTATGCCTCTTGATTCCCCTCTCACCGCCTTAATCAATTGTTTAGCCACACCTTGTCATCTCTCATCTGGGCAGCCAGTTCTGTAATTTGTGGCCGTATCCGGTATTATTCAATCTGTGCGGCTGTGCCCAAAAGGCCAAAGCTCAAGTTTTTTTAGGTAGAAAAGTCGCCCTTCTCTTTTTTTGTCGACGTGCTCTGCTTCTTTCGTCAACAAGCCGTGTTTCTTTTTCCTTTCGAGATTTTCTAGTTTTTCAAGCAGACACGATCTGTTCGCTACTTCCCTGTCAACATTGGATGCAGATGGGTCGAATGCTTCATCGGAGGCTAAAAAGAAGGCCTCCCCCCAGCGGAAAAGTAGGGAACTCTGGAGCTGCCAAGAGGACTAGATCCCATCTAATATTGGACAGGCTCCCACAGGTACCAAACAAAACCTTGGTCATCTAGATAATCCACTTAACATTTTCGTAGCGCATTCTGCATAGTATACAATGTTGTAAGAAGTTAATGCCGCTTCTGCAAACACAAGCAAATATTACTAGTGAGAGTGCATGTTGAGGTTGTCTTTTATCCTTCTATACAGGATGTGTTGAACCAGATAGTTGCTCTCCTGCCAATGCAAGATGCTGCACGTGCTGCCTGTGTCTCCCAGGAGCTTCTACTGTCCTGGCGATATTACCCTGAGCCCACATTCAGTCGCAAAACACTAGCTTTGGAAGTTTGGATGAACAGAGTAGTTGCATAAAAGGTCAAATGGCTTCTTCTATCATTAGCAGGATCAATGGCATTCTTTGAAACCGTGCTGGCTGTTGGGTGAAGAGGCTTAAGTTTGAACTCGGGTTTTTCCACGGTCTGCAATACCATCATATTGATTATTGGCTTGATGCAGCCACCCCTGGAATCGAGGAACTCACCCTAGAGCTTGCCCGGGATAACAAAATGATATACAGATTCCCATGTAGTGTCTTTGCTGAAGGAAAAGGATGCTCAATTCGATCACTTTGCCTCTATGCCTGCGCTTTTCACCCTGAACAAGGATCTTGTTCGTTCAGAAGCTTGAGAAGAGTGCATTTTAGCTGGGCTAACATTACCACAGAAGAGACTGGGATCTTTCTTTCTAACTCCCTTACTCTGGAGCATTTGGAACTTTGGTACTGCAATGAGATAGCTTGCCTAAGAATAACTTGCACAGTGCAGGAGCTCAGTTTCTTGCGGGTGGGGCGATGCAGCAAGCTGGAGGTAGTAGAGAGTGATGCTCCAAATATCTCCACCTTTCACTACGAAGGACCCATTATACCTTTCTCGCTTGGAGATTCACAGCAACTGAAGGACATAAGGATATCAATCTACCCTTGGTTGAACTTGTTCGACTATGCACGTAAAAAGCTTCCAACAATTGCCCCAAATGTTGAAACTCTGTTCCTGATGTCAGTTGATGAGATTGGTGCGTTTTATAATCTATGGATTGTGACACAAGAAAGATTAATCCACCTCAAGCACCTGGAGCTTGCAATGGTTGGACCAAGGACTGTGATCGGCTTTCACTACAGATACTTGTTTCTTGTTCCTTTTCTCATCGCTTGCCCAGCATTGGAAACTTTTATCTTGCATGTATGTCATATTTGTGTCTCCAAGTGCGATTTATTTCTTTTACTCTTCAGTTATTTACCCTGTGTTTTATCCTTGCTAACGAATTCTTCTTAATATTTTATTTGTGCAGGTGGAGTTGTCTGCAGTACAGAAATCTCATTTGGTTATTGACTCTTCGGAAATAATGGAGCTTCCAAGGCATCATCATGAGAACATCAAAGACGTGACGATCACCAGTTTTTGCCCCATAACAGGACTGATGGAGCTGATATTTTATATCCTTGAGAATGCAGTGTCTCTTCAATGCCTTACGCTGGACAACAGAATCCGTGGTTTTGAGAAGGATTTAGTCGCACGCATTTTACAGGATACAGAAACCCATGATTTTTAACAGTGGCAGACTAATTTCGGTGAAAACCAAGAATTTCTCCAGTACATGAGGAGGACACATCCAATTCCATACTGGAGGCTTACCTTTCTCATGTTGCGATCAAAAAGTATATCCCTGCATCTGTAGAACTGAAGATACTAGGTGCCCCTCCTGATGAAGTTATGCCCTTTATCTTATCGTTGGAAAGCCGGGCAGGCTGGTAGTCATCACTCAAGAGATGGTTGGATCAAGATGTATGATAATTCCTGAATATATCGCGATGGGTTTGCTGTCCCTCATTTTTATCACCTCAGTGCTTTTTGATGGCCGCACAATGTGGAGCCGCTAGCCCCTTGAGCCCAAAATAGCAGAGAATGTTATTAGGGAGGTTGACCTTAGCTAAAGGTGGGTCCCAATAAAATATGAGGTCAATTCTATGTTATTTCTAAGATCTTGTGTGGTTTTAAGGCGGGGCTCACGTGTACATTAAAAATTGGAGATGACAAGGTTGAGACGTAGCCTTGTTACTGTGTATGATGAGGGATTGTCATAGATGACAAGTCCTTGTGGTTGAGATGTTCTTACTAAAAACTGACCAGAGGCGAAGTGGCGGCATTGCAATGTGTATATTAGATATGTATGTGCAGGCATTGGAGAGAGTGATTAATGGTGATGGTGGAGGTCAAGTAAGGTTTGTGCCGATGTACCATGTGAAGGGCGACAAGAGGGCTTTGACCAAGAGATCAAGGCCTAGAGAACCACAAGTGATCAACACCGAGCACAAGGATGACAAGAGGGCGTGCGGCAGGGATGAAGATGGTCTTGACTAGAGTCAAAGCAACGATCAAACCATGTCAAGGCGGGCGCGCGAGGATCGACCGACAAAGTACAAATGGGCCACGTGTTGACATTGTGGAGATCGCATAAAGGCTATGTGACTCTCAAGGGTTTAGCGGTTTCAGCCTCAAAACCACGGACCCGGGTTTGCTAGTTCCGGTCTCAAAACCAAAGAGTGGTGGATCATCGAACACGTGGTGGCGTCATGAAGCTTCCATCAAGGTGAAATGAAGTCATGAAGACACCAAGTCTATTTGATGGATAAAGAAAAAATCTAGACCACTTTGCCCCCTCAAGGATATATATCTAGTATTAGGTGCTAGGGATATTTAAGTCTTTCTCCATGGACCTATGTATCTACTAGTTGGTAGAGATATCTGTTGCAACCCTAATCTCATTTGCATCTCTAGGTTAGCCATGAACTAAAAGGTTAGGAAGGTTTGAATAAAAGGTTAGGAAGGTTTGAATAGAGAGTGAAATCCTCTTCCTTGGTCTTCTAAATATAGTGGGAAGATGAAGACGTCTTCGAACAAACGTCTCTTCAAGATGTCTGTTCAAGTGGACACCTCTGCAGGAGTGATTTCATCAAGACTTGAGTAGGCATTAACAGCAGTTTCATAGAAAATAAGAATGATTGTCTTTTTCTTTGGGGGACAATACACTCTTTCACCACACTTCTTCACAATATTATATATATATATATATTTAATCACAGGTCTATCCCTAATAATAAAAAGGTAAAATTTTATGCTATTTTTTTCGTCCAGCCTATTCAATTTAGCCTAACAGCTCAGTCCACTCGGTCACCCACTGGCCTTTTCCTCTCCTCGCACTTTCCAACGGCCAGCTCGGTTGGTCCTGACTGTACCGCGCAGACATAGACGATGGAGGAGTCCACCACCACCGGGATGGGCTGTCTCCTCGAGGGTTTTCGTGCTGCTGCAACTGCTGCCGCCTTCTTCGAAGAAGCCGGCACCACTGTGTTGACTGTGGTACATGGCATCGCCGGAAGCTTCATGAAGGCGTCACTCCGCCGGAGTTGCGTTCCCATCCGGCGAGTGACAGGATCTGCGTCGGCGTCATTGCCCCGTCGCCCTGCCCCCTTAGAAACCATCTGCACCATTGCCCCGTTCCTCACGCAGAGTCCATGTCGGTGCTCCTCCGCCCCACTTGCAGAATTGAGTCGGCAATGGGGCTCCTCCTACACAGCCTGCGTATTCCGCACCTCGGGTGCCAACCACGACGTGTCCCCGCGGACCCTCCCATGGAGTCCTCGTCACGGTTCCATCAATCCGTCTCCACGCTCCCCCTCCCCTGATCACAGCGAAATAGAAGCAGCATCCGCGTCCACGTCGGGGATGAACTCGACAATGAAACGGAAGCAGCATCCGCGTAGCAGCAGCAGAAGACCAAGGCGCTGACGACGGTGGCGCCCGTAGCTGGAAATTGAATGCGTGAGGAGCGGAAGTGCGGAACAGCCCTTTCTAGAAGTTTCTGCCATAGGAGCACAAGCACAAGTAGGAGGGGCTCCAGAGAATGAGCTAGCTTGGTCGGTAGCGGTGGCCAGTGGGTATGCTACCCACCAGCGTTCGAACCCTAGGTTCGACGTTAGTGTTTCTCACCAGGAACAATGTTTCCTAAATAATCTATAGCCTCTCACACATGGAGCCACACAGGGATTATGACGTGCCCGTCATCTACGGAGTCTTGTATGATTCCGGTGATCTCTACAAGGACACGGTATTCGGTGTGTAGTTGTAGGATTGTTTATACGTGTATGGTGTGTGTGAGTGGAGTGTGCATGTGTAGGGTGGGTGTGTGTACGTGTATGAATAGGTACTACAGCTGTACCCAGACGAGAGGCCAAAAAAAAAGGGAGGGGCTCCGGTGCACTCCGGAGGTTGAAGATGGGGAAAAGTTGTGACTTGTGCAAGCGAATCAGCGGTTGGGCCAATGAGGCCTCTATTCTGGCCCATGAGGGAGTAACCCTCGAGCCCAAAGATCACATGCTCCCTCCCGGCCAGCCGATTCCAGAGTCTCGATGGAGGCACCAAGCTGCTCCGTTTCTTGTGTTTAGCTCTCTTTTTATTCACATTTTAATTCTTCTGTATTTACCGTTATTTTGTGCACAATTTATGATTTTAATTCATTTGTGAAGGACTCAAAAATTCAAAAACTCACACTTTTTTGTATAAAATGCATAATTTGCAAGTTGCACAAACATCTCTTATGCCTAATTATTTATTAATTCATACGCACTTATATTCTATTTTATTGTAATTTTTCATATATATAGTAGAGTAGGGGAATTCTCTCTCATATCTTTCTCTCTGTTTTATGAGGTAGAGTGGCGAAATTCTCTCACATATCAGGGCCATGTTGAGTTGCATTGGATTTATTAAGGATTGACGATTAAAACACTATGTTAATAATCTCTTTATTGCAAATTATAAGTCATTTTGCCTTTCTTAGATAAGAGATTAAAATTCTAACTACTTAATTGTCTTGAACTCATGAACCGTACTCATGCGATTTATAGATAGCATATGTCCAACCAACAAACGAAGTCTTGTTCTAAAGCGTATTAGAATAAATAACACAAGATATAAATCATGTTGCAACGCACGGACATATTTGCTAGTTAATATAATACATAAGTCCTTCAACTATATTATTTCATTTACATTCATACTTTATTAACACTCTTAATAAGATAATATAGACTGTTAGTGGATGGACCAGACGTCTATTTCGTAGATGTGCACTCGCTGGATTGTTGCGTTGTGTATCGGATCTGTTAAATAATTGTCGTCTATTAGCCAAGGTAAGAGGTACGGTGTTCACCATGAAAGCGTCGGAGCTATCTCTTTATAGACGCAACAACCCAAAAATGCCAGAGGATCCGGTTTCCGCGCAAGGTAGAGCATGGTGTGCCTTTGTGCAGCTATACATTCAATGCTCGAAAATAATGTGTAATCTAAGCACGTAATGAAACAATGTATCATAGTGGATTATTATTTCAACCATCAACCAAATCCATACATATTTTTTTAGATAAATGAAAGAACATCCGGCTTCATCCCGCAAGCGAGAAATCTCCCTAAAATTATTGCAGGACACAAATGCTTAAAACAAAATCAGTATCATACACTAATTAAACTTAATTTGTAAGCCTAAAGACATAAGGCCATTCATGGGAGGCAAATAAGACCATTGCCTCAGACTCCAATGTGCGACAAGACAAGCAAAGAAAATGTTCTTTATTATCATCATAACGCTGCAGTTGATTCCAATGACAGAGCTAATAAGTTCTTCGGGAGTAAGACCTGCACAAAGTTTTTAGGTTTACAATTGTCAAAAACAATTTTATTTATTGTCAACCAAATAGACTAGCAAAAGACTGTTGCCCATGTTAGTAAAATGTTCCCAATTTTCACCGCTGGTTTTGATAGGGCTAGGGTTCCTACCGGAGTTGCTACGTAGATTATACGGGTGTGAGGTGGCTAGACGAGAGCGAGGACGGCGCGAGGGCGCCGTGGTTGCAGCGGTTGTGCGTGGAAGAAGAGAGGCGGCTAGGGTTTCTCCCGGCTCCCTGAGGAAGCCGGAAACAATAATATGTTTCTGCTTAATTTCCCAAATAGAGTCTTACAAATATTTATATGTCTCTCTAATAGCGACAATTATAAAATAACCCTCTAGAAATATTATAAATGCGACAATTATATGGGCCATAGCCCCTTGGCTGGCCGGCTTCTCTCCTAGCCACTAGCTGAGGCGCGCCGCCTGTAGGGGATGGCGGTCATAACATCTCTCCCCGCCTGCAGAAACAGCTCGTCCTCGAGCTGGAAATCGGGGTGCTCGGCGCGAAACTCCTCAAGTGACTCCCACGTGGCATCATCAACTGGTAGACCGCGCCACTTGATCAAAATCTTCCAAACACCCCGGCGCTGCTGAGCTTGCAGGGCGCGTTCCGGCTCAGGCAGGACCCGGCCAGCCACAGCCGGAGGCAAAACGCCGGCCGCACCGCGGTGCTGCTTCAGAAGGCCCACATGGAACACATCGTGGATGCGGGTGCCCTCGGGCAGCTGAAGACGATAGGCGACGCGACCGATGCGCTCAAGCACGCGAAACGGTCCCGTCCAGCGCGGCCCCAACTTGCGCTTGGAGCGAGGGTCGAGGGACTACTGTGCGGTGCGGTGAAGGAGACGCAGCCAGACCCACGCCCCCACCTCGAACTCCACGTCCCTGTGGTTGGCGTCGTAGTAGCGTTTGGAGAGCTACTGGGCCTGAAGGAGCCGCTGACGGACCTCAGCGAGCATCTCGTCGCGGCTGCGGAGGAGGGCGTCGGCGGCCTCCGTACGAGCCGTCCCTGGCTTGTACGGCAGGATGGGCGGTGGGGGACGGCCATAGACGACCTCGAAGGGCGTGGCGCGGAGGGCGGTATGGAAAGAAGTATTGTAACAATACTCCATCCACGACAGCCAATCCACCCACGCACGAGGCCGATCACCTGTAACATAGCGCAAATACATGGCAATCACCTTGTTGACCACCTCCGACTGGCCGTCCGTCTGGGGATGGAAGGCGGTACTCATGCGAAGCTTGACGCCCGCCATCTGGAAGAGGTCCCGCCACACGTGGCCGGTGAACACCGGGTCCCAGTCGCTGATGATGGAGAGGGGAAACCCGTGTAGCCATACAATGCCGTCGAAGAAGGCCCGAGCGACCGACGCGGCCGTGTAGGGGTGCCCGAGCGCGATGAAGTGCGCGTACTTCGAGAAACGGTCGACGACGGTGAGGATGACCAACTTGCCGGCAACTTTGGGCAGCCCCTCGATGAAGTCCATCGAGATGTCCGCCCAAACTTGGGACGACACGTCGAGGGGCTGCAACAGTCCCGCCGGTTGCAACGCCTCCGTCTTGTTGCGCTGGCACGTGGTGCAGGAACGCACCAAATCCCGCACCAGTGCCGTGTCCCGCGGGAGGTAGAAGTCGGCGCGAAGGCGGTGCAGCGTCTTCTGGGTCCCCTCATGGCCGGCAGCATGGGCCAGGAGAAGGACCTGGTGACGGAGGTCCCCATGGTCCGGCACGAAGATGCGTGACCCGTGGAGGAGGAGGCCGCTGTCTAGGCGCCACGGCTCCCCAGCCTGGAGCTGCTGCAGCAGACGCTGACCATCCGGCGCCTCGGTCGTAGCGCGCCGGATGTCGTCGAGGAGGGCGAAAGAGGGCCCGGACAAGGCCACCGCGGCCCCGGACGTGTCCGGCGACGGTACAGACGCCACCGCCTCGCTGTCGCGGCATGATAGAGCGTCCGCCACGGTATTGAGACGGCCCGGGCGATATTCCACCATGAAGTCGAAGCCGAAAAGTTTGCTGATCCATTGGTGCTGTGGAACAGTAGACAACCGTTGATCAAGCAAAAACTTTAGACTGTAATGGTCAGTGCGAACCAGGAAAGGACGCCCCCACAAATACGGACGCCAATGGCGCACAGCTTGCACCAAGCCGATGAGCTCGCGTTCGTAGGCGGCGAGCTTGAGGTGGCGAGCTGCAAATGGCCTGCTGAAGTAGGCGAGGGGTCCCGCGCCCTGATGGAGGACGGCGCCGAACCCCGCGGCTGATGCGTCGCAGTCGACCACAAACGTCGCGTCAAAATCCGGCATCTGAAGCACGGGCCCCGTCGTCAAGGCGCGCTTGAGCGCCTCGAAAGCCGTCGTCGCGTCGTCGTCCCACACGAACGTGTCTCGCCGCAAGAGACGCGTAAGCGGGGCCGCGATGATGCCGAAGTCGCGGATGAACTTCCTGTAGTAGCCCGCCAAACCCAAGAAGCCGCGAAGGCCCCGGGCCGAGCGAGGTAAAGGCCACGCCGCCACCGCAGCAACCTTGTCGGCATCCATGGCGACACCGCCCTCGGCAATGACATGGCCAAGATAGGCCACGGACGGCGCCCCAAACGAGCACTTGGAGCGCTTCAAGTGGAGATGGTGCGCTCGCAGGGCGCTGAGGACGATGTTGATGTGCTGCAGATGCTCCGCCCATGACGAGCTGTAGATGAGGATATCATCGAAGAAGACGAGCACAAACTTCCGTAGGTAGTCGCGAAGCACATCATTCATTAGGGCTTGGAAAGTGGCCGGGGCATTAGAAAGCCCGAAAGGCATCACCAGAAACTCGGAGTGGCCATGGTGAGTGTGGAACGCCGTCTTGGCGATGTCATCGGGGTGCATCCGCACCTGATGATACCCCGAGCGGAGGTCCAGCTTTGTGAAAAAGCGAGCTCCATGGAGCTCCTCGAGGAGCTCATCGACCACTGGAATCGGAAACTTGTCCTTAGACGTCTTGGCGTTGAGGGCGCGGTAGTTGATGCAGAAGCGCCGCGACTGGTCCGCCTTGCGCACCAGCAAGATGGGCACCGAGAAAGGCGAAGTGCTCGGCCTGATGATCCCTTGGGTGAGCATGGCCGTGCACTGTCGCTCCAGCTCGTCCTTCTGCAGCTGGGGGTAGCGGTAGGGGCGCACCGCCACCGGCGCGGTGCCCGGCAGCAAGTGGATATGGTGGTCGTACGAGCGCGCCGGTGGAAGTCCCGTGGGTTCGGTGAAGACGACGGCGTGCTGCTGGAGAAGCACGTCCAGCAGCGGCTGCCGAGAATCAGAGGCAGCCGCGGTTAGCAGCTGGGCCGAGGGAGCTGGAGAGGGTGCAGCCGCCCCGGCCACCCCCTGCCAGTTGACGCGGCATCCGTCGCGCCAAAACGACAGGGTGAGGGCCTCGCAGTCCCATAGTATGGGGCCCAAGGTGCGGATGAAGTCGAAGCCGATGATGAAATCAAATCCGCCCAAGTTGAGGCCGACACACGTAATGGTGAAGTCCTCGTCGTAGATGCGAAGGGGAACGTTGCGCGCGATGCCCTCACAAGGCATGCGGTCGCCATTGGCCACCGTGATCCGCAGACGCTCCCCACTCGCCAGAACGAGCCCCAGGCGCAGGGTCTCCCCCGACACGAAATTATGGGTGGAGCCCGTGTCGAGGAGGGCCAGGAAGCGTTCGCCTTTGATGACAACGGGCAACAGCATGGAATTTGCGGCCCGAATACCTGCAACAGCCTGCAGAGAAACCACCAGGGCGTTAGCGGCAGCCGTCTCCGCGGCGGCCAACTCGCTGGAAGGGGTGTCCGCGACCGCGTCCACAGGAGGCTCATCGATGTAGTCGTCGGCCTCCAGGTAGAAGAGGCGCTTGCACACGTGCCCGCGCACGTAAGGCTCGTCACAGTTGAAGCACAGCCCCTGGCGACGGCGCTCCAGCTGTTCGGCCGGAGAGAGCCGACGAAACGTAGGTGCTGTCGGGGTCGGAGGGCCCGCGGGCGGCGTGCGCTGCTGCGGAGTCCAAGTCACCCGCTGGGGCGGTCAGGCGCCGCGAGGCTGCGGTGCAGGTGGAGGCTCGCATTCCTCGAACGCCCGCGCCAAGTACATGGCAGACTGGAGGTCGGGCGGTGCGCGGAGCTGAACCTGCTTGCGAAGGTGGTCCGGCAGCCCACCCACGTACAACTCCGCCTTTTGGCGAGCGGAGAGGTTGTGGGCATGGCACAGGACAGCGTTGTAACGCTCCGAGTAATCCTGCACGGACGAACCAAAAGGAAGGCGGGCAAGCTCCGCCAACCGAGTGCCCAAAACAGGAGGCCCGAAGCAAAGCGAGCATAATTCGCGGAACCGCTCCCAAGGAGGCATACCCTCGTCTTGCTCCAGGGCGTAGTACCATGTCTGGGCAACACCCTGAAGATGGTAGGACGCGAGCCATGTGCGAGCGGAGGCGAGCGTCTGCTGGCTGCGGAAGAACTACTCGCACTGGTTCAACCAATTCAGGGGATCGGTCGAACCGTCGTACGTAGGGAACTCCAGTTTGTAGAATTTGGGCCCTACCTGGGCGCCCGCGAGGGCAGCAGCAAGGGCTAGGTCGAGCCCCCCCTGCGGCTGGCCGCCCAAGGGAGAGGGTGCCCCGAAGAACAGCGGCCTATCCACCCCCCCGAAAAGAGTGCTGGCGGGGGGTAGGGAGGACACTGCTGTCGCTGCCGCCGTCGTGTAGGCTGTCGGGGAGGGCGACGTGGCCATCGAGTAGATCGGAGCCGATGCCGGCACGGACGACTGCAGCCAAGCCGGCAAGGGTGATGGCGAGGCCGTCCATTGCATGAGATGGAGCGGGACTCCAGTGCCAGTTGGAATCGGTGCCGTGGGCACTGGCGGCGGAGGCGGCGGTGGTGGTGCAGAGAACGCCGGTGGCGCGGGCGCCCGGAGCAGGCCGGCCCACGCCTGCTGCATGGAGGTCAACGCGTTGGCGATCATATCCACCTTGGCCCCCAAGGATTCCAGCGTCAGGGGCTGAGCAGAGGCGGTGGAGGTCTCGGACAGATCGGACGACGCAGCGGGCAGCGGCGAAGTGGACGCCGGGATGGAGGAACTCGGTGGAGCAGAAGTCATCGTGCCTGGCAATGTTGATACCAGATTGATAGGGCTAGGGTTCCTACCGGAGTTGCTACGTAGATTATACGGGTGTGAGGTGGCTGGACGAGAGCGAGGACGGCGCGAGGGCGCCGTGGTTGCAGCGGCTGTGCGTGGAAGAAGAGAGGTGGCTAGGGTTTCTCCCGGCTCCCTGAGGAAGCCGGAAACAATAATATGTTTCTGCTTAATTTCCCAAATAGAGTCTTACAAATATTTATATGTCTCTCTAATAGCGATAATTATAAAATAACCCTCTAAAAATATTATAAATGCGACAATTATATGGGCCATAGCCCCTTGGCTGGCCGGCTTCTCTCCTAGCCACTAGCTGAGGCGCGCCGCCTGTAGGGGATGCCGGTCATAATAGGTTTATTATGATACGGTTCATATGATGAACCAGCGGTGAAAATTATCATCAACGGTTTTAAATAAAACATAAGGTAGAAATACCGTTGGCGAAACCTATTACTACAGTAGTGATCAAGAATTATAATAAATCTGCTATAGCAAGCATTATACTAATTTGCCACTATCAAACAATCACTACTTTATAAAAAAATCACTACTTGGACACTAGAACAAGACAATAATCTGAGCTGGGAAATTGAAAAAATGGGAGAAGCAAAGATCATTAAAATAATCAAAGCATCCAGCGATCCACCACTAACAAAGCAATATACACCACCGTTTAGCCTAACAAAAGCTTTGAACATTAAATCCTAGCATATATGAATAGAGCTAGATTACGAATAACTCGATTTTGGCTATGCTCCTTAGGTTAACGAGAAGGCTAGCTCAGCTAGGTTGTTTACAAGTTTAAGTTAGCTCGTTTAGCTTGCGAGCTAGGTAATATATATATAGTATACATTTATCTGAAACTTGATAATTAATACAAAAGCAACATATTCATAAGCCTTAATAAAAAAAGTTAACACATACTGACATGTACAAATAAGACAATACAATAAAGTACTACGTTAGATATCCCTAGTTCACACTCTATACTATACTATAATATACTATACTATACTATACTATACTATACTATACTATACTATACTATACTATACTATACTATACTATAAATGATGCAACCATTAATGATTATCCATATATCTATTTGAAACAAAAAAAGTTATAGCATCATAGTAAGTCCAGGTCTCCAATGTTCAGATCCAACCTTCAATCAATTAGGCTCACGAGCACGCTCGATACATCCCGCTTGCGAGCAGGCTCGCTTACACAAGCTGAAATGTAGGCTCATCTCATTGAAATATATAAACGAGCCAAGGTATTAACGAGAGCCGACTCGAGCGAGTTGTTAAGCTATCAGCTTTTTGCCCAACCCTACGTAGGAAGCAAATTAGCATCAAACTTTGCAATCGATCTGTTCTATTCTACCGTCCATACATGTTTAGTTTAGCATTACTTCTCAGTTTCATCAAGTGCATACTACTCTATCTTAGGTTACATGTGCGGCAAAGGCTCGAATCAATCTATACATCTAGATGATCATCCAATTTGTGTCCCTGAAAGCTCAAAAGGCTTAGAAGCTTTGTGCCTTGCTTAAAATACCTTACCCATTTAGGTGAGGATTGCATTGCCACGGCCCCGCACCGTACGTACGGAAAGGGAGAACATGAAAAGGCATCTAGCGCACAGATGGCAAGCCAAATCAATATGCCTTTTTTCGACACGGAATAACCCGATAGGCTGCTTTTGCAGATGACCGCAGTGTTTTAATATGTTGAATGTATATTTTGACGTTTCCTCAAAGAAAAGTATATTTTGACCATCTAATTCATAAAACAAAATAAAAAAAATTGTACTATTGGCCCACCAGTTGATCCCGTCACCAGTTTTAGCAGCAGGCCCCCTAGAGTTGCTAAAAAAAAGCAGTAGGCCCCTAGCAGGATTCGATGCATGGTTGAGACTTGGCGACAGTCTTCCTGTGAAATCCGCATTGAACTAATTCTCTTCTTCTAAGTCAAACAAACGCAGTACAATCTTTTCATGGGCCCTACCTACCAATGAAAACATAGCACAAGCTTTTCATCTTTATCTGGTCACAAGTGAAGAATAACTGATTTATTTCCATCTTGGACCGCACCTTGTTGACATAGAGAAAATTAAACAATTAAACATGAAAATAAAACTATGATAATGTTTTCATTTAGTTAAATATAACTAAACTCATATAGGACTATAGAATTTAGAGCTTTAGATTCAATCATTTGAAATATATTACTTGTAAATTTTTACTTTGAACAAAAAAGTAATGGCCAAGAATACAAATTAGAATTTTTTTAACAAAAATTGAATTCATATGTAAGTATTATAAAATTCCACATCTCCAATTTTCAAACTCAAATGTATATTTGTCATTTTTAGTCGCACAATTTGGAGCTTCCAAAATCATTTTTTTAATTTGAATTGTCCATTTTTGATTTTTACATTTTTACTATAGATTATCGATGAACTACATAATTATATTTTTGAATTTCAAGTTTTCACAATTTTGAAAAAGATTGAGAATTTGAATGTATAATGCTCACAAGTCAAAACAATTATTTAAACATGTAAATTTTAACTCCACTGTAAAAGATTTTTTGTGAGCATAAAAATAGATTAATTCGAATGTTAAACATTGGTGCCCCTGCACGGCGTCTACTCAGTTGACAAGGATGCGAATTAAGTAGTATCTTCTGGAGTGGATCACTAACAGAGAAAAAGACGTCTGCACCCATGGCTATGAACTGCTAGTGGAGATACGCATACACTAGTGGTGGACTTAAGAAAACTGCCTGTGTAAAATATGTTCCAAATGCATTGATCACTTATGACACTGCTGCACAACGGGGCTTTAGTCCCGGTCCAAAAAGATCTCCAGTCCCGGGCTACGAGCCGGGACTAAAGTTTCAGGACTAAATGTCCCACCTTTAGTCCCGGTTCGCAGGCCCAGGACTAAAGGGAGACTTTTAGTCCCGGTTGGTAATAACAACCGGGACTAAAGGTGTTGTCAGGCATCGACGTGGCGCAGCACCTTTTAGTCTCTTCTTTCTCCTTTTTCTTTCCAATTCATTATTGATTTTGGTTTTCAGTTATATTGTTTTCCAATTTATTCTTCACTGCTATTATCCGTATATGTTGCACCTATACGAGAGCATTATTATTGTACACAAATAAAGTATGAAACTATATATATATATATATATATATATATATATATATATATATATATATATATATATATATATATATATATATATATATATTATAGAGCTATACATGTACTGTCACACCCATTTAATGATCAAATGGAGTGCATACTCTTATGTGCGCCCAGAGATCAATCACACATAAGTTCACAAATTATAACGGAAGTATCATCACAAATGTTATTACATCACGATATTTAACACATAGTCTTAACACAAATGTAGCGGAAGTATAAATAAATAACTCTCGTGGTAGCTCCAGTCACAGGTACATTGACTGGTTGACAGCAAGACTAGTAATCTTCAGGGAAGTAGGCGTAGTAGCCACTATTACCTCCATCTGTTACCCATCCGGGATTTTTATCCAAGTAAAAAAAATAAACAAGCGTAAGTACATCTCGTACTCAACAAGTGTAACATGGGGTTCATGAGGCTCAAAAAGGCATAATATTTGTTTATCAGCATGTAGCTTTTAATTAGCATGATTTTAGCATATCAATAGCATCAAAAATGTCTCAATGTAAACAATAAACATATGATCCATGTGAAATGATTAATGAATAGCAAAAACATAACCATTAACAATTATCAGCTATTCCATAAGGGTCCAAGGCCACTTGTGACCGTGAGCACGGCTGTTATAACAGTTTTACACTCTGCAGAGGTTGTACACTTTCACTGTGAGTCGTGTTACCCAAATGCCTGGGTTAATTACTCCCAAAACACTACCAAGGTGAGCAGGCAGGGTAAACACTATGAAGTCTTTCGAAGGTTCGTCTAACAAGTTAGGGCCCTTAGATTCACTCGGCAAATAGATGTAGAGCCCCCCTTCCAAATGGCACAATAACCCGCAGCCTATACACATAAGGACAGAGGCCGCACTATACCCGATTCGTCAAGCCGTTCTTACGCCAAAAAGGTTACCTCTAACAAGCTAGAAAAGGTCCTTCTATATGACTAAAGCCAGAGCCATATAGCCCCCACAGTTGTACTATAAATCCCGGATTGTCGCTTATAGATGAGTCCTTATGGAGAGCAATGAGAGCATCAAAAGTAACCCCCATGCTCTAATCCCCTTTAAACATTAATCAAAATCATCTTTTAATGTTTGTTGCATATTCCTCTAATCAATTTACATGATCATAGTCCATGTTTAAGCACTAGCCATACTACTCAATGCATCGCAATAGGTACCAAGGTGTAGGATCAATCACTAAGTCATCCTTAACAAGGAATAAATGCATAATGATATTAATTGCATAATGTGAATAAGACAACAAGGATAATCCCATGCTATACTTGCCTTGCTCAAACTGGTCATGAAGATCTTGCTTGTAGAAAGGCTCTTGATCCCCAACGAATTGCTCACCGTCTATACTCGATCAACCAATAGCAACAACACACATCCAGAGACAATCATGCATAGACAAACAAGACTATAATTAGAACAGTACACCAACAGTAAGAAAATAAGATTAATAGTCTTTAAAACGAATCTACGTCTCGCTAGGATCACACAGACGCGAAGATCACGAAAATCGGAGCTAAAACGACAAAGTTATGAATTTCCAAATATTTCCTATAGAAAAAATAAATACTTTAATTAAAACTCGAAAATAAATTAATCCAAACCTACTGTACAGTTGTATAGTTACATAGAGCTCGCAAATATGAATCTAACGCAATTTGAATGGACCAAATCGGAGTTAAAACGAAGATTCTACGACTAAAACAAATTGAGTGGCAAAACTGTAAATATCAGAAAGCGTATTTTCTTTTTCCGAAACGAATTACGTTTTCAATTAATCAAAGCGTATTTTTCCGTTTTACGTTTTGGACCATGGGTCATAAACTTAAAAACCTCAGGGTTTCTTTTGCAAAAACAACAGCGAACCGGTATCATTAAATAAGATCCGTCCGATTCAAAATGGACGGCCGAGATCGGATCAGGGAGAGAGAAAGAGGGCGCCGGCGGCCACAGTAATTCCGACGGCGGCGCCATGGCCGGATGGAGCCCGAGCTCGCCGGAGCTTGCGAAGATGACCATCCCGAGCACCATTCGCCAAACCAAAAGCACCAAAAGAAAGAGCGCATCACGCGACCTTACCCCGCGCGAGAACAAAGCTGGAGAACAACCGGAGGGCGGCGGCTAGCTCGGCAAGGCGGCGGTGGAGGCGGAGCTTCGACGGTGGCCCTCCCGGGATGTCGAGGCTAGGGTTTAAGGGGCTCAATGAGAAGCGGGGAGGCACGGGGTTCCGTTTTATAGCTCCTAGGCATCACCGGTTATGGAAAGGAGGAAGATTTCGAAGGGGATTCGGATCACCGAACCGGTGAAAGAGAGAAGGCGGCGTTCGTTGATGGAAAGAGCCGGAGGAAGAAGAAAGAAAAGGGAAAGGGACGCTGACAGGTGGGTCCCGCGTGTCGGTGGCTCGGTGCGGCTGCGCGCGCGCGGTTGGGCTTAGCAGGCCGCGCCTGGGCTCGGCCCAGTAGGGCGGAGGCCGCGGGAGAGGGGAAGAGTGGGCCGCGCGCACTGGGCTGCGAAGAGAAACAGGCCCAAAATCCGAAAGAAACGGTTTTCTCTTTTCTTTATCTTTTTCTAATTTTTCAAAGCCAATTTTCAAAAGATTTTCAAATCAAATTTGAATTTGATTTAAACCACACAATACAAAATTTCAAATGCAGCAGCATGAATGCTCAATCATGTTTCTTCCCTTATATTTGATTTTAAATTTATAAAAATTATTCTTATTCTAAATTTGCATGCTCACAAAAATATATATAAAAATCATATTTTCCTATTTTTCTTCTTTTTAAAAATTTTAGGGTGTTACAATTCTACCCCCCTTAAAATGAATCTCGCCCCGAGATTCGACCGATGCTTACTCAAACAGTTGCGGGTAGGTTTTTCTCAGATCCTCTTCTCGTTCCCAAGTAGCCTCTTCTGCTGTGTACCGATTCCACTGCACTTTACACATTTTGATTGTTCTACTTCTTGTGACTCTGTCAGCAGTCTCTAAAATTTTAACCGGAAACTCTTCATATGTAAGATCCTCCTTAATAGTGAGCTCCTCTAATGGAATCTGTTCCTCTGGTACTCGTAAACATTTCTTCAATTGAGACACATGGAACACATCATGTACACCTGCCAAACTCTCGGGTAATTCCAACTGATATGCCACTTCACCACGTCTCTCTATGATCTTGAAAGGTCCAATATATCTTGGTGCCAATTTACCCTTCATGTTGAACCTCTTCACACTCCTCATGGGTGACACTTTCAAGTAAACATAATCCCCTACCTCAAAACTCAACTCTCTTCTACGAGTATCAGCATAACTTTTCTGTCGGGACTGTGCTATTTTTAGATTATCTCTAATCATTCTTACTTTCTTTTCAGCATCCTTCAATACATCAGGCCCAAACACTTGACTCTCCCCTGTCTGATTCCAGAACAACGGGGTCCTACACTTTCATCCATACAGGGCCTCAAACGGTGCCATTTGAAGACTCTTCTGATAACTATTGTTATAAGAGAACTCTGCATAAGGCAAACTCTTATCCCAGCTAGTACCATATTGTAAAGCACAAGCTCTCAACATATCTTCCAATATCTGATTAATTCTCTCCGTTTGACCATCTGTCTGGGGATGATAAGCTGTACTAAAATTCAGTTTGGTCCCTAATGATTCATGTATCTTTTGCCAATAATGAGATGTAAACTGAGTACCTCGATGAGACACAATCTTCTTAGGAACTCCATGTAGACTCACTATTCTTTCCATATACAACTCTGCCAACTTCGCACTGCTATATGTAGTCTTCACAGGCAGAAAATGAGCAACCTTAGTCAGACGATCCACTATCACCCAAATTGAATCATATCCTCTTTGAGTCCGTGGCAACCCAACTATAAAGTCCATACCAACCTCTTCCCATTTCCACTCGGGTATCTGCATAGGCTGTAACAATCCTGCAGGTCTCTGATGTTCAGCTTTCACCCTTTGACAAGTGTCACACAAAGCAACATACTCAGCAACGTCTCTCTTTAAACCATACCACCAATATTTCTCTTTCAGATCCAAGTACATCTTAGTACTCCCCGGATGTATGGAATAAGCTGACTCATGAGCTTCACGCAGAATTGCCCTTTTGATATCCTTATCTTCAGGCACACACAGCCTTTTTCCAAACCATAGCGTACCATTATCATCCTTACGGAATCCTGAAGATTTACCTTTCGCTATGTTTTCAGCTATCTCTCTCAACTTTTCATCCTTCAGCTGACCTTTGCGGATTTCTTGCTCCAAAGTAGGCTCTAATACTAATTCCACTACATTGGTAGTAAATCCTAAGTTCAGATGCTTGCACTCAGCACACAATTCTTTTGGCATAGGCATTACTTGTATTTCATTTGCATAACTTTTTCTACTAAGAGCATCAGCAACAACGTTGGCCTTTCCTGGATGATAATGCACCTCTAGATCATAGTATTTTATCAACTCCAACCATCTACGCTGCCTCAAGTTCAGATCCGTTTAAGTGAAGATATACCTTAGACTCTTGTGATCAGTGTATATATCACTCTTGTGTCCAATCAAATAATGCCTCCATATCTTTAATGCATGAACCACTGCAGCTAATTCCAAATCATGAGTAGGGTAATTTAACTCATGCTTCCTCAATTGCCTCGATGCATATGCCATAACTCTACCTTCTTGCATAAGAACACATCCCAAACCCAATCGAGATGCATCACAATAGATAGAGAAAGGTTTATTCAGATCTGGCAAAACTAAGACGGGTGCAGTAGTCAATCTCTTCTTTAATTCCTCAAAATTAGCTTGGCACTTCTCGGACCACACAAACTTGGCATTCTTCTCCAATAATGCAGTCATTGGTTTTGCAAGCTTTGAAAACCCCTCTATAAATCTCCTATAATAACCAGCCAGTCCCAAGAAGCTACAAATTTCACTCACATTGATGGGTGGTTTCCAGTTCAATACATCTTTCACCTTGCCAGGATCTACTGATATTCCTCCATTTGAGATAATATGACCCAGAAAAGAAACTTCCTTCAGCCAAAACTCACATTTACTCCTTTTTGCATATAGTTGGTGTTCTCTGAGCTTCTACAAGACCAACCTCAAATGTTCAGCATGTTCTTCCTCAGTCTTGGAAAATACTAGAATATCATCAATGAATACCACTACAAACTTGTCCAGATATTCCATGAACACCTTATTCATTAAGTACATGAAGTATGCAGGAGCATTAGTCAAACCAAAGGACATCACTGTATACTCGTATAACCCATATCGTGTGGTAAAAGCTGTCTTGGGTATATCCCTGGCACGAATCTTCAATTGATGATATCCCGAGCGAAGATCAATCTTGGAAAATACACAAGCTCCTCTCAACTGATCAAATAGGTCATCAATTCTAGGCAATGGGTACTTATTCTTGATAGTAACCTCATTAAGAGACCGATAATCTACACACATCCTCTGAGTTCCATCTTTCTTATCCACAAAAATCACTGGTGCTCCCCATGGTGAAGAACTAGGACGAATGAAACCCTTATCCTGCAACTCCTTAATTTGTTTCTTAAGTTCTTCTAATTCATTTACTCCCATTCTATATGGATGCTTAGCTATAGGTGCAGTTCCAGGTAATAATTCAATAATAAATTCAATGTCACGTTCTGGTGGCATACCTGGCAATTCCTCCGGAAACACATCTGGGAACTCCTCCACAACTGGATCTTCCTGGTTGGCACCATCATTGAGCTAGTTCACTGTAGCGGTCTCCTGTTTCTACACTTTTACCTCAACTTTGATTCTATCACCCTTTGGTATTGTCAGTACAACTGATTTACCCTTACACTGAATCTCTGCTTGTTGTTGCATCATCCAATCCATTCCCAATATAAGATCAATCCCAGCTGTTCTCAAAACTATAGGACTAACTGTGAACTCTACCCCCCTTAAGTTGAGACTAATCGGAAGACAGCGATAAGATGCTGGCATGCTTCCACCAGGTGAGTTTACTAAGATAGGGTTCTTCATGGCACACAAATGGATTCTATGTATTCTAACAAATGATTTTGATATGAAAGAATGTGATGCTCTAGAATAAAAAAGAACAGTGGCGGGAGTAGAGTGGACATCGAACGTACCAAGCATAACTTCTGGCTCCTCCACTGCAGTTTCCTGGGACAAGTGATTCACCCTTCCCGAGTTAGGTGCGGGCTTCTGGTGGCTGCTCTGTCTCTGGGGAGTCTGCTGGTTGGGCTTCTCCGGGCAATTGTAGGACAAGTGACCTTCTTTTCCACATCGGAAACACCTGTTAGGAGTATTGGGAGCACTAGTCTTCGTGGGAGTGTTGTTGGAAGGACCCTGACGCTGTGCTTGATTCCCATTCTGCTGCGGAGGACGTTGGTTGTTATTCTGTGGCTGGAATGGGGGATGTTGCGGAAACTGTCCACGGAAAGGGGCCTGACCACGATTCCACTGTCCAGAAGGAGGCCTCTGCTGATTAGTCTATTGAAAGCCAGTACGTGGACGGGTGTTGCTACTGGAGGCTTGTCCCTGTAACCTCTTCCTCTTTGCATCCATTTCCTTACGCTTGTTATCCACCACGATAGCGCGGTTCACAAGCGTCTGAAAGTTAGGGTAGGTATTGGACATCAACTGCAACTGTAGTCCATCATATAATCCCTTCAAGAAGTGGCGCTGCTTATCATTGTCATTGGCCACCTCATGTGGAGCATATCGTGACAATTGAGCAAACTTGTCACGGTACTCAGCTACAGTCATTGACCCTTAGGTCAGGTTCCTGAATTCCTCCGCCTTCAACTCTATCATTCCTTCAGGTATATGGTAAGCCCTAAAGTTCTCTCTAACCTCCTGCCAGGTGACTACAGGAGCATTGGCAGGACGACCATACTCATATGACTCCCACCAATCCTGAGCTTCTCCCTAAAGTTGCCCAGAAGTGAACAACACCTTCTGTCGGTCATCACATTGTGCAATATTGAGTTGTTTCTCCACAGCACGAAGCCAATCATCGGCCTCCAAAGGATCAGCAGCATGTGTGAACACTGGGGAACGACCCTTCAAAAATTCACCATGCTTATCACGTGGTTGAGCCCCAGCAACTGGCTGATTTTGCTGGTTTTGCACTAGTTGTTGCATCAACTGCGTCTGTACTGCCAACAGTTGCTCGATAGTTGGTGGCGGTGGTTGTGGTGGATTTGGGGGAATGTTTCCACGACCCCTGCCCCTTCCTCTTCCGGCCATCTGCCACCCATAAACATGCAAACTTTAAGAATTCCATGTTATCAACCACTTATAAGATTAATAATGAGATCTGAAAGTTTTCTGGACGAGTAGCAATATTGATAGTTCAGTATTTCAATCATATCTCGAGCTACAGAAATCCAAAAGAGGCGTTCTTTATATGGCTGGAAAGCTTATGAAATTATCCACAATTGCTATTCAGACCTCAAGATCAGATTCTGTCGTTAAGTCTATGAAAAATAAGACGTAACAGAAACTGTTCCAGATTCCAGACTGTGCAGAAACTTTAACTTGTGAAAATTATATCTCTCGAACCAGATTAGATAAAAAGGTAATTCTGGTGGCATTTGAAAGATGCTTGAGTCTAGTTTCTCTCATAAAAATTTCATAAATATTGCACGAACCGTTTTTAAGTTATAACAGAAACATTGAAGACTGCTCCAGAAAACAGCAAGGACAGAAACGTGATAATACCAAACCCAACTATTATTCCCTTGACTATTAAACTTATTATTCTTAAGAATGGAACTTGTAGACATGCCTACAAGTCCCGACACTCAAACAAAGATCCAACTCACACATAAGCATAATAATAAAGCAATTAGCACACCAAGGTTCAAACCACACGACAGACTCGACTGACTCAACTGACGTTACTAAGAACGTTTTTATTACATAAAGGACTCCTACTTCCTAAGGAAGTGGCTCATGCTCTAATATCTCATAAATCTTGGGCAGGCCTTGGTTTGCTCGGAGCTCATCAATGGTTGCCTGGCACCTCTTGATAGTCTTCCCTTGTGCCTTCACCATCTCTTCTAGCTGCAGCTTCCTATCCATCATATCATAGACATGGTTCACCATCACCCGAGGTAGTGGCTCTAGCTGCACTGGATCTGTCATAGCTCATCCAAGGTCAGGGTGTGCACGAGGAAAGAAGCAATGAATGTCATGCTTCATAAGGTTAAAGCGAAGATAGCGGAGACCCATACATGCTTCAAAAGCAGCATCTTCAATGCTATCCTCTATTGTAGCTCGATGACCCATGTGAGAGAACATCCTGTCCAGCTGATATGCCCCTTTGTCTTGCTTATGTGCAAAGATGCTTGCCCTTGCCTTCCAGTATGTATCCTCCAGTAGATGAGTGTACTCCCAACAGACGTACTCCATAGCTGGATGCCAATCAGCGAAGTAAGCAGTGAGCATCCCCACCAGGCGAAGATGAGAGACAGCATTCCCTCCATTCCTGTGGTAGATCCTCACAGTCCACCCCATTGGAGGAGGTGGCATATCTCCAAGAGCTTCATGATGTGGTGGAGATGGGGCTTGTCCTCCTCCATTAGCTTCCTCTTCATCATCTTCAACCTCGATGATTTCTAGATCTTCTTCAGGCTCAGGCTCTTCCTGGGGAGGTGCTGGTGCTTGGACTGGTGCTTCAGGGGCCTGCTCCTATTTCTGGGGTTCTGGCTCTTGTGGCTCTTCAGTTGCAAGCAGGGCACAAGGTGGGTAGTATCCTCCAGAGCTGATGCGGGCAGTCTTACGGTCATAGGCCATCTACAGAATTTTTAGATGAAGTTAGAATAGAAGCAAAATTTCATAATAGAATGAGACATAAGAAGCATAAAAATTTATCAAATAACAAGAGCAAGATAGTGAGCATAAAAATAGTGTAAAGATGATACTAAATCGACCATTTCTAGCTAGGCTTGCGTCCTACAGTCAACAAGAGCTCTGATACCAATTTGTCACACCCATTTAACGACCAAATGGAGTGCATACCCTTATGTGCGCCCAGAGATCAATCACACATAAGTTCACAAATTATAACGGAAGTATCATCACAAATGTTATTACATCACGATATTTAACACATAGTCTTAACACAAATGTAGCGGAAGTATAAATAAATAACTCTCGTGGTAGCTTCAGTCACAGGTACATTGACTGGTTGACAGCAAGACTAGTAATCTTCAGGGAAGTAGGCGTAGTAGCCACTATTACCTCCATCTGTTACCCATCCAGGATTTTTATCCAAGTAAGAAAAATAAACAAGCGTAAGTACATCTCGTACTCAACAAGTGTAACATGGGGTTCATGAGGCTCAAAAAGGCATAATATTTGTTTATCAGCATGTAGCTTTTAATTAGCATGATTTTAGCATATCAATAGCATCAAAAATGTCTCAATGTAAACAATAAACATATGATCCATGTGAAATGATTAATGAATAGCAAAAACATAACCATTAACAATTATCAGCTATTCCATAAGGGTCCAAGGCCACTCGTGACCGTGAGCACGACTGTTATAACAGTTTTACACTCTGCAGAGGTTGTACACTTTCACTGTGAGTCGTGTTACCCAAATGCCCGGGTTAATTACTCCCAAAACACTACCAAGGTGAGCAGGTAGGGTAAACACTATGAAGTCTTTCGAAGGTTCGTCTAACAAGTTAGGGCCATTAGATTCACTCGGCAAACAGATGTAGAGCCTCCCTTCCAAATGGCACAATAACCGCAGCCTATACACATAAGGACAGAGGCCGCACTATACCCGATTCGTCAAGCTGTTCTTACGCCAAAAAGGTTACCTCTAACAAGCTAGAAAAGGTCCTTCTATATGACTAAAGCCAGAGCCATATAGCCCCCATAGTTGTACTGTAAATCCCGGATTGTCGCTTATAGATGAGTCCTTATGGAGAGCAATTAGAGCATCAAAAGTAACCCCGATGCTCTAATCCCCTTTAAACATTAATCAAAATCATCTTTTAATGTTTGTTGCATATTCCTCTAATCAATTTACATGATCATAGTCCATGTTTAAGCACTAGTCATACTACTCAATGCATCGCAATAGGTACCAAGGTGTAGGATCAATCACTAAGTCATCCTTAACAAGGAATAAATGCATAATGATATTAATTGCATAATGTGAATAGGACAACAAGGATAATCCCATGCTATACTTGCCTTGCTCAAACTGGTCCTGAAGATCTTGCTCGTAGAAAGGCTCTTGATCCCCAACGAATTGCTCACCATCTATACTCGATCAACCAATAGCAACAACACACATCCAGAGGCAATCATGCATAGACAAACAAGACTATAATTAGAACAGTACACCAACAGTAAGAAAATAAGATAAATAGTCTTTAAAATGAATCTACGTCTCGCTAGGATCACACAGACGCGAAGATCACGAAAATCGGAGCTAAAACGACAAAGTTATGAATTTCCAAAGATTTCCTATAGAAAAAATAAATACTTTAATTAAAACTCGAAAATAAATTAATCCAAACCTACTGTACAGTTGTATAGTTACATAGAGCTCGCAAATATGAATCTAACGCAATTTGAATAGACCAAATCGGAGTTAAAACAAAGATTCTACGACTAAAACAAATTGAGTGGCAAAACTGTAAATATCAGAAAGCGTATTTTTCTTTTTCCGAAACGAATTACGTTTTCAATTAATCAAAGCGTATTTTTCCGTTTTATGTTTTGGACCGCGGGTCATAAACTTAAAAACCTTAGGGTTTCTTTTGCAAAAACAACAGCGAACCGGTATCATTAAATAAGATCGGTCCGATTCAAAACGGACGGCCGAGATCGGATCAGGGAGAGAGAGAAAGAGGGCGCCGGCGGCCACAGTAATTCCGACGGCGGCGCCATGGCCGGATGGAGCCCGAGCTCGCCGGAGCTTGCGAAGATGACCATCCCGAGCACCATTCGCCAAACCAAAAGCACCAAAAGAAAGAGCGCATCACCGCGACCTTACCCCGTGCGAGAACAAAGCTGGAGAACAACCGGAGGGCGGCGGCTAGCTCGGCAAGGCAGCGGTAGAGGCGGAGCTTCGACGGTGGCCCTCCCGGGATGTCGAGGCTAGGGTTTAAGGGGCTCAATGAGAAGTGGGGAGGCACGGGGTTCCATTTTATAGCTCCTAGGCATCACCGGTTATGGAAAGGAGGAAGATTTCGAAGGGGATTCGGATCACCGAACCGGTGAAAGAGAGAAGGCGGCGTTCGTCGATGGAAAGAGCCGGATGAAGAAGAAAGGAAAGGGAAAGGGACGCTAACAGGTGGGTCCCGCGTGTCGGCGGCTCGGTGCGGCTGCGCACGTGCGGTTGGGCTTAGCAGGCCGCGCCTAGGCTCGGCCCAGTAGGGCGGAGGCCGCGGGAGAGGGGAAGAGTGGGCCGCGCGCACTGGGCTGCGAAGAGAAACAGGCCCAAAATCCGAAAGAAACGGTTTTCTCTTTTCTTTATCTTTTTCTAATTTTTCAAAGCCAATTTTCAAAAGATTTTCAAATCAAATTTGAATTTGATTTAAACCACATAATACAAAATTTCAAATGAGCAACATGAATGCTCAATCATGTTTCTTCCCTTATATTTGATTTTAAATTTATAAAAATTATTCTTATTCTAAATTTGCATGCTCACAAAAAAATATATATAAATCATATTTTCCTATTTTTCTTTTTTTAAAAATTTTAGGGTGTTACATGTACGTACATACACATTATATTTATAATAATATACAAGTAATCAAGTGTTCGGCCGCCGGTTAATGAGTTACACAAATGTTTGCCCGCCACTCAAAGCTCATACAAGTGTTCGTTCTTATTTGGACTCTTCAAATCCAACCTAGAGTTGTGGTGGAACTTGCCGTCTTCCGGGATGACATGATCGTTGATGAAACCTGCGATCGTCTCCTGGATTGCGACGAGTATTGTGCGCTTGAACACTTGTTCTTTCAATTCCCACTCCTTCCATTTGCATTAATTAAAGGAAAAGATGTTAATATACATAAGATTTATTTAGTTTCAACAAATAAATAAGATATGAATTTACTGTATACACATGTTACTTACTTTTAGCATCTCTTAAGTAGGTGTAAATTTGTTACACCGCATGTACTCGCAAACGTAGTATCTACATAAATTGGTTCTATAAGGTTGTCTGGACACCCACTTATGTAGAATAGGAGGGGGGAGTGGCACTTTCAGATCCGTACGATATCTTTGTTGTAGCCAAGCCCAAGCCCTGCCCAATAAGTCGGTCGTTGATTAGGTATAGCGTAGTAAAGTAAAGGAGCAGGCAACGATAATTAACGAATGATAGAACTTACCTCTGGATCATGTCTATCATGTCTTGGTACATTGCCAGCTCTTTTCTCATTGAGTCCCACACATTTATAGTTTGTTCCTTGATCTTAATCTCAATGAGTATCCAGTGATCCCTGCATTTGTTTATAGAGTCAACTTTTATATATATATATATATATATATATATATATATATATATATATATATATATATATATATATATATATATATATATATATATTAATGTTGGATTGACTAATACATGATATAACACAACACTTTACCCCATATTGTAAGGGAAGAGTATCAACCCCTTATGCCTTTGGTTATAAAAGAACCTCCGGAGGTTTTTCTCCATTTCCTTGATCTTCAGATTGAATGGATCTTTAGTCTTTGTGTCCTTGTACACGACATACGGATCGATAAAACCAATTCGATCGTCTTGTTTCAATATGAGTTCTTTCATCATGTGTCTGCACATCATGAGCATAGTTATTACGAATACGTACATATGCTAGAGTAGGATTATTGATTAAAAGGAAGAATCACTTACAGAAAGTAGCAGCTTATGAGAGATTTATCAAGAGCATCCATATAGAGAAGCTGGTGTACTTCACTAAACTCTACACAGATGACGTCATCTCCACGGAAGTAGTGACGGTCTCTGACTTGGACGTCCAGATATTGTTCACTTTGATGTTGTACACAGAATCTCAAGTAGTACTTGTGCAGCTTGTACATTTGTGTACCAAGATTTTTTTTACCTTTACAGGGTCGCATAGACTCCTGCCATATACGTACTTCCTCCGCCATTCATCAACAACTTCGGCCTCTTTAACAGTTGTCAGTTCCTCCCGACCAAGAAGTTATTCTAAGGAAAGCCCAGTAACATTCATCCACTTGATGAGTTCATCCAAGTCCACATCATCAGGTACCGACATTTGCATCAAGTTCATGTTGGAACCATATTGATTCTTAACCACTAGTGGCGGCACTGATTGCTGCGCTTGTTGGCCGAGCTGTGCAACATCTTTCTCGGCCACCTTCTGTTTTCTTTTGTCCTCCTTGATTTTCTTTGTGATAGTACGCTGATAGTCTGATAGTGGCGGCGCTGGTTTTTTACTAGCGGCATGCTTCTCGTCTTGCATAGCCTGCACCACTTGACGTAGCTTTACACGAGGATACATTAGGTATGGCTTCTCTTGCTTTGTTCGTGCGTCAGCTTTGGTCTTTTCGAAGAACGCTTTCACTTCTGCCTTGACTGAAGCATTAAGTTCTTCATCAGTCTTCTCGTATGAAAGCTTGGTCATCTTCGGGATCTTCGTGACCACAACTTGATTCTTCGGCGGAGGTGGTGGGACTAATCTCTGTGGGCCAGCGAGCCTCCTGTTCCTCGATGGACCAGCCGGTTCCGATGAGGCGGCCATTGTCGGCATTGGCAGAGGCGGCGGCGGCGCGGTTGAGCAAAAACATTGTTAGGGTCCGCTTGTTCTTCTTCACCTTCTTCCATCATAACCCCGGTCTCTCCGTGCTTGGTCCAACAAATGTAGTTTGGCATGAAACCCGACTTGAACAAGTGCAAGTGAATACTTCTTGAGCTACAAAATTCTTTCAAATTCATACACATGGCACATGGGTAGCACATAAAACCATCCCGCTTGTGTTCCTCTGCCACTCTGCAGAATTCTCACATGCCCTCAATGAACTCGTTGGAGCGGCGATCGGCATTGTACATCCAATGGCGTGTCATTATCTGCATTATATGGCATCACATAATTAAAAGCCCAGCATGAGAAAAGAGCGCGGCACAATCTTGTCTAATCGAGTTCAAAATTTTATAAGTGGTTCATCATTTCATAAAATTAATTTGTGGACGTTAATAAAAAGATAGCAAAATCATAAAATTTGTATTTTTCTATTAAAAGGTGTAATTTTATCTCTAAATAAAATTAATTTGAAGAATTTTTAAAGTTAAAATTAATTTGTTTCAAAATTACAAAGAATCAACATTATTTAATATTTTAAAATGAGAACATGAACAAATTAAAGTAAAAAGTATCCTAAAAAGTCTATAATAGAACTAAACATTATATGTGTATACTACTTTCTAGGTACTATAATTAGCATCGTTCATAAAAATTCAAACATGAAAAGTGATTGGAGCTAGCAATATGAAATAAAATAGCCATATACAACATGGATTTATATATGGTGCTGCTAAAACATAGGAGGATAAAGCTAGCAACCTTTCAAACAAATCGACGACGGCGTAGAAGCGTTTGAAGCGGATTGATCGTCGGAGATGAGACAAGCAAGAACAATGGAAGAACAAGCAACAAGAACATGAACAAGGAAGCTCGGGCTCGGGCAGGGAGGAAGAAGAGGGAGGTTCAATTTATAGGGGGAGGTTTTAATCCCGGTTGGTAACACCAACCGGGACTAAAGCCAGTCCTATAGTCCCGGTCGGTGCCACGGACCGGACAAAAGCTGTAGTCCCGGTCGGTGGAACCAACCGGGACTAAAGCCTGTCCTATTGTCCCGGTCGGTGCCATGGACCGGGACAAAAGTTGTAGTCCCGGTCAGTGGAACCAACCGGGACTAAAGGCAGGGCTTTAGTCCTGGTTGGTGTTACCAACCGGGACTAAAGGTCCCTCCCGACAGCGCCTGACAACAGAGCCGTTGGCGAGGGACCTTTAGTCCCGGTTGGTAACACCAACCGGGACTAAAGCTCTATTTAGTCTCGGTCGCCGAAATCACCGAGACTAAAGGCATTTTGAGCGATCGACGAAAGGTCAGTTATGTAGTAGTGTGAATATCTGATGACTAAATTTCTTTTTAAATTTATCATTGCTACCCAAATGATAGGTCTCTCAACGATGGAGACATTAGATACATATGCAATGACATGTGCCAATTCATCATGCGTGAAATTGTTTTTTTTGAAATTGTTCATTACAAAGGAAAATATTGATGAAACCTCTAAGTTAGCACAACCAAGATACAGAGACCTTCATGATATTGTGTTAGGCTAGATTTGATTAAAAATGTTTATTAGTGGATTAAATTTTTAAGACTTGATGCAACATATGAATTCAATCCTTCATTGTATATATATGTTCGGTTTGATGTATATATACTTCATCGATAACTATGGTACAACAGGGATATCTATTGGTGCTTGTGGATACATGAAAATATAATTGTGTGATGTATATTTGTTATGCTATTATAATTGGCCGTGATGATTGTTTGAATTTGAATAGGGTATGATTCAGTAATAACTGGTACTAATTGTTGGTGGTCCTTAACTACTATTTCTAACTGCCAACTCTTACATAAAACCTACTCAAATAAACATTAAACTTAGAATTAGGACTTATAACTAATCAATTCCATGAGTTTTGTACAGGAGGACATATCGGAATAACATGGAAAATGTGCTTAAAGTATACAAAGAATACAACAAAATATAGACCCAACATGAGCCCAAGGGGGAAGGCCCATTTACCTGAAGAATTAGGGCCCAGTCATGTGGAGAATAAGCCCAAAACCAAATCAAATCAACTCAACTCTGCACCAAACCACCATGGGCCAAGACAAGAAGCCCATAGGAGGCAACCCACCAAAGATGGGCACGTTTGGGCCCAGCCAGGGTGCGGCCACACCACCAGTCAGCCCAAACAGCCCCATCTTGAATGGGCTTCCTCTTACCGACGTTCCAAAGGAGGTTCATGGGGTTTGGTCTAGGTGCAACGTACCTATATGTCGGTTTGCTGCATTAATGAGGGGATCAAGTTTTCTAAGGAATCAACCTCTCCTCTCCACCTATAAAAGGAGGCTCCCCCTCCTCATTTCAACAACACACCAAGGAGAAGAGCTACACCACTAGAGAAATAAGAGCATCACTCCAAGGGCTTAGGCCCTAGCTAGCTAGAGTTGTGTAGTAGGGAGAGATGTGAGGGAGAGTATGGGGAAGTGCCGAACCTGTTGGTAGTCTCCCCGAGCTTGTACCTTGACGAACACCTGTACATCAACGAGTTCTCCCGCTAAGTGAGTGTTCGTGATTCTTATGGTTATAAGTGCATTGAATAGTTAAGTTTTACTTTTACTTATTTGCGGGTTCGTTGTCCACTCTTATAGCAGATACTCTAGTAGAGGGCTCATGATACAGACGGATAACCCTGTATGACGCTAGAGTAGTAGTCGATAGCATAGACATGGTGTCTAGGCTAGAGGCTACCTTCGTTTGCCTTGTGCCCCCACGGTTGAGAGGTAGGCGGCAGGTGGTGACAGCCCTGTCCATCCCTTGTAATCCCCACGTTTGGGTTCGGCGTAGAGCTACACGCCGGCAACGCTTGGCAGACCAGGTGTTCTCTGATGCCCGAAGTAAGTGAGTAGAAGTGAAGTTTATCTATCCATAGACGAATCCATTTCAACCTCTACCAAATCTACCCTTGTGTTGTCCTTGGACGAACTAGCTATAAGAGTACCTCCGTTCCCTACGGAAAATACGATACCCTGAATACTTCCGGGTGAAGTGCTACAATGGTAATTCCGTGCGCTTGCGTATCATTTCTGTTTGTGTTAAGAAATACCAACACTAATATGGCGGGAAACATTTGAATTTTTTAAATACTTTTATATGTGATTTATTTTACTTGGCCACCTCTGAAATTAACTAACAGAGGTGGTTGTATTACATGAATCGCCTATAAAGATCCAAAATGTGCCACTATTAGAAACCATTTCTATACTACTGGATGCATTATAGGTATCTGAAAATAGATGGTCCTCAACAAACCAAACCTATAAATTTATTTCTAAGAGTGACTGGAAACAACACTCGCTCCTACGGAGTAGAACTCAATTCTTAAAGGCGGCTTAAAACATGCACCTCCTCTATAAATGGATTAGAAAACCCCCAAAAAATTGACATCATGGTCTGTCCCCATCCATCGTGACCATTGTTGTTGATGAGGACATCGCCAAGATGGAGTCGAGGATGACTCCAATTCAAGAAGGGGAGAATGATGAGGACATCGCCACGCTAGACACACCGACGCTATGGTCTTCCCCAAGTTGCAATTCGTTCCCAACTCAGCTGCCACGTCACCCTCGGATTCAGCAGACATGTCGTCACTGTTTCGGTCATAACTCTCTCATACGACATCAAAACGGGGCGTTCTTGGATGCGTTGGAAAGGGGACGACGACACTGTCATTTTGGATCTAGTCCTAGCTCCAGAAGATCCGTGAATCATTCTGTGTGACCACAGAAATGTGTTGCGTCACCTATTTGGGCCAACTTGGCCATGTATCGTGTCGGGCCTTAAGCCCAAGTTGTGGGCACCCAACCGCTGGCTGTCCTCAACCCTAGGTCGAGTCTTAGACTATAAATACAGTCGCCACCGCTGCTAGACAATTAGGTTTTGTTTAGAGTTTAGTTTTCCATCGAGAAACTGAATCGTTCATTGTAACTGTGGTGATAAATCATTTTATAGTGATCCAGGGCCCCTATTCTTGATCTCCTCCACTGTGTTAATTAGTCCTTTGGAACCGAGTTCTCGAACCCAATACTGATATTCGCGTCATTCATATTTGCAATTTCAGATTGCGTGTTTTTACCTTCTTGCTTGTGTTCTTCGATTCACTTGCAGGAAAAGCCTTCTTGGCGAGGTCAATCAAGTTGTGCTTGGTTGATAACCAACGGAGCTGTAGTGTAACGGTTGTAGGGTTCGAATCGTGTCTGATTTGAAGCCGGATCGCCAACGTCGAGATCTCCACAAATCGAACTTACCGGTTACCTCTCGGAAGATCGGGCATGTATCTCATCAGTTGTGCCGCCACAACCATGCGTCGAAGCACCACCATGCGCAATGTGGCGATCATGACAGTACGTGTGGGTGTGCCAACACCATTGTGCGCACATGTGTGCTAAGCCTACCATTGTTGGGCCTGTGCCTCCACTCCTGAGCTAGGGCTATCTTCGGGACGATGAGGTCTCTAAGCCAGGGCCCCAGTACCATGCATATGTGGTTGTAACACCCCGGTGTTACGCAGGCATTTAGCATTGCAAATCATTAGCATGATGCATCATTTGCAATTATAATCACATGTGAAGTAGAGTGCATTTTGAGTTGAAACATTTCTGTGAAACGTGAATGTTGCATACACTTGTTTAGAATTGTTTCACCCTAATTATGCTTGCTAGGCTACTAAAATATGTGTGACTATAATTGTAAATCACTTAGAATTAGTTAGCACAAATTTTGGAGCAACTTTAGTATTCAAAGTTTTGTCAAATTTGCTTTTAAATTTTTTATTGAAAAATGGTCAAAAAACCTCCCTATTTAGCTTTTATTCTCCAATTCAAAATCTGTTGGGAATTTTGAGTTGGTCCCTCAATAAAAGTTGTAGAGAATTAAATTCTAATCAACTTTCATTTTTGGGCCATTTTCAGAAAAATCTATTTTCTTGCTCAAAATGGGATTTGAAAACGGTTATTTGAAATTTGTTTGAAATTAGAAAATGGAAAATCGTTTTTCTCACCTATTGGGCCACTGTTGACGGTCCTTAAGTACCAAATATAGTTATCAAATAAATAAAGAAAAGGATCCAAATGCAACCAACACCTAGACTTAGGGTTTTATCTGATAGAATTCTACGAGTTTTGGTGTTTGTCTGTTTCTGCATGGGGTTATCAGAAAATACGGAGGAAAGGCCCACACGTCGGGTTTACATAGAGATAATAACGTGTTCACCGATTTTCTATCATCTAGAAGACTCCAGAAGCCACGAGATCGAACGGGAGGCCGAACGGGCCCGGAGGCAGGGTGCCCGCCCTGCTCCCTAGGGCGCCCGCCCTGGCCTGAGAGCCAATCAGGCTCCGTCTCGCGGATTATGCTCCACCGACCTAAGGGATCAAGGAAAACCGTGCGATTAATGTCGGTTTGATCCGACGGCCCACATTCACTTGAGGGGGCTATATAAGCAGGACCCCTGGCCCCTGGAGGAGGCACTCCCTCATTCTCAATTCTTCAAACCCTAATCTCAGGAGGAGAGTCTCTGATCAAGCCCTAGAGCCACCACATCAACTAGATCTCTAGTATAGCATAGCTACATAGGATTAGAACTAGAAGGAGTCAATCTTCGATTGGTTTCCGGATCTGTCAAGAGGATTCTTGGTAATTCCTTTACTGTTCTTCATTGTTCATCTTTGTTCTTCAATATTATGAATACAACTTTGTTCTATTTCAATATATTGATTATGACTATGCTCTACTTGTTTATGTTTGCTATTATATTGTTCTTAGTTTATCGTAGTTATACGCTTGGCTTAGTTAGATTGGAATTATATACATGTTTAGGATCGTATAGCGTTTATCCATCGGATCCATGGGTAAATGATAAATATTGTGTAGGCGTGGTGCTTAGACCATATTTATCTACGATTGCACCTTATATGCCGGATCGTGGGGTGGTCCGCGATGGTGACAGCTTCGTTGGTTCTTATATAGTCCCCCTCCCGTGTGTAAGGCAGGCAGAGCAACATTATTACGGGGGAGTGATTGCTATGTTTCTCATCTTCCTTGATAATATCACTATGCATGGGCATAGTCCTTTCTCGCAATGATTGCCTACTTGCACTAACTATGATATGCTAGACTTTATAGTTAAGAATAACTTAGGAAATATCCTTGTAGTTCGTCCTAATACCATGCTAATGACTTGCTAGAATATCTGTTGAGGTGCTTATCATTATTATATGTGGCTAGCTGATCAGATTAATTATCTTTGTCACCATTCATACTTTATCTATATTTTATGTGACACTTACCCCTGTATGCAAGAGATAGATGAATGCTCTCACTAATACATGCAATGATTGATACTCATTCCTATATTCCATTCCATAATCAACATTGATGTTAGTAATCCCTTCCCAGTGGTAAAAATATAAATAACGATACCTGGAATACTTCCCGGTTAAAATGCTACATCGGTATTAATCTGTGCGCTTGCAGATCTGATTTATTATTTATTTAGAAGAGCAGTTGCATATTTCAATACCGCATCTCTCATGTCATGCTGGGGATGACAACTTGGCTTAAGTGGCATGAGGGATAGGTTCGGCATTTTTGGCGCCGTTATCAGAATTAGAAAACTAAGTCTACTTTTGGTAATGACGTTAAGAATGCCCAACAAGCATTTTTGGCGCCGTTGCCGGGGAAGGTTGATTTACTAACAAGGAATGAATACGGAATTTGAGTCATCATTCGCATCATTAAGTGATTGAGATCATCAATTCTCCCATACAGATTTACCCCTGTATTTTTCCATTCTTATTGTTTTGCAGGGTGATGTATGAATAGAGGACATCTTCCAGAAAATTTTGTTGACAACCCTGAAGCATTAATCAGAGGGGCAAGAGCCAAGCTCAAGAAGTCAACACTTCGACGCAACACTTCACCCAATCCAGATGACCGCCGAAGTTTCATCCGGAATTTGTCAACAGAGTTCGCAGCCATGGCGAACAAGACGATCCGCGAGTTCTCAGCTCCCACTACGGACAACATCCGCACTGGACCTGCCACGGCCATCGACAAGAACTTTGAGCTCAAGCCAGGGCTCATCAACATGGTACAAGCCAACCAGTTTTGTGGGAAGCCGCACGAAGATGCAAGTGCTCATCTCCAACACTTCCTGGAGATTTGCAGCACATTCACTTTATTAGATGTTCCCAGAGACGCCATACTACTTTGCCTTTTCCCATTCTCACTATTGGAGAGAGCGAAGCAGTGGTTCTACGCGACGAAGGATAAGAACACTACGTGGGCACTTTGCTCTACGAACTTTCTGGCTAAGTTCTTTCCCATGGGCAAGACCAATGCTCTCTGTGGGAAGATTACAAGTTTTCAGCAACAACATGATGAATCCGTTCCAGAAGCATGGGAGCGCTTTCAAGATTACATCCTAGAATGTCCCCATCATGGAATGGAAAGCTGGCTACTTATGCAGACTTTCTATCATGGGCTCATCACTAGTGCTCGTGAGACCATGGATGCTGCAGCTGGAGGCACATTTCTATCACTCACCATACCACAAGCTACAGCCCTTGTGGAGAAGATGGCGTCCAACCAAGGTTGGAACGAAGAGAGGACTCAAACACACAAGAAGGGTGGAGGTATGCACCAGCTAAAGGAGATAGACATGCTGTCTGCAAAGCTAGACCTACTCATGAAAAAGCTCGATGACAAAGCTGGAGACAAAAGAGAAGTCATGAACGTCTACGACTCTCACATGACTTATGTGGAGACACTGGACACTCAGGCAATCAGTGCCCTGAGATGCTTAAGGATGCAAGGTACATCAACAACAACAACAACTACAACCGTCCTCAACAAAATTAAGGTTGGAATCAACAGAGGCCTAACTACTCAGGTAACTACTCAGGTAATTATCAAGGTAATAACTCTTACAACAACAATAATAATTTTCCACCCCTGAGAGAGTTAGTGTCTAATCAAGGAAAGCTAATGGATAACTTATCTAAAAAATTGGCATCCAATGATAAAATACTAGAAAACATAAATAATAGAATGGATAATTTCTCTACTGCCATCAAAAACCAAATTAGCTTTAATAAAATGATTGAATCTCAGTTAAATCAAATAGCTGCTACTGTTCCTGCTACTAACCCCGGTATACCATCACAACCGGAAGGATTAGAATCTATAAATCTTGTAGACATGTTTGATGCAGGTAACTATTGGAGTAATCCCGCTGTCGGAGTACATAATGACCTTCTGCCAGTCAAGAGAGGCGATCCAGGACGCCCTGTCATCCCGATCTCCATCGGCATGGTGGACTTCCCAGAAGCACTCTGCGACTTTGGCTCCAGCGTCAACATTATGCCCAGGGTACTCTATGAAAAATTCTTTACATATCCTTTATCAGAAACAACTATGTGTTTGCAGCTTGCAGATCGGACACTAAGCTTTCCTAAAGAAATATTAAAGAACATGTGTGTCCGAGTTGGTACCTCGTACGCTCCAGCTGACTTCGTGGTGATAGAGACCGGGTCCGATGAGAGGTCACCAGTTATTCTGGGAAGGCCATTCCTGAACACCTCGGGAGCTGTCATCTACGCCAGCGCTACGAAGATCAACTTCAACATCAAGGGGAGAAAGGAGACGTTTTCCTTCAAGAACAAGATTACACAAATCCCAGAGCAACCCCAACATGAACCAAGGAAGAGGACCAACAGGAGGAACAAGCAGAACAAGAACAACCAAGGATGGACCGAATCAGCTAAGATGGTCACTGCAGTTCAAGGAGGTCAAGATGGTCGACTCAAGTCGCCCTTCCTGAACAAGAAGGACGACCCAGGTATGCCAAGCATTGAGTGCTCAATCAATGAATACTCCTTTCAGAAGGCGCTCTGCGACACTGGATCAGGCGTCAACATAATGGCCACAGTCACCTATCAGCTTTTGTACGGAACCATGCCCTTAAAACCAACATACACTCAGCTCCAGATGGCAGATCAGACATCCTGAAAGGTCGAAGGTATAGTAACCGATGTCCCTGTTAAAATTAACGATCATTTTGTCCATACAGACTTTCAGGTCATTGACATGGGAGACGACGAGTACGATCCACCCATCATCCTAGGAAGACCATTCCTAGGCACCGTCAAAGCAATCATCTACATTGGAACCGGAGAAGTCCATATGCATTTCCCCTCTGAGAAGGTACGCCGCTACTTTAATGACCCTAACTATATAGTTGAAGATTCTAAGCAGGTCAGGACAAGAAGAAGGCGACGTAACCGTAACCAAAGGAGGCAAACCATCAAGGACGTATGGGCAGACTATGAAGGAGAGGTCATAAGGCCCGAGGATACACAACAGGAGACCGAAGCACCAAGTCGGGTATGGAAAGTGAAGACAGTTACACAAGAAGAGGAGGCGCTGCCGGAACCACCGTCTACGCCACCCAAATCCCAGGACAACTAAGAAGAAAAGAAGTCTTGTTCGGAGGACTTAAAAACACCGAACGCCATGCCAAGAGGTAAACTTGGTAGTTATCATTTTCCCTTTAATTATTGCTCAGTTAATCATGTTCATTCTGTCTAAAAAAAATGTTGAAAATAGTAAGCCCCATGTGAGTATGCGAGTGGCATAAAACCCATAAGTACATTCACTGTGGTGGCATAAAAAAATAATAATATATTTTTTCTGTTCTATAAAAATGAAAATAAAAATAGAGAGTGACATTTATCAAGGAAGCTCAAACATGATAAAGGCTAGATATTTATGCTAACGCTTAATCAAGTTCCACGAAGCTTTGTTGTCTATTTGAGCTCCACAGAATTCAGGAAGACTAGCAGATGGAGGACATCCTAATCGTTGTCAGGGTGCTGCCGACATTCAAATACACCTCTGCACCTGCTAGCTACATCAGAAGAAATTACGTCGAGATCCAGCTTGGGGGAGAGCACCCCCATTTATCCCGATAAGTATTTTTATCTACATTTATACCTATGCTTTATTAAAATAAAAAGATGCATAATCATGAAAACCCAAATAAATATTTTGTGTTTATATATATTTGCTTAGTTTAATAAATAAATAAAGTAGCTATGCTAAACTGAATCTTGAAAATAAAACTCTAGCATGGATATGATAGTTGCTCTGCCTAATTTTCAAATTTGTTCTCTCTCTAGTTTAGACATAACTGTTATAATTTAAAACTGGCTCTAAACCTGAACTAGTGGGAAGAGAACTTGATCTGAAGTCTAGGTTGTTAGCGGATATGATATGGGAAGGTTGAGCTGCTGTTTATCTGTTCCTAGAGATGCTAGAATTCTAGAGAATTTTATCTTTGAAAATCTTTAAAATGTTGCATGATGAGTTCCTGTATGATGAGAGTTTAAATTCCTACCACAGCCATATATACATGCTTGTTAGAATAAGAGCCGCACTTTTACTACTTACTGCTTATGGGCATTGAGTGTGGTCAAGCTATGTAGACCCTTAGGAACTTGTCATGTGGTTAAAATCAAGATTCACTTGCACGTTCACTCATACATGCTGCTTCTACTCCGGAAGTACGCATCCACATATATCCACTCATTTCCATCTCCAGATTCACCCAAAATTATTCTACTCCTGACCCGGGAGAGAATAGCCAAAAACATTATCCCATTCCTGTTATTCCCTGTGAAGTTAATGCTCAAGTCATTTCTACTACCACTTGCTATATTTTCAAAAGAGGGAGATTGCTCTAAAAAAATATATAAATATGAGGAAATAAAGAGGAGCAAGTGCTCGGAACCTCGAAGAAAGAAAAAGTGAGACGAGAGGTAAAAATGGACAAGTGTCCGACAATAGAATTAAGGGTACAAGATACCCACCTGAGAGGAAAAAAGAAAAAAAATAGAGCATCTCATTCCCCTCAAAAGTTTTTAAAGCAAGAAAGGTATGTATTCCCTCAAAAAGAGCATTAGACTTTTGTTATCACCATACACCACTCATTCACCACACATGCACATCTTGATTTGACTTATTGACTTGTTTCTCTGGATCCATGGTTTGACTATGCAATAAATGTTCTATGAGTATGTATACTGTATCTCCCACCTATGAGCTCCATATATCAAAGCCTTATTAGAGTAGGGTGAGAGAGAAGGCAATGTCACTACGCCTTATACCATAAATACCACATACTTTGAGAGAGAAGGCATATACCATTACTGCCTTGGTAAGGATCCAGAAATACCACAAAAGAGAGACCCGAGAAAGTCATACAAGGAATCTCTGAGTTTTATTTGAAAAATTTACAAAAAAACTCCAGAGCTATAGCTGATCAAGAATAAGAGACATGACGTTTGACTAGACCGTTCTATCTTTTAACCACTCAAGATGCAGGTGACGGTTGCAAGCCCCATGGTGAAAGGAAAAATGAGTAAGTTTTAAGTCTTGACAGTTTACTCTAACTCAGGGATGAGACCTTATTTGAAAGCATATGTACCGTCAACGTTCAAAGGCGTTGCAGCAACTTCTAATCCATAATGAGTCTATCCTTGCTCAGGGACGAGCAAGAGGTAAGCTTGGGGGAGTTTGTTGACGGTCCTTAAGTACCAAATATAGTTATCAAATAAATAAAGAAAAGGATCCAAATGCAACCAACACCTAGACTTAGGGTTTTATCTGATAGAATTTCACGAGTTTTGGTGTTTGTCTGTTTCTGTAGGGGGTTATCAGAAAATACGGAGGAAAGGCCCACACGTCGAGTTTACATAGAGATAATAACGTGTTCACCGATTTTCTATCATCTAGAAGACTCCAGAAGCCACGAGATCGAACGGGAGGCCGAACGGGCCCGGAGGCAGGGCGCCCGCCCTGCTCCCTAGGGCACCCGCCCTAGCCTGAGAGCCAATCAGGCTCCGTCTCGCGGATTATGCTCCACCGACCTAAGGGATCAAGGAAAACCGTGCGATTAATGTCGGTTTGATCCGACGGCCCACGTTCACTTGAGGGGGCTATATAAGCAGGACCCCTGGCCCCTGGAGGAGGCACTCCCTCATTCTCAATTCTTCAAACCCTAATCTCAGGAGGAGAGTCTCTGATCAAGCCCTAGAGCCACCACATCAACTAGATCTCTAGTATAGCATAGCTACATAGGATTAGAACTAGAAGGAGTCAATCTTCGATTGGTTTCCGGATCTGTCAAGAGGATTCTTGGTAATTCCTTTACTGTTCTTCATTGTTCATCTTTGTTCTTCAATATTATGAATACAACTTTGTTCTATTTCAATATATTGATTATGACTATGCTCTACTTGTTTATGTTTGCGATTATATTGTTCTTAGTTTATCATAGTTATACGCTTGGCTTAGTTAGATTGGAATTATATACATGTTTAGGATCGTATAGCGTTTATCCATCGGATCCATGGGTAAATGATAAATATTGTGTAGGCGTGGTGCTTAGACCATATTTATCTGTGATTGCACCTTATATGCCGGATCGTGGGGTGGTCCGCGATGGTGACAGCTTCGTTGGTTCTTATATAGTCCCTCTCCCGTGTGTAAGGCAGGCAGAGCAACATTATTACGGGGGAGTGATTGCTATGTTTCTCATCTTCCTTGATAATATCACTATGCATGGGCATAGTCCTTTCTCGCAATGATTGCCAAGTGTACTTGCACTAACTATGATATGCTAGACTTTATAGTTAAGAATAACTTAGGAAATATTCTTGTAATTCGTCCTAATACCATGCTAATGACTTGCTAGAATATCTGTTGAGGTGCTTATCATTATTATATGTGGCTAGCTGATCAGATTAATTATCTTTGTCACCATTCATACTTTATCTATATTTTATGTGACACTTACCCTGTATGCAAGAGATAGATGAATGCTCTCACTAATACATGCAATGATTGATACTCATTCCTATATTCCATTCCATAATCAACATTGATGTTAGTAATTCCTTCCTAGTGGTAAAAATATAAATAACGATACCTGGAATACTTCCCGGTTAAAATGCTACATCGGTATTAATCTGTGCGCTTGCAGATCTTATTTATTATTTATTTAGAAGAGCAGTTGCATATTTCAATACCGCGTCTCTCATGTCATGCTGGGGATGACAACTTGGCTTAAGTGGCATGAGGGATAGGTTCGGCATTTTTGGTGCCGTTATCAGAATTAGAAAACTAAGTCTACTTTTGGTAATGACGTTAAGAATGCCCAACAGCCACTGCCTCCCTTCCTGGCCTGCTCGCGAAACCGACCCGGCCCAGCTCAGCCTCACCCGCGTCTGAGCGCCCGTGCCACGTCCTGACCGCGGCAGGGGTAGGCCGCCCCGTGGCCGGCATGCGCCACTCGCCGGTGACACTTTGCTATCCGTGGCCCCCACGAGCGCGCGCCTCGCCGTTTTCAAGCCGCAGGAGCTCCGCTTCCCCGTCTGCCTCTCCATTCCTTCTCCCACACTGCAGTTTCTCCGCCCCGCACCGAGCGCTGCTCGAGCCGCCCTCACCACCGCTACCTCTGCCGGCAAAATTAGCCGCCGGTGGTCCACCGCCACCCTCCATCACGCGCACGTCTCTCCGCCTCAATCTCAGACACACCATGCTCACCGTAATTTCACCATCTAAACCAGGTAGGGTCGCTTTGAGCAGTTTTGCCACCGTCGGTCATGGCGCCGCCGCGCTCGACCTCACCGTGGAGGAGTGTCCCCGCTACTTTTCTCCCCCTTGGAGTCACCTTGCTACATTCGCCATCCTCTCGCGGACCCGATGCGCACCCCGCCGTGCCCGGTCATGGCTGGCAACGGTCATCGGCCTGCTGCCCACGCGGCCGTGGCGCAATGGTCGCCGGCATGACTGTCTCCCCCTTGGCCGCACGGGGCCGAAACGGCCTTGGGCCAGAGGCCAGGCCGGGTCGGCTCGCCTTTCTCCCCCGCGCGCGCGCTCAGGCCGAAAACAGCAATGGGCCGGTTGGTTCCATGGGCCGGCCCATTGGCAATAAGAAAATTTATTTTCTGTTTTTCTTTTATTATTTTGGGGAGAGAAATACTTTGGAAAATGTTTGTGCACTCATTTTGGCTCCAAAAATTGTGAAACAAATTTTGGTAGACTTCTTAAGACTAGATCTATGATGTAAAAATATTGCATGTCAAGTTTGAAATACTTTTTTGTAGAGTTTTTATTTAATCATTGAAATTGCTATTTTCTTGATAAATATATAATAAATCATAGAAAGCTCAGAAAAATATGGTTCCAGTTTTGTTAATCTTCTTGTGTAATTTACTTTCTAGGAAAAATATGTGCCATGCATGTTCCGTGGAAAAATTATAATGTGTAGTTCAAGTGCTTTTATTTGATGGTTTTTGTTATTTTTGATAGAGAGCAAAAATTGTATAAAATATGTATATGATAATTTTTATATAGTGATTGTTTACTGTGTAGAATATAGGAAAAATGCTAAATCTGTTGTTTGATACTTTTCATAGTACAAAGTATTTTTTATACTCATTTTTAGGCCCTAGATTGTTATTTTTGTGTAGGCAGTTCTAGTACTCCAAATGTAATGAAATTTTTGTGGCCTGCTAGATTAGATGATAGTAAGCCACTGTAATTTTCTTAGATTTTTCTATGGTGCCAAAAGAAGTGTTGCCATTCAAACATAGTTTTAACTAGGGTTTAATTAACCTTGTTAATGCATGATTAGTTGATAAGAATTGCTTTGGTGTATCTTTGAAACATCTTAGATTTCTGTGGTGACTTGTCATGGTAGAGAATGATTGTAGTAGTAGTATACTAGTACATGTTCTTGGATGATGTGGACTACCTTGTAGAAGAATTGTATTCCTACCTTATACAATAATAAAGTAAACCTATTCATCTACATCCCATTCATCATGATCATTACATGTCATCTCTGCAATGCACCTAGGCATGAGCACTTATATATTTGCATCATACAGGATCGCAAGAAGTAATTTCAGTAGCAATTCCCGAGGAGCCGGAAGAGCAGCTCGAGGTGCAAGAGTAGGAGGTGCCCGAAGCCGACGAGTAGGTCGGTGAGGATCTTTCAGAGTGCCCTGACCATCGCCCAAGCTCTTTCAAAAGAGGCAAGCCTCGGAGCATTTCTCTCCCGGTTTGCAAATATTTTTATTAATGCTTTACCTTAAATGATGCATTACGTTTAGGAGTTGTTTGCAACCGTCGTTGCATTATGCCTTGTTTACCTTTGTTCTACCGTATCGTTGTTACCCTGGTATTCGTAGTCAAGAAATGCTTAGCCTGCTTAGACCGGTAGAAGTCGGGTGATTTTCTGTCACCTGCGAGCTATAGGTGGTTACCTGGATCTGCTTGAAAAAGTATGTCATCTTAGGATAACTAAGTGTTAATTTGAAATTGAGATCGGATGGAGACTTACAGGGTTTCGAACTGTAGTGTTTTCCGTCTGTGTCGGTTAAGGACCGACCGTCGTTGGGCCTCGAGTCATGTTGAACGCATGCCTTACATTTAGCTGGCCGAATAATGTACCTTTCGACCGCGAAGCTGGGAGATTATTCGGGCCGAGTGGATTGCCTGCAGCGCACTGTACCAGAGCAGGTGTGGTAGGACACGGGGGCGCGATGATAAGGCCAAAGAGCAGTCGGGCGGCCCCCGGGTACATGTGGTTCCTAGCAAACTCGAGACTTTACTTGAATAATTGACTCGGTGACCAATATCTCACTTTAGCGGGTGAGTGAGGTTTGTGTGAGGAATAAATTATCAGCTGGTTAATAATCGATTCGAATCGCCATCGTTTACTGGATAGTGAACACTTGACTTGAGTTACTTCATCGTAGTAATATTGATGGAACACTTAGACAGTTATATGAAATATGACATGATGGAAGTTGTTAATGATCATTGGTTATCCTTACTTGTTTAATTACATGTTTACTCTAGTACAGGTGTAAATGTAGTTGGCAGGTTAATAAAGATTTAACTTGATATAAAAGCTTCTGGAAAAGGTTCTTTAAATGCTAAAATTTTATTTTTGCAAATGAGTCAGCTACCCTACCATAAAGCCTTTCATAATTCTTGGTGACATTTTATTTTCGGTTATGTCGGGTAAGTCTAGCTGAGTACCTTCTCGTACTCAGGGTTTTGTTCCCACTTGTTGCAGATGGGCAAATGTATTACGGCTACTGTATCAACTGCCTTTATCATGCGATGGGTGAAACTTAGGACCATGGGCAGTGGTTATTCCCTACGTCTCGTCTAATGCTTTTGTTGGAGATGATCATCAGCTGGCACTTTATTTTGAACTCTGTGTGAGTGTGTGTGGTTTGAACTAATTGATTCTGCTACTTTTATTTGAACTTGGTTTGTAATAACTATATTTAAACTCCGATGTATCCGTGATGTGAACTTTTATGTAATTTGTGATGGTGACCGCTAAACTTATTACGATCTTGGCTGGTATGTAAGTTGGTTTGAAATCCGTCGTGATTTCACGGACTACCGGGTTGTACGGGCTTAAGTTTGCTAAATCGTCTGCTCGGTGAATGATTTTCTTACTTAATTTCGTATAATTGGTCGGTTCTGTTATAGAGGTCACAGTGCCAGAGCTGATCCCGTGCCTTCGATCCTGTGCCCACACCATTATCAGTGGTTGTGCCCTTCGCGTTGCCTTTTGAAATCTCGCTCAAGCCAGGGAGAAGGACGTGAAGAGATAAGGCGGAAGGAAAGAGATAAAAGAGAGAATTGAGGGGGAAGAGATAAGAAAGAATAAGGTGGGTCTACACATACAAGCGCATGCATCGCCTCAATTTTGAAGTAATGCCCATGCCATGGGTTGGCTACAAAATTGTCTTTAGAAATGGGCATTTCTAGAGGCGGTTGGTGTTAATGTCAGCCTTATATAATGAAGCTAATTGTAGAGGCAATCTATAACACTAGCCATCTCTAGAAATATATTTCTAGAGACAGCTCGTTATCTGGGAACCGATGGATAAAAATAAGAACCTTTATGAAGAAAAATCATGATGCCTTTGAAATTTGCTTATGTAGTAGTGATGGGAAATTTAACGAGACTAATTTGATGTTGTAGACATTGGAGTATTTTTTATAAACTTGATAAAATTTAGAGAAGTTTGATTTAAAATAGATCTAAAGTGAACTATAATTTGGATTGGACTGAGGCTACAGGAGCTAAGTCCGTTAGGCCAAGATGGGGTGATGGCCATGTCCATGTGTTCCATCGTGCAAACAGCCTATAAAAAGAGTGCAAACAGCCCGTGCTCAGTCTGTGCGTGCGATAGATTGTCATTGTACATATATATATACCGTATTCACCTCTAGACTAGCTAGACAAATCGTGTTTGTTTGGCCCTGGTTATAGAAGTTAGAACCCTGCAAAAATGGCGTTCAATGATGATGAAGAGCCTCCTCCGGCGAAGCCTGGGCCGGCGAGGCCGATGCAGCAACAAGTGCAGCTCACCAAGTACCACAACCCAAAGGCGCCACTCGCCCCCAACGACCAGAAGGTGGTGCTCGAACTCAAGGGCGTCTCCTCCGCCGCCTCTAGAGCACCGCTGGACCTCGTCGCCGTCATTGACGTCAGTGGAAGCATGGAGCGTGGAGGCAAGCTCGAGAATGCGAAGAAAGCACTCCGCTTCATCACCCGCAAGCTCACCAACCATGACCGCCTCAGCATCGTCCGATTCGACCACGAGGCCGCCCGCGTGTGCCCTCTGCGCTGCGCCACCGAGGCCGCCCATGCTGAGCTCGACGCCCTCGTTGGCAGCCTCGAGCCCCGCGGCGCCACCAACATCCAGGCGGGCCTCGAGATCGGCCTCGACGTCCTCAGGGAGCGCAGGTTCTCCACCGGCCGCGCCGCCAACATCATGCTCATGTCCGACGGCGGGCAGAACGAGGGCGACGCCAGGAAGGTCGAGCCCGGCGACGTGCCCGTCCACACCTTCGGCTTCAGCTCCGGCCACGACACCACGCTGATGGACGAGATCGCGAAGAAGAGCCTCGGCGGGGTGTACAACTTCGTGGACGACGAGAGCGACAGACCCACCAACCTCTCCGAGACCTTCTCCCAGGTCCTGGCCGGCCTTGTCATCATCATCGCCCAGGACCTGGAGCTCACCGTCACGCCGTTCCTGGACGAGGCCACCATTAGCAAGGTGGAGGCTGGTTCCTACCCAGTGGACATGGGCACCGCCACAGGCACAGGCGGCTCCTCCTCCAACTCCGTCACCGTCAGGTTTGGCACCCTGTACTGCACGGAGACGCGGAAAGTCATCGTCGAGCTCGCGCTCAAGGACCACACCGCGTTCCGCCCGTACAACGCCAATGTCGCCGACGTACGGTACAGGTTCAGCTTCGCGGGCCAGCAGGTCACCTCAAACCCCGAGCGGATTACCATACGCCGCAGCAGAAGAGCAGCCGTCGCGCCACCGCCGCAAGTGCAGGCTGAGGTGGCCCGGCGGCAGCACGCCGACTCTATCAAGGCGGCCATGGAGAAGGCGGACGGCGACAAGTTGGAGGACGCACGGAGCATACTGGCAGAGGCGCTGAAAGCGCTGGAGCGTATCGCTGACCCCATGGTGGACATGCTCCGGAAGGAGCTGCTGAAGCTTCTGGAGCTCTTCAAGACGCCGGATGCCTACGAGAGGCAGGGCCGCCCCTCTGCCATGTCCTCGGTCGCCTCCCACGACCGCCAGCGGTTCACGGCCAGGGGCGACGCCGAGGACATCCGGATCTTCGCCACGCGACGCATGGACACCTACCTCGGCCAGGCCAAGCAGCCGGATGATAAACCGATTCCATCCGCCGACGACGATGTCCAGGAAGAGCCGCCGGAGGTGCCGCGAGCGCAGGACGTGCCAGCTGCGCCGAGGGCCGGAAAGAGGACGCTGGCGCTGGCGCTTCGACTGGTCACGGTGGTGCTCAGCCTGGTGACCTTCTCGATCATGGCCAGCGCAAGGACGTCCGCGTGGAACGCCGGCAGCCGCTACGAACCGTACAGGTTGGTCACCGCTTTGCCTGCACGCTGCCATTTCCTTTTCCTTTTTCTTTTACTTTCCCTTTTTCGGTTTTGTCACCATTTTACTCGAACATACTCCTATATTTAAGAGATCGGTATAGCCAGCACTGGGTCGTTTCGGGGCCAAAACACTCAATTTTTGGACCGTTGATCCCCTCATCCAATAACTCACGGCTCTAACCCAAACCCAATGTCTTCTTCTTAAAGGATGCACTGCCGCCACCCATGGTCCTGCCACAGCGCGGTAGGGTCTTGCCCGAGAACCCACCACTGTCATGGCCATGGTTGCCTCTGTCCCAAACCTGGCTTAGCCGCCTCCTCCGCCACCTACTCCGGTAGCGTCACCGCCGTCTCCGCCTCATCGTTGTCTCTGTCATCCCCACTGTCTGGCATGTCTGCCTCCCAAAAGTTTCTTCCAAGGCCGCTGGAGATGGACAGAAGAAGAGAAGAGACAAGAATCGAGTGTTCCAATACTCAAGTGGAATGTAGCATTTCTCTATTTAAGAGGACTTCGTACTTATTACAAATGTTTTACGAAACAACTGGTAATTATTTTTTTGGCACTCAACTAAATTGACGAGAGTCAAATTAGTACAAGCAGGGAAGGAGTGGAGGTAGTTTTTCAATTCATTGCAATGGAAGGACTTCTCGCATGCCCATAAGCAAAATAAACTCAAAAGTCCTATCCTTATTTGCTGTGGGGACTCGTTTAATATATGGTCTAATATGCATATTACTATTAGAGAATTAAGACACGAGAGAAATTGAGGCAAATCTAACAAGTTTTCATCTAGCCAGCATCTTAAAGAGTCTCTCTTAAACTTAAACCTCATTTCGCACGGTTCCGCTTCATTAGTGAACCAACTTTTTTTCTTGAGCTCTACGAGTAGCTCTAATGATAGAGCTGAAGCTGTTTTGATCAACCGTTTGACAAAACAGTTTTACACATAAAGCTCCTAAAAACATGTTCTCACAAATCAACGTAGGAGCCCACTGAGAGGGAGTTGAAGCTGGGAGGAGCAGTTATTTTCAGAATGTCCCACAACAATTTATTTTGAGAACATGTTTTAAGGAGCTTGACATGTGAAGTCATTTGAAAATATCCGTTTGGCATGAAACAACTTCAAATAGCTCATAAAGCCGCATGAGAAGTTGTGATAAACACAGCCTCACTCTCTAAATTAGTATTTGAATCTATATTTTTCTAGCCTATCTTATGTGCAATTTAAAGCCAATCCTGCTATCTATTTTTGGTAGCGAGAATTCGGAAGAGAAAACAGTTATATTTGGAGATCTAATTGAAAAGCCGTTGGATGATATTTTTTCACCAAAATCTCTAATCCTATCAATTAAGAAGAATATAAAGTGGCTCCTCGAGTTGCTCTAATACATTTTTCAAAGATAAAATCTTGAAATACCAGCATGTCATCATCGAATTAATAGATTTCCAAATAAGAAATATATATTTCAAATACATGGTATGTAATCAGATCCTCAAATGATAAATGCATGTTCTATGGCAGGTACACTGTCGGAGTGAATGTGGCGGTCTGCTTCTACTCGATCGTGCAGGCATTTGCCGTGATCCGGCCTCTAATCTGGCCAAGTTCTATGTCGCGGAGCACCTCAACATATTTCAGCTCCTGCAGCCTCTTCTTCGACCAGGCAGGCACAACGCAAATCTAGCTTCCATCGAGACTCACTTGCTGTTGTAAGTAACCCTCGATCTAGTACATGCATACCATGGCTGAACGATCGAATTAGTTTCGCTGCAGGTATTGGCGTATCTGCTGGTATCGGCTTCGTCGGCAGCCGCGTCTCGCAACCATCAGTGGGTGTCGAGGTTCGGCACGGACCAATTCAGCACCAAGATCAACATCGCGGTGTGGTGTTCATTCCTTGGGTTTCTTGCGCTGTCTGCCAACGCGCTCATCTCCATGGCTAATCTATTCAGCAGGATCTGAGAAACTGATGCCGCTGAGCTCGTATGTTTAGCAGTGTCGCAGTAGTACGTATATTATTGCATTGCAAATTAGTCGTAAATAAACGTACGTATATACAAAATCCTATACGCTGCTCTGAGTGTGCACAAGCCGGCCAAAACACTGCCAATAAAGATACTACTTTGCAATTTGGTAAGTAGCTGTCGGTTCAGGGGTTTTTATTTTATAAAAACTGTGTAACTTGTGTCCTATTGATCAGCTTCCATGTTTACGTTGTATATCATTGATGTTTGATGCATTGTTTTTTTTAATCAGGCTTGGCTTTCTTTTTTATTTTCGTTAGTTTCTTTCTCCAATGTGCCCTAGGTATTTTTTAACTAATTTGCTGCCTATATATGCATTGCAAGGGAATCACTAACTTTGTAGTTAAGGTGTGTATAAGAATTGGTAGGGGCGATAACAGGATCGATATTTTCAGACCATCTGTTTGTCCGAAAGCTGGTTGGAATGGATACTAGTCGGATAGGAAATTTCAGATATCCAGGTTTTTTTTTTGTCAATACCGGCCAGATATGGATTCAGATACCAATATTGGATATTATTGATGCCAATTGTGGATCATTAAAATCAGATGCTGTCAATGTTTCCTACTGTTAATTTGTAAATTTATAGTCATGCATTTGCTCGGATGGCTTAGCACTCGAAGACTCAACATCTATACTAGTTCAGTTAATCGTGTCCTACGTCTCGTGTTTCTGAGCACCAAGTGTTGTGCTCAAAATTAGACTAGGGGTTACAAACAGATGTGGATCAGAGCTAAGAGTGCTAATGAGTCGAAAGGGTTTGAAAATACATAGGTGCCAAGAAGAAAGAAAGATATATATTCGAGAGGTAGGGTTAAAAAAAGTAGTGGGTCCCAAATGTGGGTTGATCTTGGTGGTGGCCTAGTGCTGAGGTCATGTCCTTCCGTTCTCCTTCCCATTCAAGGCCATGGTGGAGGGCATGGGGATCTATTGCGCCAATACGCAACCACGTCGTGGTTTCTCTGACAACACTACCACCGTTGCTGTTAAGGCCCGTCCTATTCTCCTACTCCATGGAGAGTTGTTGCATAACATGCCCTGTTCTTCGTACCAGAAGAAGCATAACACCATCAACTATGACAACATAATTATTAGACTAACGTGTGTTTTGCAGAGACATTATAATTAGGTCACAATAATAATTCATGGTTGGGCAATCAATGGATTTTATGCCCCTATCGATGAATTTCGTTTTGATTTAAAGGATAGACGACAAGGTTAAGGATGAAATAGTTCTAAGTGTCAATTGGAGTTGGGAGACACTTAGAGTAGTTTTAGGACTTTGTTTTTCCTTTGGCCGTAATATAGAGGGTATGAACTAGTAGCTTGACCTAGGTGAGTCTAATGAGTTAGTCTGATGTGTACTTGTGAAAATTAGCACTAAATAGCTCTATGGAAGCCCAAGAATCAAGTGGTAGTGTTTCCATTCACATAGATGGTGGAATTAGAAGTGATTGGGCACTTTTCTATACCACCAGATTAGTCCGGTGCTATGACCAGGGAAGCATTGGACTATGTGCTGCATATGTCATCGGACTATGTGCTACAGTGCCCTAGCTAGGGTTTGCTGTGTAGAGAGGACGAGTAGTCACCGGATTGATCCAGTGTTGTCTAGTAAGCGACTAGAGAGGTATTTTCGGCACTAGATTATAGTTGGACAGGTACTGGATTGATCCGGTGCTTGGTTCAAACACACACTGGATCATTCAATCGATGACCCTGATTTCTATGCAGTGAGGTTCCAACGGCTAGCTCTGGGTATTATGGGTATTTATACCTCTCCATCTTGACCATAGAAGCGCTCTCTTGCCATTTTGGACAGCTAGTTACACTCATTGGTGAGCAAGGGGAGTTCAAGCTTAGTGGACTGAATGGGAATTGCTAATTACAAGAATAAGGACTCCATTAGTACTTGGGGAGTAGCAAGTGTGCATCCACTAGTCTCATTTGGCTTGGTTAGCTCACTGAGAGTTTGTGCTTGTTATTGTTGGTGTTCAGCATCACCTAGATGGCTTGGTGGTGATTCGGAGCTTGGTGATCTCTCGATGGAGCTTGTGAGATACCAAACTCATGGTGTAAATAGTTGTGTGTGATTTACTGTGCTAGAGTGGTGATGAATCAACCCATAGAGAGCACTTGGTCCTTACGCGGATCAAGGAGGATCTATATCCTTGAGCGGGTGCTTCAATATTCTTAGTATTACCTTGCTAGTCTAGGTTTGGAACTAGAGTGCAAAACTTTGTGCGTAGGCTAGAAACACAATCTAGGCATAGGGGGTGAAATGGGCTAAGTGATAGGTTTTATTTTTGTGAGAATTTTAGATTAGCCCAATTGGCCCCAACCCACCTTGGCTAGTTGCTTCGGGGGGGCTATATATACCCTCTTGGCCGGCCCATTTGAGTGTGTTAGATTGTGCTGATGGCAGAGGGGTGTTGAGTAAGGAAAAATTAGATGATCAGTGTAGAGCTTTGTGAGGTGCTTAGGCTAGTTAGACCACCGCTTATGCACTTGCTCTAGGTTTAAACCTTGTGTTTAGCGAGGTTTGCATACATCTTACCACTCAGTGGCTACACACACCATTGTTGTACTCCGAGGGGTTTATAAGCTTGCGAGACTGCACCAACTGCATTTGTGGTGTGGTCGCCACCGGTAAACTGGAGGGAACAAGGCCCATGATGATTTGGCTAGAAGCTCGATAGCGGAGACAACAGGGAATGGTCCAGGAGACACCATCTCGAAGACTCACTTGCCCTTAGGAAAGGCCTAAGGGCTATCCATGGAGTTACCTGACTAGGAGCTTGGCCCTTGCGAGGGAATCCTTATGAGGGACTCAAACGAGGACTAGGGGGAAGTGTGAGATTCTCAATACCCCGATAAAAATACCAATCATTGACGAGAGTTTGCACCCCTATCTCAATTAAGCTTATGTATTTATATTGTGTACCTAGGTTGTGTGCCTTCATTTATAGTTTAGCTTGCTAAGCTAGTTATTAGGATTGAAACCTAGGTTTCATAACTCTTTTGTGGTAGAGATAGCAACAGTCTAGCAAACCTTTGTTACAGATCTAGATAGATTATATTCTCGCATAGGTTTTGACTAGGTGAAAAGTAGAGGCCAACTTTAGAGTAGAAGTTTTTAAGTTGCCTAATTCCACCCCCATCTTAGGTGTCATGGTGATAAACAACCTCCTTGAGTGTGGCCCAATCTCCATGACAGTAGGCCGATGAACCAAAGATAACTTGCTGTGAACAGTGAGATAACTAACTTTATACCTAACAAAGGTTGGATGCGACCAAACGACTGGGAGAGAGACACCGAAACCATGCAGACTTCGACTCGATCTCCGAACGGTCATAGAACCACAATCTGGAACTAATCCAAACAAAATGGTGCAGGTATACTAAAAACTATAAAGCACGAACTAGGGGATCTCAGAGGGATCTCTTCACAAGTCCAAAAAGAACAAGGAAGAACAAAGGTTTGAGTAAGACACTTGGCAGCTAGACTGCAATACCATGTGGTTTATCAAATCGTCAAAAAGTTTCTAATAGTTTAGACGTAAGGGATATTTATACTAGGAACATTCCTCCTAGTTGTGTATGAATTGGGCGTAGTGTTTCTGAAGTTACAGTAGATGAAAAGTCTCCACGAGATGGAATACTGGTGAGTTTTGCGCAACTGTTAGCCTCCTGATCAAGCAGTCTTCACTAATCTAGCTAGAACTCCTTATTGGAAAGTCCAAAAGATGTGCCATTTGTTGCATTGGAAATTTAACTTGATTATCTTTCCAACCATGTATAGCATGCACAACGAAACTTTGCAGGATGGTACATTATTGAGTGAGAAGTTACACCAAGATAATTTTTCGAGAAGACCGTTGACCTTCTGACCAGTCTGCAATAAACTTGTTGAATCTCATTATTGGTATATGCAAATCAGTCAAGCTTAGAGGCATTGGAAACCAGAGTTGGTGAGCTTTCCAAAATATCCTTATGGACCTCCAAAGCTTTTGGGAATCAAGAGTTATGACTGTTTCTTTTTGCTGGTTCATGCTGTCAGCAAGGTGGTGTGGCGGTCCAACTTCTGTGTAAAACATCTTCTCTTCTTTGGTCCAGCGGTACCTCCTTCTTGTGTCAACCTTAGTAAGACATATGTGGAGCATTTAGGTAGGATAACTATCTCAAGTATATCAAAGATAATTTCAGTGAGGAATTGATTCACCTTCTCTTGTAGTTTCTTGGCTCGACTTTGTGTGAGTGATCCTTGATTCGTATCTTTTATGTCGTATGGTGAATGGTTAACACTTGATGGAGCATGATGCGCTATGATATCCTCATCACATGGTCCCTTCATCATGGTCTAAAAACAACATTGTATCATCCACACATTGCAGAATCGAGAGACCATCTTTGACCAAATGTGGAACAACCCCTTTGACTTGCCCATTTTCTTTGGCCCTAACAATCATAACCACTAACGTGTCCACGCATGGTGTTCCGGCCAAGAGCTGAGTGATTTATCCTAAATTTCTTCCGAGTATGCGACGGTTCTTCTAGAACCCCTAATTCGAGCTCTAGGATTTTGGTCCTTTTGTGTCGATTAGTTAGGGATTGTGGTTTTGTGGTCGTTCGGAGATCGTGTTGAAGTCCTTCAAGATTTTGGTGCCTCTCTCCATGTCGTTTGACTAAGTCCAAAGCTACTGGACTGTGTTCTTGAGTTCGTGGAGATTGAATCGGGTTCAAGGATTCAGTGCCTCTCTTCCTATCACTTGTCCACATGTACAAAGGTATTTATCTTGGCTGGATTTTCAACAAATTATCCCTTGTTTGTACCTACTATAAGATTGGACCTCCCCTCAGGTTGGTCCCTATCAGCGTCTCAGAAGACAAGTTAGGTTGCTTATTTGCCAAGGCAGACAATACCATGAAAAAAAAGAAAGGAGTGCTTGAAGTAGCAGAAGAATGCATAGGGTAAATTCCCTTGAAAAAACGAATTCACGGATAAAGGAATAAGTGGATGAGGATACTTGAAACCTAAGGGAAATCAACTGAGCAAAGCATATGTACCTAGCAGGCTAAGGTATCTAAAATTGTTCTCCAGCTTGTGATAGTCTTCTTGTGAAATCTGCTTTGAACTCATTCTCTTCCTCTATGTCAAACAAACGTAGTACAATCTTTCCTTGGGTCCTAAGCTACCATGAAAACTTAGTACAGCCTTTTCTTAGTACAGCCTTTTCTTTTTTCTCGTCGCAAGTGAAGGATAAATGCTTTATTTCCATCTTGGACGGCACGATGTTGGCATAAAGGGATAAAGCATTTAAACTTAGAAAGAAAACCTTCAACATTATTTTCAGATAGTTAAACAAAATGAAAGTCACACTAATAGAACGAGAATATCCCTGATGGTGTGATAGGAAATAATAACCATCAGGGATAGAGCAATAGGGAAATTTAAAAATGTCTAACGACCAACCATGAGAAATAATTTCTCTAATAGTACATGGCTGATAAGAAAAATTAAAACCCGATATGGATGAAAATATACCTCTGTCGTCGCCTATCGACAGGAAAATTGGACATCACCCGCAGAAAAATCATTTTTTATGGAACGGCACTGACAGAACAAAAAGACAATTTTTCTATCGGTGTTGTCACCACCAAAGAATTATTATTTTTCTGTCGGTCGCATCCTGACAGGATAATTATATTGCATCACAGTAGAGCTTCTATATATAATTCACAAAAACGATAGATTTAGTACAATTTTAACAGAAACATATAGCACTCATACATAATTCATGGGCCGCCACTGATATTTAATATACATAGACAAATCATTAGTACCATGAATCCAATACATACAAAGATGTCCTACTATTTACATCAATAGCCGCGTACATAAAACAACCTAAGATTTAGCATTCATCTACTCAAAGCAACAAGTTCTACAAATACTTGGCACCAACATGGCAAGCCTAATTTTTCGGCACCGACACAACTAGCTAAAGTTAGTAACTATACTCGGTGCTTTCAAGAAGGCAACGTATCAGGTGGAAACCACACCTTTCGTGAAAACCCATGCAAACCACGGCAAAAAAAGTCGTTTAAATTCACCAAAAAAATCACATATGTAGATGATATAATGATACACAACCTTTGCGTATCATTATATGCATTGGGTGTCAGTTCAAAGGTGTTCAGCTCCAAAACCTGACATGGCTAACAAATATGCATGTGTCACACGCACATGTATATAAAACTATTTTAAATACAATAAAGAAATGTACATAAAAATTATATTAATATAATAGACAATATTAGTTACACTCTATATGCAACACCCTGTTTTGTCGGAAAAAATTGGGTGGACTCTGGGTCCAGGATGTCGCGCATACGCCCACTTCTTCGATAGCTGTCGCAAGTACAGACGAATCCGTCGGAGGACACCCTCTCTCTTCGTGAGCCTGGAGCCAAGGAGCCGCTGACAAGCCGAGGTGCCCGCGTGGCTAGAGCCGAACCTCCCATACCGTGTGATTTTGTGAGGTGCCACGCGGCAGGCATCCACGTGGGTGGCTCACGGATAGAGTTTTGGACCTAGGGTCCATGCATTTTTTTTTCCGTTTTGTCTGCACGAACGAGAAGCCGAGGTTCATTACGTCCGTGGTTCGTGGCGCGGTGGCACCACACGACGGCCTCCACCAGCGGGGCAAGCCTGTGTTTTTTCAGGGGAAATATGAATTTCCATTACTCAAACGAAGCTAAATCATCAGTAATTACAGACTGAATATGTGCCGGGATGGAGACCACAATTGGTTTCTCTTCCGGATCACATACACTACCAAGACTAGGTAATTCCTGTGCTACTCTGTTACAAGAGCGAGGACGCTGTTGGACCTTCCAGAAAATAAAATTCCAAGCTAACAGACTTCGAAATTCTTCGACAAGATTAGAAACAGCGCTGAGCCTGTGTCTGTGTTGCACGTCCGAACAAGCAACACGGAAACAAGGGTAAGCTCAAAGCTCAATGTACGTGGAAAGATGGAACGTGAACTCGAGAGATGCTGAGCAGGTGGGATGCGTGCGTGCGCGGACACGGACGGGACATGCCTGCGGCGCGGCGTGGAGTTTTTGTAGCGACTTGCGCAGCGCTTACCGGTACATTGTCCATTCTTATTTGTGTGCCAGCTTGTAACAAAGATCATTATATGCTTGACAGCCCATGAAGATGCGTTAAATTTAAACGTACCTAAATACGAGATACAAGGCCGTATGTGCATCCTTACACACATGAAAGCACCTGTACAAGCTAACATCCATGCGTGGATAGCTTTGAACGCGTGTGTACGCAGGTACATACGCCTGGAAGGTGCTCGATCGAGATCATCTTGAACGTGACGAGATAAGCAAACTCGACGTGGCTCCCTAAAGCGTAAACGATCGGCCAATCATCGTGCACGGAACGCACGATCACGTATACATGTACAGTTCAACGTAATCAAAAATCATAACTCAAAATCTTACAAATCTTACAAAGCTTTACCGGTCCTAGAGCACCTTCACCGTGCATGCATCTCTGACGGGTATGTTTGTGGGCTTTTGGGTCTAATTAGCCTCATCGACCTTGCTGGTCAATCTCGTCATTTAAATCTACTTTCGTTACGTATCTAGGTTGTGTGCAATTTTGGATGACTAGCACCTGCCAGTGTGTTGGCCGAAATCAGCGTCTAACACACCCTAGCAAGCAGCAAAACACTTTGGCTCTGCTAGTCTCAAACCGGTTTGAAACCATGGTTTGAGGACCTGTGTTGATTCAGTTTGGAGTTTGGTGTGGATTGGTTCTGGTGGGGAGATAAATGGGTGGGGTGGAGTCAGTTTTGGGTGCAGGAAAATTGGACAAGGCCGGTTGAATGGATCGAGATGTCTTCTAGAGATTGGTGAATAGGCATTCCTGAAAAATGCACATATCAGGATCGGGATTCTGGTCAGAACTGGAAATTCAGACTGGAAATTCCGGACATGGTAACGTGAAATCATAGATCGACATAGATTACACCTATATAATCGATTCTACTTATTACCAAAGTTTGCTAGACATGTAGTGATTTGATTCCTTACAAAACCTACAACCAAATACACAAGAACAAGTAGCTCGGGGAGAATCGCCCAAAAGTAAATCTTGAACAACAAGAACAAGTAAAGGATACACCCGATTTGTTTACCGGAGTTCGGATTCACCTGTGAATCCTACGTCTCCATTGAGGAGCTCCCAAGGGAGCAAGTTTCTTTCAACAACTTTAATCACTTCACTAACTTGATCACTTCTCTTGCAGAGGCGAGATCAAGGCCTTCACAAACTTCAGACAGCTCACCATCACAAGCACAGGAGCTCATCACAGGGCACCTCCTTGTCGTCTAGGAGACTTTACCTCCAAGAGTAACAAACGCTTCACTGAATGATGAACAAGATCCACAAGAGTGGGATTGCTCTCTCTTGCTCTCATCCATTCAATCTCTCAACTCAACTCTATAGATCTCATAAGAATCAATCAATCCTCACAAAGAGGGAGAGAGGAGAGTTTCTTTGGTCTATATGAGTGTGTTCTTCGTGGTGGAGAAGCTCCCTTGAGGGGGAAGAAGGGGTATAAATACCCATGCCCCAAAAGCTAGTCATTATACCCAAAGTTTTATAGGACTGGAAATTCAAGTCCCCACAGGGAATTTCAAAGCCTAGAAACTTTGACCAGATCTTGCAGAGAAAACATGCAAAAATAGGCCTAGAATATCCGAAGACCGAAAATTCCGATACCTAAACCGGAAATTCCGTTAATTACCTCTCCAGCACCTCACACTAGAAATTCGTGTCAAATAGACTAGAATTTTTGGCTAGGCCCGAAATTTCCGACCATGCCTGGAATTTCCAAGATAGCTCAACTAAAACGGTCATAACTTTTCACTTCATACTCCGAATTCGATGATCCTAGACTTTTCAAAAAGCTTATTCAGAGGGCTATCCAACCCAACTAAGAACAAGCTCTAAGACCACTATGTGCAAGTGTTACAAGTGTTTCTCTCAAGTTAGCACTTGGGTTTAGTTAGTTTGAGAACCGAGACTTGTCAACACACTCAATGTTGCATCGCTCTTGATAGTACGGCATATCTATACTCAAGTTCAAAGGTAAAAGGTAAAATCTATGTCAACTCTTGAGATTGCAATAGTCTTCATATGCCATTATTCACATATTTTTTTCACCAAGTGAACAAGGGATGCAACCAACTTTGTGTCAATCATTTGAACAAATCCACCTTTAGCATGTGGCTTGAACTATTTCCAACCATATGAGTTCACTACTTCACTTTATGACATCAAGTCACTTCTTTCTTAAAATCCAAGAATGATTTGATCCTCCTCACAATGTGGCTTCCCATAGCTTGATTAGTGTCAAGATTCAACACAAGTACTCTCTTCTTCACCACAGTCATGGTCTATCGGCACTCAAGCCATCGCTTGCCCTTCACCCTTGCTTGGTCCTTCGAAGGCCTTTCCTTGGTATCTTCACCCTCTCAAGTCATCCCAAGACATATGGTGATTTGAACCAACAATAAGCATAAATTGAAATTGTTTTCATAAAATCCATCTTCCTCTTCATTGGTTTCCCAAGCAAGCTCTTCAAGTGAGATCATTCCATATGCATAACCTCATGTCTCATTTACCCTTCAACAATATACCTTATGGCTTGCCATTTCATCACAATACCACTCATATGGAATGTCCTACTTGTTTGCCATCAATTGAGCCTTTGACATGTAATGATTCATCCAACAAAGCATATCACAAGTGTATACAATATACTCATTTCCTTGCTCAATACTTAGCAAACACATTAGACCTTTAATCATGTTGTCATTCAATCCACAAAAACCCACTAAAGGGCTAGATGCACGTACACCAGTTTTGGCTCAGATCCCATACCATTAGCACATTTCATTAGTGAGGGTTGTTTGGCTGCAATAAATGTTTTGATTTGATGTCTATGAAGTGAATTGTGGAGCCTGCAATTCTGATGCCATGCATGAAGTCCTTTTTGTCCTCTCATGTATGCATCCTCTACATTTACAACAATACGCTTCCTCCCCTTCTATCAAGATTGTATTTTTTACATCATAGAATTGATTGTGGTTCTTCGTTTGTTCTAGAACATGATTCGTGTCTGGATTTGAAGAGATTATTGATTTAGTATATAATAGATTTAGGTTTGAAGATAAAGGAAAACAAAATAGTTAGTAACAGAAAAAGATGGTGAAGGTTTATATGTACATGTAAATAGAATGAATGCTTGTTCTTTACATTCTTTGACATGGTAGTGAATTCAATGGCTTGCAGATACCGCATAAGTGTGGTAAGTAACAAAGATATTCTATTCCCTGAGGCCAACCTTAGTGTGGGTTTCATGTCTCAGTTTCCAAGATTGTAATGTGTTAGAAACAGTATGTGTAGACAATTTTCATCCATGAAACTTTCATTGCCTCTTTCTTCATTTATAATATGCCATGTCAACTTTATTTAATGCCATGAAATTCCCATGAAACCCCCACTGAGACTCATCTGATGTACGGAAGAAGTGACCGACAAATTATAAATCACATGTTAGTTTAACTAAGCTCCTGGCCATCCACACCATCGTTTGTCGTCTGTGCTGTCGTTGTAGAGCTCACCACTCATTATTGTTGGATCTAGGCTGTTAGTGCTGCCCTCATGCACATCTGAGTTGAGGCGTCATTCTCTCACCCACCACCACCATGCCTCACCCTAGGCTGCGCCAGATTTGCCTTGCCTAACCATGTAGACAGAGGGGCTGGACTGATGGTGGGAGTGAAAGCCCAAGTTTGGTTTTGGTAATTAATGACACCAAGTTGCTAATGCCATGTGTTAAGTGTTTTGAGTTAGGCATAAGCAACACATGTGATGAAGGTGTATGTGGCAAGGAGTGTGGCCACAAGATCACGAAGAGATGGTGCATGGACATGTAATGATGATCATGGTGGAGATGAACATAAAATGATGGACATGATGATCAAGTGGAGAAGAAGGATCTAAGAGCGCAAGGCAAAGGTATAACCATAGGGTTTTCCTTTTGCCGGTCTAAGATGAGTAGAGAAGTGATTGACCGGGTTTAGGATACATAGCTGACTATCAAGAGGGGCAATCGCGGTTAGCTCGGGAATCAAGTGCCACTAGATCAATGTCTTGAGAATATGCATTAGGATCTAGTAGAGAGCTAACATAACGCCTTGAAAATGTTTGTGAAATGCTAACACACATGCACATGGTGGTGTACACTTGGTGGTGTTAGCACATTTGTGAAGGCGGTGGAGTTTAAGCGGTAGAGAGGAGTTTGGGTTCCCCTCTCCCTCCCACTAAGCTTGTGAGGCGGGATTCGGCGCTTTTTGGGGAAGTGAAATGCCTATTTTCTACTGCGCCGGAAGTCGGAAAAGAAACGGAGGCGAACGGCGGTCACTGTGGTGACCGGACGCTGCACCGAACGCGGTCACGGTGTGACCGGACGCGTCCGGTCAGTTCTCAGCAGCTGTCAGGCGCGCGAGTGCTAGGGTTTTCAACCAGCGCATCCGATCCCTCATGGAACTGGAGCGTCCGGTCAGGCACCCAGAGGGGCAGAGCCGGTCTTAGAGCTGACCGGACGCTCGGCGCGTCCGGTCACGTGCGATCGGACGTGTCCAGTCACGGTGAGAGCTTACTAGACTTCGACTGGACGCCAGGTGTAGCGCGTCTGGTAAAACAATAGAGCACATCCAGTCACAGCAACGGTAACTTCTGACACGCACTGTTCATGCTTGTCCTGTAGTGACCGGACGCGCCCTGACCGGAGCGTCCGGTCAGCACGATTTGCACTCTGTCGTCCGGTAACGGCTAGCTGCGTATCCCTTCGCTATAAACAGAAGTTGGCTGGGGTTTGAGGGGAACTCTTGCACATTTTGAGACCTAGAGACATCCTTTGAGCTAGAGAATAACCCCTCCACTCATCTCTTTGCTTAGTTGCACATCTTGAGTGAGATTGAGTGAGATTCAAGTGCATTGCTTGAGAGTTGCATTCTAGAGGCACTTGATCTTCGAGTTGCTATGGATTTCTTGTTACTCTTCCGTGTTTCTCGACACGGTAGACGGCTTGGAGCAACGGAGGTGATTGAGCTCACAATTGAAGATTGTTGGAGCCCTCACCAAGTGTTGTAAGGGGTTCTTGATCCTTCCCCGTAGGAGTTCACAATTGGATACTCTAGTGGAGCTCATGGCTTGGAGGATCCCCATCTTGTGTGCGGTTGTGCGGCGCCCGCCGAGGGCTCGACTCTTGATAGTCGATTAGCTTGCGAACCGACAAGTGGGTGCATCGCCGCAACGAGGAGTAGCTTGCCGGGAAGCAAGTGAACCTCGGTAAAAATCTTGTGTCATCTCTTTGCCGAGGATTTCTCTTGTGGTTGATCATTGTGATTGATTCTTTAAGTGCATTACTTCTCTACATCGTTGCTATAAGATTCAAGTCACTTTCTCTTTACTTTCTTGTACTAGTCCTAGTGTAGTTTGCTTAGTGTAGCCTTTTTCACATAGGAGTAAGTAGCTTAGTGACTTAGTCTTGTTGGTGTGTATTAGAGATCATAGCCTTGCTTCACTAGAATTGTATAGGTGGCTTACATAGTGTAGTTGAGCTAGTGCTAGAATTAGCTTAGCCATCTTTTATACTAACGTGGTTGTTTAGTGAAGCTTGTAGATTTTTTTAAAATAGGCTATTCACCCCCTCTAGCCATTTAGACCTTATAGGGAGGAAGAGGAGGGGCTGAGAACAAGAGAGAGAGAGAGATGATGGGTGGCTATGTTTGGGTGAAGTAGTAAGAATCAACCGGAGTGGGTGATGGAGAGATAGAGAGGTGGCTAGAGTTTGGGCATACACTTGAGGCCAGTTTGTATATTGAAATGGTGGTGACCACTACTACACAAAACTTACTGAAGGTGGGCGTTTTTTATTTACCGAGGCGGGCAACGCAGCCGCCTTGGTTCAAAGGTCACCGTAAATCATGAACTATCGAGGTAGTTGATATGCCCACCTCGGTTAATCAATAAAAAACAAAAAAAGAAAACCCATAGATAAGCCTGTTGAGCCCATCCATGGGCCCATCGAGCCCATCCATGGGCTACCGCCGCTCACTAGATCTCACCGCCGTCATCATGGAGCCTGCTCGAAGCCAAGAGGCTCCTCCCGCTCCCGCTGGATCTGGGCGTGGCTGCGATGCCTGCTCGAAGCCACTCATCTTGGAGCCTACTCGACGCTGGAGAGGCTCCGCCCCCCCGCTAGATCTGGACATGGCCCCTGCAATTGAGGAATGAACCTGGCCACCCCTACGAGCACACCGCCAAAGAGGCCCCTCCCGTCCCCGCTGGATCTGTATGTGCCCCCACCGCCAAGGAGCGAGGT